>OY754975.1:25224200-25824200 GCA_963576475.1 Molanna angustata
AGGTGTGTGTGTGTGTGTGTGTGTGTGTGTGTGTGTGTGTGTGTATATGCGTGTGTACCCAACTTTGCGTAACCATAACTCCCGGCCTTGGAGTATTACTCCAACAAAAAATTCAAAAAACATATGACTCACCGGATGGTAAAAGAAGAATACAAATTTAAACAATAGAGTGAAAAATTCAAATAAACGTTAACTAACTTAAAAAATAAAAAGAAATATTAAATTAAAAACATTTTGATTATTGGGAAGGTAACGGACATAATCGAATAGCTGGTCTTAAATATGTATTATTCCGGGTTCGAACTTTTACAACTCGAATGACGTTGTCTTTTCCCGGATATGTTTCCTTGACTATGCCAAGTGGCCAAGATAATTTAGGGAGATTTTCCTCTCTAATAATAACTATTTGGCCAGGTGTAATGGGTTTTGTGTACGTATTCCACTTTTCACGCATTTGTAAAGAGGTGAGATATTCTACATGCCATCGTTTCCAAAATGACTGTACTAATTTATCGATCAACTCATATCGTTGAATGCGGGTTATTGAAATATCATCAACGTTGTAAGCGGGTATGTAATTTAGCGGAGTTAAATTTAAAAAATGCGCAGGGGTTAATGCGGCAGGATCTAAAGGATCATTGCTTAATACACAAAGCGGTCTAGAGTTCAATAAAGCCTCTATTTGAATCAATACGGTATTCATTTCCTCGTAAGTTAATACTTGTGAGCCTATGACTTTAAATAAATGTGTTTTAATACACTTAATATTGCTTTCCCATATACCACCCATATGAGGAGAATACGGAGGATTTATTCGAAATTCTATTTTTCTAGGCGTCAATTCATGAAGTATTGCTTTATTATATTCATCGGAACAAACAAACTTATATAATTCATTTAAAATTTTACGAGCTCCAACAAAATTTCTTCCACCGTCACTTACAATGAGAGTGACAGGTCCTCTTCTGGCTATAAAACGTTTAAATGCAGCTAAGAACATTTCAGATGAGAGATCTGAAACTAATTCTATATGTAAAGCTTTTGTTGCTAGGCAAACAAATAAACAAACATACATATGCCTTTTGCTTTTTAACGCCTCTTCTCTTTGCCAGAGTTACAAACACTGGACCCATGTAATCTACTCCACATTTTGCGAAACATTTTATTTCATTTACTCGAAAATCGGGTAAATTGCCCATTAACGGGAAGGTTCCTTTTGGTTTGTTTTTAAAACAAATGTTGCAAGAATGAACAATCTTACGAACCAAACTACGACCAGATAAAATCCAGTACTTCTGTCGTAATAATGCTAACAATAATGCAGGGCCTGTATGATAATGTAAATAATGATAATATTCAATAAGTAACTGAACAATACGATCTTTAGAAGGCAATAAAATTGGATGTTTCGTTTCATACATTGATGATGAATTTTGAATTCGACCACCAACTCTAAGGATATTATTATTTAAAAATGGTAAAAGTTTGCGTAATACAGGACTTCTCAATTTATTCTGTTCAAGAGAATGTATATCTTGAGAAAAATGGTTATTCTGAATGCATTTAATTACATGATTTTCAGCAGTTTCTAAGTCTGAGACTGTAATCATTCCAGACGTATTAAGTTTTCTTGTAAAACGAAGAACGTAAACAAGTATGTTTAATAATTTACTCCATTTAGAGATCCTGTTAGCGATTAAATAAATAAAGTGAGGCTCAGATTGAGTCTTAATTTGTATGAGAGCAACAGTTTTAGATTCAGGTATACTCTGATAGGCATTTTCCTTTTTAAAATTAGTCACAGGCCATTGACTCTGTGGCAATGAGATCCAGGCTGGACCATTAAACCAATAAGAGGTTTTCAAAAATTCTTTAGGAGTAACGGAGCGGGATACAATATCGCTTGGATTTTCAGTTCCAGGAACATGAAACCAATTTTCTTCAGAAATAATTTCTTGAATAATTGCGGTGCGATTGGCAACGAAGGTTTGCCATCTATGCGGTGAGGAATGTATCCATGAAAGTACAATAGTTGAATCAGAAAATGCAAACATTTTGTCAATCTTACATCTAATCTCAATAGTTGAGAGAACAGATTTCATTAATAATGCAAGAAGGTGTGCGGCACATAACTCTAAACGTGCTAAAGATACCTTTTTAAGTGGGGATACTTTTGACTTGGCACATAGTAGTGATACATTTGAGGTGTTAGATTCAAGTGATCCAATGCGGATATATATAACCGCCCCATAGGCACGTTCACTAGCATCTGAGAAACCAAGCAAATTGATGAATGAATTATTTACTATACCTATATGTCTTGGTATATTTAAATTTGATAAGTTTTCGAGTTCACTCTGAAATTTCAACCAAATCTTATTTATATCCTCAGGAACCCGTTCATCCCAAGACAATTCTCTTTTCCAACACTCTTGCACTAGAAGTTTTAAACCGATGATAACTGGAGCAAGGAGACCTAGAGGATCATATAATGATGCCATATTAGAAAGAATTAATCTTTTCGTACATACTAACGTATCTAAAGAGAGAGGTTTGATTTTAAAAGTGAAACAATCAGAGGTGGGACTCCAAGACAAACCTATAATTTTGGTTTTATCGTCAAAATCTGAATTAAAAGTAATGTGTTGGTTAACACGTAGATTATCTGGAATGTGCTTTAAAAATTGTACAGAGTTGGAAATCCACTTATTTAGACAGAAACCTCCAGAGGAAAATAAGTGAACTAAATGAGAATAAATTTGTAAAGCTTCCTCAGGTGAATTGACTGAATAAAGAAAATCATCCATATAAAAATATTTCATAGCAAGTTGTGTGGTTTCAGGCAGTTTATCGCCTTCATCTGTTAAGAGTTTGCGAATGACTTTCATTGCTAAATAAGGGGAACATTTAAGCCCAAAAGAAACACGTTGAAATTCATAAATGTCAATAGGATCTGAGTTATTAAATCTAAAAAGTATCCTTTGAAAACGTTTATGATCTGGATTCATTTTCAATTGAAAATACATTTTTTCTATGTCAGCAGAAATAACTACCGAGTACAGGCGTAGATTTATAAGTAAATCAAAAATATTTGTTTGCAAATTAGGTCCACAATGCAATATATCATTGAGACTTTTTCCAGAGGAAGTTTTGCAACTGGCGTCTAAAACTATTCTAATTTTAGTAGTATCTTTATCAGGCCGATATACAGCTCTATGTGGTATATAATAAACACAATCTTAAGTTTGTGTATCTGTAACTTTTTTCAAAAAACCTTTGTCAATGTATTCTTGAATAGTGGCATTATAACCATATTGTAAATCTAAATTTGATTGCAACTTCTTTTCCAATGAAAGCAACCTATGTTTAGCGTTTTTTATTGAATGACCCAAAACTGTGGGACTTTCATGAAAAGGTAATGATACAGTATATCTACCCTCGTTGTCTCGCAAGACTGTTTTCTCAAAAATTTGTTCACAAAGTTGCTCGTCAGGACTTAAATACTGACGTGATGGTACAGATTCTAGTTTCCAAAAGTTTTGAATCATTTCATCTAACTTATTTTTTGAATTAGAATCATCAATTGCGTGTAACGTGCGTTGAAATTGACATGATGAGAAGTTATCTATTTGCGTTTCGCCCATGATCAAATAACCAAGAGTAGTCTGTAAGGCGATCATACGAGTTTCTTTATGTGTTAATTTCCCAGGTAAAAGTAAATGCGGGAATAAACCAGCTCCGATTATGCAATCGATACTAGCAGGAAGATTAAAATTATTATCCGCTAGCGGCAAATTCTTAAAACAATCTGTCATTTCTAAGGCTGACGTAGGCAAATCATTAGTAATAGTTTCGACAACCGAAGCCTTAATATCGTAAAAGAATCTTGTATCATATCTTGAATAAATTGTAAATATAGCATATCCTAATATTGGTTTTACAGCAGACCCAATACCGTACACAAAAGCATTTTCGTACGTAATGTTTATATTAAATTTTTTACATATCTTTTCCGTTATAAAATTTGCATTTGATCCTGTATCTATTAATGTGCGGATGGTATTTTTTTTTAATTCCATTAATATATACTATAGCGGTTGGTATTACATGATAACAGTTTACATTATGGATCAACAAACAATTGTCGATTTGACATTTAGGTTCATATGGTTGATCCAAATGTCGTCGACCGATATTATTCACCGAAGTGCTCGTATTGCGGTCAGAATTGACGAATGAGGTAATATTATCATCGTTTTTAACAATATCAGCTGCGCTAGGAACCTGTTTTGAATGATAATTATCTTTATTTTGATTATCTTCATCATCACATGTTGGTGAAGAAGGAAAATGAATCAATGAATGATGCCTTTTATTACAATAAAAGCAATTTTTTTCCGATTTACAATTTTTTGTTAAATGAGTACCAAAACAATTTTTACATAGTGATCTTTTGTTGATTATTTTGAATCTTGTGAATACATCCAACTGTAAGAATTTTTTACATGAATACAATGGATGTTTATTACATTCACACAAAAAACATTTTGTGATATCCATTGGCGTATTATTTATAACAAATGAATGTGAATTATTATTATTTTTTCGTCGATCATTTGGTGCACTTTTGTGGAATATAACCTGCGTTCTAGAGAGAATTTTGCTTTGCTCTCTCAGAAAAGATTGTAATAATTTAAAGTTTGGAATTTTTTCATTTCTAATATGTTGCTCAAATAAATTTAACGTCTCTCTATCTAACTTAAGAAGAGCAATGTGCGTTATGATGAAATCAGTTAAATCAGAAATATCTAATAATTTTAAAGCTTCAAATGAAGAGCAAAAATTTTCTATGAAATAATCCAAATTCTTTGAACTTGATTGTATTAAGGGTTTAAAATTGATTATTTTTTCTAAATAATGCGTAGCTAAAATTCGTGAATCCTGGAATCGATCAACAAGCCTATCCCATATAATATCATAATTAGATGCGACAGGAAGTATCCCAGAAATAACACTTAAAGCGGTACCTGTCAATTTTGACACTAAATATTGTATTTTTTCACCATTCGACAAATTAATATTGTCGTGTATTAGATCTTTGAAATTTTGATAAAATAATGGCCATTTCGTTGGATCACCATTAAAACTAACAAGTTCCAATATTGGCAATTTGTGTGTTCTTTGAGAGTCTTTTTCAAATGATTTAATAATTGGAGGAACATAGTCAACTTTAGTTTTTAAAGATTGTTCAATATGCTTGATGTTACAGTATAATTCGTCAAGGGCTTCAATAGATTGAAAAGATGGAACATATTCTGGATTTACAGCTATTTTTCCCAAATTTAATTCTTCTACAACTTGACAAAATTCAGAACGAATTTTATCTATCGATTGTATGCGGATAAGAAAATTAGTTTTTTCTTCAGCGGTATTTAATGATTTCGACAAGTCATAAGCTTTCTGAATAATTGCAAATAAACTTAGCCGTTTAGCTTCCAATATTTTTAAAGAAGCCATTATTGATTAAACAACAATAAAATTAATGAAACAAGAATTTGATTAAGTACTTAGGTACTACAATCAATGCGGGTATGTATGAAATATGTAATGTAAATAGCGTATGTATAATGTTAATTTTGTATAAAAATGTATAAATTTGATAAGTAATGCGTGAAAATTCAAGATATGCGGGACAGAGGAACAAGGAATGCGGGAAAATACAAGATATACGGGACGAAGGACCAAGGAATATGGTGGAAAAGATAAAGGTATAGGGAGTTACCTTACCTCGATATTTATTGTGCTGGTTCTGAATAATCTTTTCACCACATTCACAGCGTATGAAAACTTTGACACTTCACTAGTAATTCACAAGTTAATTAATTTCAGCGGATTTTGAAGATATAATTTTAAGAGCGGTGCGGTGCGGTGTGTTAGTCAAGATGACAGTTGATAGAATGAGAAAATTTATATGCAACAATACTTTTTTGCATATAGCTGGCAGGTATGTAGGTAGGTTGTTTTTAGGCCGAGGTAAACTAGGATAGGATAGGAAAGGTGTGTGTGTGTGTGTGTGTGTGTGTGTGTGTGTGTGTGTGTGTGTGTGTATATGCGTGTGTACCCAACTTTGCGTAACCACTTATATATTATAGGAGAATGAATTAAAATATTATATGTATGAAGGTACCTATAACCTATATTATAATATACAATATGGCTTAATTCGGAATCCCTTAGAGATAAATTATTGCAATTCGCCAGTAACGTTGTGTATGGTAGGAGAGCAGGGGCGTTACCAAAAAATCCGGTGTGAGGGCAAATTTAATAAATTACTTACCATGGGCAAGATAGCAGCAATAACGTAGTGCGTGGATGTTCGAGAGTAATTTATACTGCTCCGAGGCATGTGTATGAATGTATGTATATATGTGGTGCCTTTCACCCCTTTTTATATACATAAGTATATATTGGAAAGGTCTCCGTTGCGCCTTTCACGAAATCTTTTACTTTCATTACTTAAGGCTTTAAAATGTCGGCTTTCTGGCACATTGGTTTATATATTTACTCTTTGAATAAAACCATACGTTTACTAGGTACTCCTATTGAATCCCAAAGTAACAATTAATTATAGGTTTTTGCCTTTTCTCATATAGAAAGTACCTATACGTATTACAAAAAATCATTCGTTACTTCTTTCACGACCATGTGGTGTTCCATGGAATTTCTGCCAAGTTCCATAGAATTTACAAGAAACGTTTTCTCATACGTTCGACATTGTTCCCTTAGTTGTCAGTTCGTACGCGTCAGTCAATATTAATCAGCCGATAATTTCAATTTCGTTATAATTAAGTTATATTATATTGTTATAAAGTAAAAGTTGATATTGTGAATAAAATTGTGAAGTTCAGTAAGTAATCTCTTTCATTCAGTTGACCCAAAACATTTCTTTGCATTTGAGATGAATTAATATTTAGAGGGAGTTGTTTGTTAAGATTCATAAATTAATTATTGAACACGCCTAGTAAAACCTTCAAATAATCAAGTAATATTTAAAACCTTACTTATCAACGCTTTCCTATATCCATTACCCTTCCCTTTCCCCCACATACACTCACCATCATACAATGACTACCCAACATCAATAATATATAATAATTTAAATATGTGAAACTTTATAATTGGCTATTTCTTTTGTATTCTCATTTGCAATTAAGTATTATAAATGTATAGCTGTTAAGTTTCTAAACAAATGACTGCCAACGAAAAAAAAATATGCATAGCACGAAAAATAGTCTCGGTACCTTAGTGCAAAAAGAACAATCGACGAATGTGAATATAATTTTCACACTCATGGACTGTCATTGACTTCGGATCTTTTAAAATGAAAAGCATCTACCAATAAGGCACCATCTAGACGGAAATTCGTAAAGGCATTGAAATTGATTGAATTTTCAAGAAAAAACTAAAGAAGGAAAATTTATCCTTGAACACCTGATCCCGATTTCCTCTCCTGTCCTTACCATATCCTTTTTATTGCTATGAATTATATTTTTTTTTGTTTAATAGTATTTAAGTGTTATACGTATTTTATTTGATTTCTTTTACTCTTTTTTATTTGCTGTTGTACATACACAATGTTGTCATACTTTGTAATCTGCTTGATTGGAAGAAATTGCCTAATGGCAATAAGCCCGCCAGTGTACAATTATATTTGTTTATATTATGTACAAGAAGATGTATAAATAAAATAAATAAATTGTTCTTCGAGATCACAATTTCCGCATGACCAGTGGGACTTTGAAGAGCAACAAGCAGCTCCGATCTGTTAGTGGACAATGGGATAGCAGTATCCCAAAACATATTATGTTCCGAATTTCGATCTAGGTATTGACAAAACTAACATGAGGCAGAGGGGGCAATGTTAAATAATAATAATAATAATAATAAACACTTTCTTGCACCATGCGCAAGTGGCGAGTTTATTGCCGTATGGCAATTTCTTCCAACTAACCAGTGTTTCCAGCCCAGAGAAGCAATATTTGCGTGAGAAATGAATTTAAATATATTTCTCCTCTACTGGGAATCGAACCCAGGACGCCCGATTAAATCGGTGAAGATAACTTTTAAAGTTACAAAATCATCCATCATTGATAAAAACACATAAATAATTGCATTAAATCATATAAATCATTGTATAAAATCATAAACTGCTTCAGAACAGGTTTTTTTTATCTATTTAGTGAAGAAGTTTACGTTCGCATCTAGGTTTAAGATTTTTTTCTCTATTATTATTTATATTGTATTTTATCATTTTAATAGCTGAATTGAAAAAAATCCTTTATTTTTACTCCTCACTACCCCAATTCATAACTCCACAGTGGAGAGTTATGAATTCGCAAATTTTAAGGTTATTTTTTTATTGCAGATTATTGACTAGTATCATGCTGAGATTGTATTTTAATAGTTTCATCGTAATGTATCTGTACGTATGTGTTGTGTACTATGTGCTATGTACGGCGTGTTTATTATACTGTATCGATTAGGTATAAGCTTAGTTGGTAAGCCATTCTGTTTCTGTGCGGGCGTCCTGGGTTCGATTCCCAGCAGAGGAGAAATTTATGTAAATTCATTTCTCACGCAAATATTGCTTCTCTGGGCTGGAAACACTGGTTAGTTGAGAAATTGCCATACGGCAATAAACTCGCCACTTGCGCAGGGCGCAAGGAAGTGTTCATTATTTTTTTTTATAGACTAAAGTAATCATTCGATTCTTTTTAAATTTTGAAAATTTGTATAATCTAAGGTACCCCTCTTAGATCCAATTAGAACTTAAAATATGATATTTTTATTTTTAAATTGCTAAAAAGGCACATCATTTTCATAAAACGGTATTGAAAAAAAAAATATCAAGTTTTCTTAATAAAATATTTAAATGATTTAACAAATTTATTTCATGAAAATGCTGAAAATTTTTCATGCAACATGGTAGTGAGGAGTATTGCGTTGGCTACATCTCACTAGTTTCAACATATTCTAATACTCGTTTTGTAATAAGAAGGAGTGGTGAAGGCGGTATGTTGTACTATTACGGTGATCGCGAACCATCTGGTTCAAAAAAATTATATTCAAGAAAATCATAAAACATCATTTTTCCGAAAAAGCTAAAATGTAAGATGCCATACTTCTAGATAAATGAGATGAATCCTTCTTCATTACTTTATTTTATTTTATTTTATTTTATTTGGGACACTTACAGACATTGCCAATCGCATACAAGAAAGTATATCATAATAATTTTACATAATGTCAATATCCAATTAGAAGTGAACACAACATGCGAAGTTCATAAATTATTTACACAAACATAAAAGCAGTAATAAAAAAACTTTAAAAATAAGACATAATTATACAAAACCTATAAAAGCATAAAGAAGCAACAATAAAAAGTACAAAGTAAGTATAGAGAAGCATATATAAAACAATGAAAAGTAATGAAAATTGTGCATATAACAAAAAAAAGGGATGAACAGAAATTCTCCTCTCTACTCAGAATCAATAGCATTCTTTTTTTAAATACCTCTCTTGTGTTGCAGAAGATATCAACTATGTATGTTAGAGTTGCTATGACCATTGTAAATACGGTACATGCGATACAATGGATTATAAAATGATATGTTAGATATACAGAACCCTATGTTAAAAATATTTGGGTTTCTTTAGATAATGTTTTTTCTCGAATAAAATTTATAATCAACAAAATGTGTTGTAAACATTTCAAATTGAAATCACCGACTCAATTTGTTTCATAAAATGTTTCTTCCAAACTATTCAAATTAAAATGTTTTTCTAAAAATAAAATGGCGCGACTCAAAAACTCGAATTATTAATTTTGACAAAATTATTAAAGGAAACAAAAATGTCTACTTCCCCTCGTCCAAAGTTGGGGTGTCATAAAATCCCTCGGAAGTAATTAATTCTCGGAATTGGTATCTCGATTAAAAATATTATCCAATTTTAATTAAATTAACAAATTTTCTTTGATATGACAAATTCAGGCGATATTTTGTGATTGTACATAAAAGAATTTCGTCTCACTCGCTCCCGACTCTCCCTACACAGCAATTATTTGTCATCAAAAGACTTATGAAATTATGAAAAAAAAGGCTTTTCTTAAGGAATCCTAACGATTTTATTTTAAACTGAATCATTATGACATTATGAAAATGAATTCATTATTCAAGCGAATACTTAATTTTAAGTAAGTATAATTTTTATATAAAAGGTTTGCTTCAAAACATCTTATTATAATCTTCCCCAATCGAATTATTAACTTTGTGTAACAGGAAAAATAAAATTAACCTTAACAAGATCATCACCAGAACTATATTGGCGTATGGTTGCAAGGAACTGAGCTTAAGAGTCTGTGGCAGACCACATCTCGAAATTTCTTTCGAGCGCGCGCCTAGCGACGGCAAGTACATTTGTTTATCGCTAGGCCGAGTTCATCGCCCGCAACGTCAAACAAGTGACAATACTCCTCAACTGGGTATGACACTTCAAATAAATAAGTCTAGAAAGTTCGAGGACATTGAACTTGCTACCCCCAGCGCAGCACTATTTAAGGGAGTCTACACCTCTACACGTGGTCACTTCATTTCCGTATTTCCGTCACTTTGTTCGTCACTTCACGCCGCCGCTCTCGACCACGCCGTCTCGCCGACACTTCATCTCTCGACCTCGCGAGCACGATGTTTCTTCACCATACGAATAATCGGACACTTCGACACACTCGATCGTTATACCTACTCATCGTGAGAAAGTTCCTTTGTAAGTTATTTCATCAATTGTAAATTTACCTTTAAGCAAACTATTAATTGTGATCAATATACTCATGGTTACTTTTAACCATTCTTTCTTCTTCTCTCTAAACCACTGTCCTTGTGTTCTTATTTCAAATCATATCCACTTGGGATATAGTAAACTCTCTTTACTGGTAACCCCTCTGGTTACCACCTATATTTAATAGTAACGCATCTGGTTACTAACTACTGTTGATTGGTAACGCCTCTGGTTACCAATCAGCTTAAAGTCTATAGTAGGTAAATAGTAGATATATTTGGAAGTAATTTCCCCAGTACCCTCAAAAGATATGTCTTTGAAATAAAGAACAGTTTATGTATATGTACACCTTCATTCTATTGCATGAGTTTTTTGAATTTTGAATTTGTTTAATACTTTCCTTGTTAAATTAGTTTTAGTATAACCCTTTTTTACTTAATAACTACAAGGCCTATGATGTAGATTTTCACTTCAATCGAAAGAGAATATGGAAATCTACAGGCTGAGTTTTTTATTATTATAAAATTTTATTAAATATTCCTGCTATTTTAAAAAAAACTCTAAATTTCACCTTTTATGCAAGATAAAATGTTGTATATCACATATCATGTGATATACAATATTTTCGTGTGTCATACATTAGAAGGTAATTTAGTGAGCATTTTTGCGTGCATCCATATACCCAGGGTATACAAGTGTCTTAACAGTGATAATGACATAGATATTACTTTCATTTGAGGGAAAAGTCCTGCAGAGGATCTGTGGACCCGTTTGAATGGCGGAACATGGAGAATTCAGCGTAATGATGAATTGAAAACCATCTATCAGTCCCCAGGTGTCTCAACTAATATAAGGTTGATTAGATTGTGATGGGCGGGCCATATACAAAGAATGCCGGAAATACAAAGGTAGAAATATAAAGGTTGGAAGACCAAGGTTGAGATGAGAGATTAGTGAGAAGAGGGACGTGGAACAGCTTCTCCATATGTCCGATTGGAGGACGGCAACTGGTGAAAGGAGACGTTGGAACTTACTGAGGGACGACAAGGCTAAATTGTAATTGGACGACAAGGCTGTAACGCCATCGAATTAGAGAACTTTTACTTCACTTTTTGTTTTCGGAACGATGACACCAAAAACGATAACAGAATAGAGTGGAAGCACTATTCTAAGCCGGTACCTTGCAATTATTCGATTGTTAAGTGTAGTTTATAAAATAATTGAGAATTTTCGAATTATGCATGGAGAATAAAGAAATTAATTCGTAATTAGGAAAACAGTGCATGGAAATAATGCCGTTTGGTATTTTGCAATGGGACGTATTTTAATAAATATATACCTCTTCAATTTATACGGGAGTTCGAATAAAACAACGGAAATAAAAGCAAGAGTTCCGGTGTGTTTTCAGAATTCAGTCCACGGTATATTTAATTCGTTTTCACATAGAAAAATCCATGCATAGATGTCCCCTTTCATAGCCGAAACACAAAATGTTCTACCGACCTTTTTAATACCAACGTTACCGAGAGTTCGTATTGGCAACCGTTCGGATTTTCAGACTAACTATAGAAACAAACGTGAAATTCAAACGTGAAAATTTATTTTTTTACCGATTTCAGTAAATTATTTAAAAAATTAAAACATCAAAACATCATTCATAGCTAGGACGACCGTTGTGAGGGTCATTAATTATTTATTTCTTAGATCTTCACCTACATATTATATAATTATGGAGATCTACAATATGTATGATCGCTCTCTGCTATATGATCGAATGTGGCGCCAGACAGGACAACGTGCACCTACTGTCATGCACCATGATGGTAGCCATATGCGAGCAGCAAGACAGTGGTAGCAAACACTAGTGGAATCCAGGTAGCCGAATATTGAGGGCTACGAACATGATGGTATTCTGGACACGGAAAGTAAAGTAAGTATCGTTTTCTCAATCGCTGAAATCGAAGATTAGATAATATTTATTTGTAACAAGTAAATTAGTAACATAATAAAAATGACACGTTGATATGTTACTATTATCAAAAAAATATTCCTGGTTTTATGCAATAAGTATTAATTATTACGGAGTACAGTGCAGAAACTCCGAGTAATGCAACGAGCGGTGAGGAGGATGCTAAACATTAGTCTTCGAGATCGAGGACAAAAAGTTATCGATGTTGCATACAAGGTAGTTTCCTTAAAATGGAATTTGGCTGGCCATGTAGTAAGGACAGCAGATGATCGATAGACCAAACGCACCCTGGAGTGGCGACCGAGAACTGGACGCAGAAATCCGGGCAGACCGCAAACAAGATGGTCTGATGACATAAAACGAGTGGCAGGAGGTCAATGGCACAGGGTGGCGAGGGATAGGGAAGCATGGAGGTTGAAAGGGGAGGCCTTTGTCCAACACTGGACGAATAATGGCTCATGATAAAGATTTATTTTTAGATATTTTGTTTGAAATAACTAATAATGATACTTCATTCATACTCATTCATACCATCAAGGCATATCCCACAATGTGGGGTAACCAGCAAAAGGTGTGCGGGTGTGCATTGCCTTATAGAAGGGAGAACAACACATCTATTTATACCCACACACCAGTCTCTTTTTACCAAAAAGGCACTACATTTAGAATGGGTGGTGAACCTCATTGCTGAACTATGTGAGATGTTTATGTTGCCTGTTGTATTTTCGATTACCCGGCTCTTACTTGACACTCGAAAACAATGATTTAAAAGAATGGAAGCACTATTCTAAGCCGGTGCCTTGAAAATGATACCTACTTGTTAACACAAAATTGTTCAATGTTATCAAAATATCAAATGAATTAAGCGTTTTCATCGGGGATATAAAAATTCTGGAAATTTTAGAGCTCTAACTAGTCCGGAAGTTAGTTCTTCTTCTCTCGTGTCTGCAGCAATCAAAATCTTCTTTTCGACCAATACCTGGTAGCGTCGACCACTGCGCCGCTACAGCGTAGCAGGTCCTCATAATATGACCAGGTAGCAGGGCAGTCTCGCAGGTGGTCTGTGGTCTGCGGGATGTTTGCGGAAAGTAAGCGAAAAAAAAGAGACATCGTTGTCATAAAATATAATGCTCGTGACTAAAATTTTAAATTATATTTTTTTTATTTATTTATTTGATAACTGCTGCCCAACTAGGTATACCTGTTCTAGGGCTAGCAGTGACATATTATTATTTTTCACAGGAGACATATATGTTGTACCTATTTGCATTTTTTAAAAAGTATCTAAACAATATAAACTTAACTATTCTACACAGACTAAAAAATGGAATTGAAGTCATCATGATATGCATATTATACATACATATTGTATATGTAGGACATGTAGGTATCTTATAATTTTTATTTGTTATTTACACAAATAATCTGAAATAGTATTTCTTAGGAATAATGAACTGACAGAGCATAGGTATATATTTGACTATTGTGAGCCATATCAATAATATGCATACATACATACCATCACGATATGTCCCTAACCGAGTAGGCAGAGAGAAAGAAGCGCCATATAAAATATTTACATTTATTTTATTGTACTCATTCATGACTCCTTTACATTCTTATATAGTAACTTATATATTGATAATTATAAGATGGGCGTTTTTGTGATAAAAAAAAACATGAATTGTCAAAATTAATCGTTAGAATATAGATAATAGTTTAATTTCAACAATAATGTCGTTCATTAACAAATTCGCTAACATGTATATTTTTTTTAAATATCGAAAAAAGTCGAAACACCCAAACTAGAAAATTTAATTTTCTATAAATAATAAATGAATTTTAGCAACACATCTCAAACTTTTTTAACAATCTTTGTAAAAATTGAATTTATGACATCGCATCGTTTCATATAATTTGTATGGCAGATTACACAATATCTATGGTTGATACTCGATCTCCATATGTACATACAAACAACCCATTGAGCCGATTACTTATTCGGGGTAGGAAAAAGTCCTTAACTCTACACTATCCTTTCCTAAAATAAACTATTCATATAATTGCCATCGATAGTTGGATCTCATGTGTTGCATGCCACTTGTATTTAAAAACAATAGATTTAGAAGAGCCGGTGTCATCACGGCTAGTCCCTACCTATGATTATTAAGACACGGATTCCTTCGAATTCTGCCTTGACCAATAAACGTCTTCTTCTTCTTTTGTTTCAATCCTGAAGATTGGTTGGCAGCATTAAATTGATGCATCTCCTCCTCTACTCCGCTCGGTCTTCAGCGACTCTTTTCATCTCCGTGTAAGAGGTACACTACATGTCACGGCACACCTGTTCTAAATACTCTCGGCGGGGACGCCCTCTGCCAGTTGTAATGAACGTCATTCACCTGTAAAATTTTGTTCAGGGAATACATGTTTATGTTTTAGTTAAAAATATATATTCATTTTAAATAAATATTTATACGAAGGTTGTTAAACCTTTGTTGGAATATGGTTCATTTTAAGGACATATTCAGTGTTAAATTGCGGTCTCGTCTCTCCATTTCTATTGGGTGTTCATACTGAAATTCTCACAGCAAACAATACTGGCCTTGTTGAAATAAAATGCCCAACCTGTGGTGGCGTTACGCTTCAGTTTGTTCCAGGGTGCTGGTGTATCCGACGAACCATCACAGACATACCTACCTCCTACAGCAGACCAACAAAATATAGATTCAACAATGCAAAACTCGATTTGTCATCAGCCTTTTCGCTAGAATTAGAACAATTGAAAAGTATACAGAAAATGAACTCGCCAACGAATACATGCATGGCTCGGCATGGGATAATAAAATGTACAACGTTGACTAGAGAGATTTTCAAAACTATAGGACGCTAGAGTTCAATCACGCAAGAAAAACCATCTCCCTGAAACAACAGACTTTAGAGTCTGAGAAAAGAAGAAATAGACAAATATACTCAGAGTGGGAAAATTATTTAATTTTGTTTATCGACTGATACCTAATTTATTATTAACAGAACTAGCATATTTATCTATGTACATATATACATTGATAGACATCATAATGATTGTAATTAAAATACTCCACTAGCACTTCACCACTAGGTCATCCCGCTCCAGAATACAACAGCTGCAATGGCATTGTCATTGACCATCATCAGGTCTTCTGCATCGCACCTCACTGGCATGTCTCGACAGATGAGGAGGTTTTCGACAGTCTGGATCTCGCTGAAATTGCAGGAGACATCCTCTTTCATTTTTATGCCCAACCTGAGCATGTTCTTTTTGCACCTGGTGACACCGACGCGTAATCCATAGAATGTCTTCTGTAGTTGGTGTCCCGGTCCCAAACTTTCTGACAGGTCGATCTGATTGTATGTGCAGTACAGGAAGATAAAAAATAATGAATATGACGTAGTAGTAGGTACATCTCAAAAGTTTTTTTTATCAATTTTAATTAAAATTGAATTTAGTGGCGATATCGTTTCATGCAATTCGTAAGGCAGGATACACTACCCAATATCTCACTCAATAGTTTGATACTTAATCTCCAAACATACATACATACCATCATGCTGTTTTCATATTCTGGGTAGGAAAAAAATACTGACCTCCATATTCTGGGTAGGAAAAGAGGACTGACCTCTATACTATCTTATCTTGACATATATACCTACATGTTTTGTATCGAAAACAAAATATCTTAAAATATTCAATAATTTGGATATTTGGGTTTATAGTTTGTTCCGTATTATTCAACTATACATTAAATCGCTATCGACAGTTGGATCTCATGTGTTACATGCAACTAGTTGTATATTGGTTGAATAAAATTATACGAAAAGCTGTTTTGAAAATTTTATACATTGAAACAATGGTATATATATTTCAAATGATATTAGATAGTTTGCAAGTGAATTTATGTAATACCACATTAGCGGTAAATGGAAAAAGTTTTTAACAGTATAGTGACCGAGTTTGGATGTAGGTACTTAGTTATTCGAAACATATTGAAAGGATATGTTAGTAGTTTGATTTTTTTTTATATTTATTTATTTATTAATTTATATGAGTTCAGCGCTTATGTGAGCATTTAAAAAAACGAGTCGGTTGTGGCCAACGCTAAACTCTTCACTAACAAGTCATTCTATAAAGTATTCAAATTTTGAATAGAAAATTTTCAGCATTTTCATGAAATGAGTTTGTTAAATTATTTTTCCTTTAAATATTTTATTATGAAAACTTGATAACTATTGAATGCCATTTTATGAAAGTGATGTGCCTTTTTACGAATATGAAAATAAAAATTTCATATTTTAATTTTCTTGAGTTTGGGGTCACTTTGAAATATTTGACAGTTAAGAAAATTGAGAAGAACTATTCATATATCGTTCAAAATCTAATGGGATCTAATCGAGTATTAGATATACATATTTGCAAACTTTGAATAGAATCGAATGAATACTTTAGTCTATAATCGATAAAGTAAAATGAACATGCCGTACATAGCACATAGCACACACACGCAGATACATTGTGATGAAACTTTCAGAATACAATCTCAGCATGATACTAGATGATAATCTGCAAAAAAATAGCCTTAAAAATTGCGAAATCATAACTCCCCACTATATCCCCTTGGGTTAGTGAGGAGTAAAAAACACAAAAATGTGCATTACCAAAATCTATCAAAAATTTAAATAATAGAAACAAAATTAAATATAAAAGTGATTAAAACTAATAATAGACAAAAAATACTAAAAAATACTCTATGTAAAATATTATTTTTTTTAATAAAATTTCTCTGAACAAATTTTCAAAAACAATACGTACAAAGCTTCAAGAACAAACAACAAAACAAAGAATGTATAATATTTAACATTTACTCTGGTCGGTTGGAAAAAAATTGCCATTAGACAATAAGCCCGCCAGTGTACCTACTAATTATATGTACAGAAAGATTCAAATAAATAAATATATATTGTATTTTGCGGTAATTGCTGAAGCTATGGATTGTGTTTGTTTTACATTATTCAAAATTAATCAAAGAATTTATATCTACATAAATAATTAAAAAAAAGGAAAATAATTTATTTATTTATGCATCTTTTTGTACATAATATAAACAAATATAATTGTACACTGGCGGGCTTATTGCCATTAGGCAATTTCTTCCAACCAACCAGATTACAAAGTATGACAACATTGTGAAAGTACAACAGCAAATAAAAAAGAGTAAAAGATATCAAAGAAAATACGTATAACACTTAAATACTATTTAAACAAAAAAAATTATAATTCATAGCAAGAAAAAGGATATGGTAAGGACAGGAGAGGAAATCGGGATCAGGTGTTCAAGGATAAATATTCCTTCTTTAGTTTTTTCTTGAAAATACTAAGTGAGTTAGACGACGCAATATCCGGACTAAGGCTATTCCATAATCTTGCTGATTGTACTTCGAACGAAGAGCTGAGAAATTCTGTATTATGGATAGGTATGGAAAGTGTTGTACATTCAGCAGATCGGAGTGGAAGATGACATGTGATCAATTAAAATTTTTTTTTGGAAATAATGTTTATTTGCACGATTTGTTTGGTCAATATAACGATACTTACTACTAATATTAATAACTAACGATACTAATAATTTTTCGAATAAAACATAACACTGATAACTATTGATTATAATGCGGCATCAAAGTACTCTAATGAACTTGAGAACTTGAAAACAACACTTATAAGCCATATAAATATTAAACTGGAGGAAACCAACAAAAAATGGCAGGAAATTTCTGATCAAAACACCACTATTATAAATAGTATCAACTTTATAAGTGCACAGTATGAAGATATTCTAAATAAAGTACATGACATTGAAGTTAGATGTAAAAAACTTGAATCGGAGAAGCTTGAGAAGGAGGAAATAATAAACAAACTGGATAAACTAGAGAGTAAAATTCAAAACCTGGAATACCAGAAGATTGCAAATGAAATAGAAATTCGTGGATGTCCGGAAGATTTAAATGAAACTACCCAGGATTTAATAAACAATACTGTCAAACTTATCTCTACAATCAACTGCAATGATGTCAAGTCAACGGATATTCTTTCTATAATGAGGGCAAAGCAACACCACTCCAAAACTACACCTCGTTCAATAATTATTAAATTTGCTAATAAATTATCTCGCGATGCCATCTTAAAACAGGTAAAAATATTTAATAAATCAAATCCAACGCAGAAGTTAAATACATCTCACTTCAAGAACACAGAAAAATCAGCTCCACTGTTTATATCAGAGCATATTACCCCTAAAACTAAATTTTTGTTAGCAAAAACTAGGAAAATTGCTATAGATAAAAATATTAAATATGTTTGGATACAAGATGGCTCTATATGCACAAGAAAAATTGAAAATGATAGATTATTTCGAATTAAAAACGAAGCAGATTTATCTAAACTTTAATAACTATATATTACACATTGTTCCCTACTTCCATTACAATTTAATACCAAGCGATATTTTGTTAGTTTTTGTCATAAATTATTGTATAAACTTTAATGTGTATACGTGTGTGGATTTATTGTTATTGTATTTAGGGTTAAAATTTAATAATTTCGAACACCGAACACACTTTGTAGCGTTGGAATTTCACAAACTGTTATATTATTATATATATTTTGATACAGAGCATCTTAAAATATCACTTTTTTATCTTCTATATGAACTAATACTAAATACTGCATATTTTCCGTCGCAAAAAACATATTATTATATAATAAAGCGTCTACAGTAAATATTGATTATATAACGAAAACGTTAACACTACCCACATCGATGCGTTTTTTATACCACTGCCTGAACTTACTTGTAAAGGGACAAATTAAGTATTTGGTAAAGGTTTTAATATGTATTCACAGATGTCACTATTTTGATATCATATATTCAGTAAGAATATTAAAAATAATTGCTGATAGTTTAATGTTATTGATAATCAAATCTTTAATTGTCTTTTTTTGCATATTTTTTACACAGATGTCAGAACGTACTTACTTATTATTCTTATTCATGTACAAATTGATATTCCTGAGAAGTATATTTTTTGAGGTAAAATTTATTAAAGCTGTAATAACACTTATATATTATATCATAAAAAGTAAAATTCGTAAAAAGGTTCATGTATGTTATGCAGTATTTATATTATGTGTGAGATTTAATTTTATGTCAAAAATAAATAATGTATGTTACATTGCAAATTGCCATATGATGTATTACTGGAGTATATTATGTTACTGTACAAATTGCCTTATTATATTGTATTATTGTATTTACTTACATAAACACCATGGTGAGTAGATTATATCTTGAGTTCGGCCTACTACATAAATCACCAATCATAAATTTTATTCCTATGCATTTTAAGGGAAATGACAATGTAATATATGCAGAGAAAAATTTTCATAATATCACTGTTCAATACTCAATATTAGTATGTTCTTATTTGTTATTGGTATTCGTGTATAAATTTATATCCTTCAAATGTATAGTATCATATTTTCAGGTGATATTAAATGAAATTGTATTAACACTTATATATTATATCATCAAACAAAATCGTGAGAAAGTTCATGTATATGTTAGATATAATTTAATGTCAAAAATATCACTGGTGGATGTTCTATTGTATTATAATATTTTGAATGAGAAAAACCAACTGTTGAATATTATATTACATATTATCTCTGTACGTTGCAGTTGTTCTCTGTGCACTACTCGTAAGGAGTCCTCCTTGGTACTATTGTTTTTTTTTTTCTTAATGTTTCATTTCCTTCCAAATGGCAAGAGGAAATGATCTTACTTTAGCACTGATAAATGTTCATTCATTGAATACAAGTATGGACGAGCTTTTTTATGCATTAAATTCATACGAAATCGATATTTTAGCACTAAATGAAACATGGCTGCGTCCAGATGACAAACTAACAGCTTACCAAATACCTGGTTACAAATTGTATCATAGGGCGAGAGCAACTAGGGGTGGGGGTGTAGGTATGTACATACGGAATCATTTCAACTGCCGCACTGTACGAAATTCTGGCGATAGTTTAGAGCAGATTTGGCTCAACATGAAATTTTCTAAAACAAGCATTGTACTAGGGACAGCTTATAGACCTCCTTCAATGAGCATAGAAAATTCAATGGAATGCCTGGAAAATGTTTTATCCGACCTAAATTGCACATCCGATCTCTTATTCTTCCTTGGAGATTTAAATATTGATTTATTGAAACCAAATGTCTCTTCAGTCACTAAATTATTACAGCATCTGGATAGTTTTAACTTAAAACAGATAGTAACCGAACCGACGCGTATTACGGACTCATCCCAGTCTCTCATTGATATAATTTGTACTAATGCATCGAGTCAATTAAAGAATGTAACTGTTGTGCATAACTCGAAACTCAGTGACCATGGCTTAGTAATTGCAAATTTTGAAATTAATAAACCTAAACGTAAACCTCACGAAGTTAAATATAGAGCCTTAGACGATATAAATATAGAAGACTTAAAAATAGACCTTGATCATATCAGCTGGATAAATATCGAACACCAACCAAATGTGGACGCTATGGTTGACATGTTTAATTCAAGCATTTTGGAAGTGTTTGACAAACATGCGCCTGAGCGTAAACGTTTTGTGAAAACTAAGTATAAGCCGTGGTTCACTGAAAATCTTAAACAAATGATTAAAAAACGCGATCGAGCTGCGAGTAAGGCTAAGAGAACCAAACAAATTGAAGACATCAACTCATATAAAGTGATTAGAAATATTACAAATACTTCAATTAAACGTGAAAAAAGGGAATATTTCTCTACTAACGTTAATAGTAATTTGCAGAACTCTAGGTTATTGTGGAAGAACCTCAAAAGATCTATTGAATTAAATAACGACAATAATTCTATCCCACAATACCTCTGTGATGCAAATAAAATTAATGATCACTTTTTGAAATTACCCAGCGAGGAATTTGATGCAGGCGAATTGATTGAGTTTTACAGTAATAACAAATTTTCTGATAGCATTAATTTCAGTTTTCATCATGTTTCATATCTGGAAATACTAAGGATTATTCAAAATATACAGTCTATGGCTACTGGCAGTGACAATATATCAATTCGTATGCTCAAACTTACTTTGCCACACAGTCTAGACGTAATTACTAAAATTGTCAATAGATCACTCTCAGACTCTGTATTTCCCACCGCCTGGAAAAAGTCTTTGGTTTGCCCCATTCCTAAGACCTGTAATGTTTCCAGTCTTAAAGACTTGCGACCCATCAGTATTCTCCCTGCTTTTTCAAAAATTCTTGAAAAAGTTGTTCATCAACAGGTGGTCGAGTATGTAAACATGTTTAATATAATCCCTGCCCTTCAGTCAGGTTTCCGCCCCTTACACAGTACATCTACAGCATTACAATTAGTAACCGATGACATACTCACTCAATCCGACAAAGGTCAATGTACAGCCCTGGTCCTCTTGGATTTTTCTCGTGCGTTTGATTGCTTGAATATAAATTTACTTGTTTCGAAGCTAAAATATTACGAATATTTTAATTATTGCATATGCGCAAACATTGGATTTTTTTCCCTGTCGGGAGTCAAAGATATTTTTTAACAGATTTTTAATTATCTCAATAGAGACGAAGTTGGAATATCAAAGATATTTTTTAACAGATTTTTAATTATCTCAATAGAGACGAAGTTGGAATATCAAAGATATTTTTTAACAGATTTTTAATTATCTCAATAGAGACGAAGTTGGAATATCAAAGATATTTTTTAACAGATTTTTAATTATCTCAATAGAGACGAAGTTGGAATATCAAAGATATTTTTTAACAGATTTTTAATTATCTCAATAGAGACGAAGTTGGAATATTCCAACTTCGTCTCTATTGAGATAATTAAAAATCTGTTAAAAAATATCTTTGACTCCCGACAGGGAAAAAAATCCAATGTTTGCGCATATGCAATAATTAAAATATTCGATTACTTACACATTGGTACAAGTAGGTAAATAAGACAAAAATGACCTTATAAGTCTGGCGCAATTCAGGGGTGACTTCTATGCGAAAAATGCATTGTCACCTCAGATATAAGAATTGTAGCTTTCATTATTTACAAAAAAAAAAAAAAACCAATTCTCTCAATAGATGGCGTTCCAACAAAATAAATAAAAATAATAAGATTGTTGTTCATAATTTCACCCATAGATGGCTGTAGTAAAAATTCCTTATTTTCAAGCGAAAAGAATTTCAGTATTACAATATATAGAACTTTCAAAATTGAATTGATAGGGATCTCATTAAAAAGGCATAATTGGTGAACGTTGCGCAAGCGCATAAAGTGATCACGTAAACCAGCCGATGACAGGTCGTAAGCCCTGTAGGTGCCTTGATTTCCCGGTTCTCCTACAATAAATATTCCAACTTCGTCTCTATTGAGATAATTAAAAATCTGTTATAAAATATTACGGGTTCAATGCTAAAGCTTGCAAATGGTTTAGTGACTACCTTGCTAATCGTTCACAGAGAACTAACTGTACCCAAATGGACGGCTCTAAAATAGAATCTGACACAAAAAATGTATATCGTGGTGTTCCGCAAGGATCCATTTTAGGACCTCTGTTATTCATTATCTACACCGCGGACATATCCACTTCAATCAAATTCTGTAATTTTCATTTATATGCCGATGACACGCAGTTATATATTTCATTTCCTCCAAATGATGCTGCTGACGCTGCCCAAAAAGTAAATTATGACTTAGAAAACATATACAAATGGTCAAAAAATCATTCTTTAGTATTAAACGCTGCAAAGTCACAGTACTCGATATTTGGCACTAAGCAGAGGGTTAATAATTTTAATGAAAGATCCTTCAAACTTCTTATCAATGGCACTGTATTGGAAAGACAAATGAATGTCAAGAACCTCGGTCTAATTTTTGATGCAAACCTTCGTTTTGAAGATCATATTCGTTCGAAGGCCAAACATTGCTATTTCAGACTAAAAATTTTATATAGAATTCGCAAATACCTTGATGTGAATCTGAGAAAATTGTTGATTGAATCCATTGTTCTGCCAATTCTTGATTACTGTGATACAGTGTATGGACCATGTTTGTTGACCAAACATCAACGGATAGTCCAAAGAGTCCAAAACGCTTGCGCCAGATTTTGCTTCTCAATTCCTCGCAGGGCACATGTCTCACCATATTTGGTTGAAAATGGAATGTTGAACATGGCAAACCGACGGAAACTACACCTTTCTTGTCAGATGTATAAAGTGGTCCAAAATAAAAAACCCAAATACTTGTTTGAAAGATTGGAATGGTCTGAAAGTGTTCACAACTATGGTACGAGGGCCAGGGGCTTCTTATTGCTTATTCCTAGGCATAGAGGGGCAGCGTTTGAAGGCAGTTTCAAATACGCTGCAACAAAATGTTGGAATGACTTGCCTCCACCGCTAAAAGTAGCGGAAAAATTCTATTATTTCAAAGAGAATTGTCGAGCAATGCTTCTGGCCTCGCAATCATAGTTTGAAGTATGTATGAATTAATGTGTATTTATGTGTGTTGGTGTGTATAAATAAATGTGTGTATATATGTATGTGCGTGCATGTACATTTATGTATTTGTGAATATTTATATATGTGTATTTTAGGAGCATTTTTTTTTTTTTTTTTTTTGTATTTATTTTGCATATAAATAAAGTAGACCTTGTATAGATAATAAAATATTATACCTACATAAGCAATAGGATCATGCTGAAAATCAGCTGCTGGGGGGCTTGCCTTCCAGCAACATAGCTGAGCATGGTCCTTTTGAGTCAGAAAGGTTGTTTTTCTGTATTTTAATTTTTATATGTCTGTGTTTTTTTATGCAAACTTCTTTTTTGTCTCAATAAATGTTTATTTATTTATTATTTATTTATAAGCATTTTTACGTACCCGAAATAAGATAATATTTAAACAAATATTAATATATTTTTTTCACAGGAAGGAAGCACGATACAGGCGTGTATGCCCACACACTAGTAATTCTTATGTAATCAAATAAAATAAATTATTTTCATAATAATTTTTTTTCTTATATTTTATAGAAAAATATTAATTACCTACTATTTATCGATATGGAATTATAGAGTTTTACTACTTAAAGATTTGTCCAAGATTCCATATCACTTATAATAATCACGGTTGATACAATGAAGTTAAAATCACACTTGACTTCTCTGTCAAATAAAATGTCAATTTAAAATATTCAAATCTATGACAAAACGATGAAAGTTCTGTGACGTGTTTTCTAGCTTGTGTCTAATAATCTGGAAGATCAGTAAATATTTCTAAAGAAACAGTATTATCTGGAAACTACAGCACTAATAATAAACTTTTCTTCAAGAAGTTGACAAGTCTCGTTCGATGCACACGAAACTTTTTGCATATGTTTCGTAAAAACTTTTAAGTAATTTAACGATGCAATAAAAAATATGAACGTAAATAAAAAATAACTACATATATTTTATACAAAAAAAAAATGTATTATAATAGTCCGCGATTGCATAATTTGGTTATTATGTACAAAGTCATTGTAAGGGTGTATTCATTATATTAAGTCATTGTATAAAGGCTGATTTTTTTCTGTAAAAGGATACCACAGCAGGTATAAACATACAAATGTAGTATAAATCTGTTTTTTAGATGAGTCATTTCTCGTTATTGTGAATAAAATTATAATTACAAGTATTTGTACTATATTTATTTATTTAATATTGCTTCTCGGGCAACTAACAGGTACTATGTCAAATATAAATTTAACACGCGCCAAATAACAAGTTGCCACATTCTGGAGACTTACGATATTAATCGTCTAACAGATCCAGACTGAAAACACAATTAAAAACTGTGTTTCCACCGGGAATCGAACCCGGGACCTTTGAATCAGCAGTCAGATACACAACCAATTATAGTAATTACAAGTATTTATATATCGTATTTATTCTCTTTTGGCGTTTTTTTATTTTCATTATGATTAAATCAGAAAGTGTTGTGATAAATGTTATACAATATTTTTAAATGTATTTTTTTTTTCACATATTGTTTATACCTATATTGTGATTATGTATTTTGGTTTTAATAATAATAAAAAATACGAATAGTTTCCTGAGATGTCTTAACGAATTAATTTTGAATCACAAGTAAGAAAAACTGTCGTTTCAGGAAAAAAATTAATTAGTTACTTATTTAAGACCAACACCTATTTTTTTGTGTGTGTTAGTTCTCAAGGAAAATACGCTTAGGCCAATTGGCCCTTAATAAAGTAAATAAAATAATAATAAAAATTTGAATTTAACATGTTTCGTTCAGGGTTTGCGTGGTCCAAAGGCCCTAGGCACGCCCCCGCAAATAACTATGTATTTTAAGATCGACCACCTTCTAAAATAACAGTAACTGTGTGGAACAATGTAAGAAATGTAAAGGAGCTATAATTTTAAATTAAATTTAAAGATATAACTTTGTATTAACCACGTTTTTTGGTTGAAACGATGCGACCGGTTTCGGAACTAACCGTTCCCTCATCAGGCTAACTTTCAACTGAAACAGAATGTGACGACGTGCTTACAAGAAATCTATGGGGGCGGAGGTAGAGGTAGGGTGGGGGTACTTAGGGTTGGGTCTTGTGCAGGGTGGGTCCGATTGGCTGAAGGATTAGAAGTAAAAGGAAACATATTTAATAATGGACTGAAAGATGAATTTAACTGATTGTTTATTATGTTCTGTTTTGAATTAATACACTTTTTAATTTCTAGCGACTCTAAATTATCAAGACGGAGACCTACTTTGTTGACGTGTAAAATTTTTGTTCCCGATTGCATATTAAATTGATGATCATTAAGTACTAAGTGTTCTGCGAATTCCGAAAAATTATCATTGTTTATACATCTAATAAGTTCTTTTACTCTAGTCTCATATTTCCGTCCTGTTTTTCCTATGTAGACTGCAGAGTAGTCTCCACATGTCAGTTGGTATACGCAGGAGTTTTCCATTTTATTATCTTTATCTTTGGAATTCATTAAACTTTTTCCAATATTATTGTCAGTGTAAAGACCCAACCCTAAGTACCCCCACCCTACCTCTATCTCCGCCCCCATAGATTTCTTGTAAGCACGTCGTCACATTCTGTTTCAGTTGAAAGTTAGCCTGATGAGGGAACGGTTAGTTCCGAAACCGGTCGCATCGTTTCAACCAAAAAACGTGGTTAGTATAAAGTTATATCTTTAAATTTAATTTGTTAAATATGAACCACAAAGTTAACATTCAAACATTTGAAAAAAAAATAGAGCTATAATTTATTCACATTTTTAAAGGGTTGAATATTAAAATTACAGAAGAATACTCGTGTTTTCCTATATATGTACAAAATTTTATTAAAACAATTTTTGGACAACATAGCGTACGATATTTTACAACAAAAAAATTCGATAGTTTACCATCAATTATAAAAAAGAAACAATATAAATGCAAAAGAATTTACAAAGCTAACAAAAATATGAGTTTATGAAATAGATGAAAAAATTTGAAGGCGGTAGGTAATTTGTGTACCTACATAAAATTTAAAATGTACTAATAACAGTTAATAGTTACGAAAAAGAAGGAAGGAAGAAAATAAGGCGCATATGTATGAATCTATGAATGCGTATGTATGTATATGTACATATATTATATGTAAAAATATGAATAAATAAATAACCAACATAATAGATATTGAAATTAAACTAGCTCACCTTAACACAGGCAGTACCTAGTGAGGGTGCTAGTAACACAAAAAGAGATAGCTTAAACTATGTAAGCACAAATGAAATAATAAAACATTTAAAAGAAATGAAATAAAATAGATAAACTTTTTATATGCTTATATTACCTACAGTTATTTTGTATCTAAAAGCTACTCTTTGTTTTGGAAATAAATAAATTAATAAAAACTAGTAAATTAATGTCGACTCATCTGAAGAAGACGGAGGTCCTTGAAACTACTTGTGAATTAAAAAACAAAGTGAAAAAAAAATTATCTTACTGTTTCAATATTTTTATAAACGAGCTTTCACAATGTTAACGCCTCTACCATATAATATTAATATTGTACTTCTTCAAGAAATTCTTCAAACGAAGATCTGAAGCTCATGACAGTGGATAAAATAGTTTTCTAAATTTATACATACTAGTGATCACATAGAAGTTAAATTCGACCTTAGTTCATTAAAATGTTATGTATGAAAAGTCATTTCATTGGACTTGAACGATATAAAACATAATGTATTCATCAAGACAAACTGCAAAGTCTAATAGTTTATGTACCCATTTAAATATTGTTTCACAGTAGACTATGTATTATTATAGTTAACATGTTCTCTATTTGAATAAACCATTATTTGTCGTATAGAACAACTAAGTGGTAGGTAACGCATTGACAGTTAACAGAAACAACTGAGGCAGGGGATACGAAACTATGACTACTGTAGTGTGACTGTATGCCACCAGCTTAGCATTTTGACCACAGTTACATATACTACGCGGGTGTTAAATAAAAATAAATAGTTTTATGTGAAATAAATTTTTATTTTCTTTAATTTAATTGAAATATACATATATCTTAATATAAAAGAACGAAAAAAAAGTAATATGCATAAAATGAGGTCTTTATAAAATGCGATCTTCATATAAGGCGGTCTATGGCAGAAAAATACACAAAACGAGGTATATATAAAATGCGATCTTCATATAAGGGCAGTCTATGGCAGAACAATAGAGACAACAGGAACCCTGGAAAAAGCTGTTAGAGACTCAGGCATAGAGACAACAGGAACAATTTTCAGAAAGTCGAGTCAATTACTTGCATATGCAGACGATATCGATATTATATCTAGAACGTTGCCTTGCATGAAGGGTTACTTCTTGAGACTTGAGTCTGCAGCCAATAACATGGGTCTAAAGATCAACGCTTCAAAGACAAAATACATGGCAACAAGAAAAGCATCACTGAATAGCATCACCGTAAGAAACGAATCAATATCAGTGGAAACCCATCAGCTAGAAGCCGTTGAATCATTCACATACCTGGGATCTCTTGTTACAGCGGACAACACCAGTGCGGAAATAAGGGCAAGACTTGCCGCTGCAAATAGATGCTATTATGGACTGCTAAAGCACTTAAGGTAACTCATCTCTCGTAAAACAAAAACCCTCATTTACAAAACTCTTCTTAGACCGGTCATTTTTTTTTATTTTTATTTTTTATTTTATATATTTCGGTAAACATACAGCAATACAAAACAAAAATCTTATACACATATAACCAAAAAATTAGCCAGCAAAGTTTACATAATATTACTATTAGCTCATGTACATTAAAAAAGATAAATCATAAGAACTGAAACTAAAAGTCTAAAAGAAAAAATTGAATGAGTTATGCTTGATTAATGGGAAAAGGAAAATGAGGACAGTAAGGGGGGGGGGGGGGGCGCACGCACTACGATGACGCTCGAAGTAAAGGGTTTGTAATGGAAGTCCTAAAATTTAAAAACGTATTATGAAACAAATCAATGTCGTTGAAACCGTTAAATGTATTACATGATCTGTGTATAAAAGAGTTCTGAGCATAGTTGGTATCGCAGCCGGGAGGTCTGAAGGTATGGGCAGTTCTTGTAAGCCTTATTGGTACATGTACGGCCAGTTTACTCAACAAGAGGCTCGAATCTGCAATATTGTTTGTAATCTTATATAAGAACATCATGTCGGTCAGTGTGCGTCGGTTCTCTAAAGAAATTAGTCCATGATATTTAGCGGATTGGGTTGAGCTGTTGAATGCCTGTCTTTCTCGAAAATCTAAATGTTTGAGAAGTTTATTTTGTAGCTTCTCTATCCTATCTATATAAGTTATGTATCGTGGGTTCCACACAACAGATGCGTATTCTAAACAGCTACGGACATAGGCGTAATACAAAATCTTAATAGTTTTTGATGACTTAAAAGGTTTAGATACTCTTATGATAAAGTTCAATTGTTTGTATGCTTTTTCCATAATTTTATCTACGTGACTTTTGAAAGTCATTTTTGAATCGAGTAACACTCCAAGGTCTCTTATTTCATGCTTTCTGCCAAGCGTTTTATTATTGATAGAGTAGTTTTCCAGAACAACATACTTAGAACGAGTAAAAGTGATAATGTTGCATTTATCAGTATTCAAAAACAAACTGTTTTTGGAGCAATATTCATATAAGCGGTTTAGGTCCGATTGTAAAGCTAGTGAATCATTTTGTGTACATATTTTTTTAAAAAATTTAATATCATCCGCATATACTATAAAATTAGAAGAGGAAAAACAATTTGAGATATCGTTTATATATAATATAAAGAGAATAGGACCCAAATGAGAGCCCTGAGGCACTCCTGAACTGCACGTCCTAAATTCTGACCTAAAATTATTTATTGTCACTGCTTGTAGCCTGTGTTTGATGTATGAGGTTAACCATCTTAGTAAATTTCCATGTATACCATAAACTTCAAGTTTGTGTATTAATATATCATGATTAATCTTATCGAAAGCTTTCGAAAAGTCTGTATAGATTGCGTCAACACGCCCACCTGCTTTCATGGACGACAGTATATATTCTGTATATTCTAACATGTTAGTTTCCACTGATCTCCCAGGGAAAAATCCATGTTGATTTGGTATAATGAATCGCTTAATTAAAGGTGATATTTGCTCAACCACAATTCTTTCCATAAGTTTACTAAATATAGAGAGCATAGAAATTGGTCTATAGTTTTTTATATCATGTTTATCGCCGGCCTTATAAATAGGCGTAACATAAGATCTCTTCCAATACGACGGAAAAACGCCTGTGTGGAAGGATAAATTGAAAAGATACGATAAAGGACTTGCCAGTTCAGAAGCACAGTTTCTTATGAATAAAGGTGGTATGCCATCTGGACCCGGGCCCTTACTCAAATCTAGGCTCTTCAATCTCTTCAAAACATCTGGTTCCGAGAACGTCACACCACTTATATCCACCTCACCTGAGCAAACAACGTCAGGCATATCGGGTGTATTGACCGTAAACGCCGATTGAAAGAAATCACTAAAGAGATTACATATAATATTGATATCACTAGTTGTTAAATTGTTATAGAACATGTCACGAGGGTATGCAGAGTGTGGTTTATTTGATTTTATGTAAGTGTGCAGTCGTTTTGGGTTAGAGGCGATAGAAATTTCTATTTGACTGACATAGTTTTCGAAACATTCAGCTTGGAGGATCTTTTGTCTAGAGCGTAGTAAAGAAAATTCGTCGTAATAAACTGGAGAACCTGTTTTTTTCCACTTCTTATGTGCCTTAAGTTTTTCTTTGATGACATTAATAAGAGGTTTAGTATACCATGATGGAAATTTATTAATACTTTGGATAAGCCTGGTTGGTATAAATTTAGAAATGCATTCGTTCAGAATTCTGTGGAAATCGTTCGTGGATTGTTCAATATCGCTACTAAACAAAGAATTCCAATCATAGCCAGACAAAAACTGTTTAATAGGTGCATAATCTGCCTTATGAAAGAGTTTTACTAATCTAGGACAGTTTTTAATAAAAATTTCACTATCTACGGATAAAGTTATTAATAGGGGCTTGTGATGAATGTCCATGTGAATAAGTAGATCAGTACTCTCAGAAACACTACAAATAGTATTCGACAACACAAGGTCCAATATTCTACCGTTTATATTTGTGATGCCATTGTACTGTTTTAAATCACTATAAGAAATGAAATCCGCAATGAGAGAACCGACACAGTCACTGAAATACGAAGGTGAAAAATAATTAAATTCATTGTTGTATATCCATGTTATATTGGATAAATTAAAATCACCTGTTATCACAAATGAGTCTTCGGAGTAGTTAATGATTTCTTTAGAAGTGTTTTCTAAAAAAGTGTTAAGTTGACTTCTATAATTTTCACCTTGCGGCAAGTAAACACAGCAAAGGTTTATACGCACCTTTTGGTTCGGATGTTGAATAGTTACCCAAATATCCTCGCTACAACAAGACAAATCAGTATTAAGCCTTGCTGACAAGCTAGACTTCACTGCAATGAGCACACCTCCACCAAGCCTTTGACCTGTTGCATCATAATCGCGGTCTCTACGAAAAACGTTATACCTATGGTCAAAAAGTTCATAATCATAAAAGTTTTTATTTAACCAAGTCTCTGTAAGACAAACTATGTCGTAATTATTATTCAGTACGTTGCTCTTGAATACATGTGTTTTCGTTCTGAGACCTCTAACATTCTGATAGTATATTGAAAGATTCATAGTAAGGTTGATATAATAGAAGAAATCAAAACTCCACGACAGGGTCCAAGTACGCGCGCATACGTGTAAATGATATATGTGTGAGTGGGAAAACAAGCATCATAAAAACAAGTATAGTTAATAAAGTGAATAAGGTGAAAACAAAGATTCATAAATAGAGGTAAATGAGAAAAAACAAGTAATACAAAACAAAAAGGATATGATACAACAATTAATGAGGGCATCTTCCTGGAGTCAGCAATGGGGAAGGCAAAAAGAAGTCACGATAACTTTCCAAGATCGGAAGCACGCTTAATTAGAATAGCGGGGGATTTTGAATTTTTTCTTACATATATGTTGCATCGTTTAACCCAGCAATACTGGTATTCTCTTGATTTAGCTAGTTCCTTTGCTCGCTTCAGAAGTCGCTTATTATTGACGGTCAGATGGTAGTTTAGGAAAATACGAGTATTAGATTCTCTCCCACCAAATCCCAAATCTTTAGTCAGAAGGCCGTTGGTTTTCTTTTTGACAGCTGAAATGAAATTGTCGACCATATCTCTATTAGTAAACTTCGCAATAATTTTGTTGCCCTTGACACCATCTGTATTCCAAGGTGTGAACCTCCGGCAGAAAATAATGTCGTGGGGATTCATAGTGACACTAAGTTTACTTGCCATGTCTTGAACAATATTTACAAGAGATTCATCATTAGTTTGCGGCACTCCCGATATTTCCAAATTATTTATTCTCTGATACTGTTCCTTTTCATTGCTTTCATCCGTAAGCACATCGATTCGCGTCCTCAATTCCACGACCTCACGCTCCAGAGTCTCTTCACGCTGCAAGAGATTCATCATTAGTTTGCGGCACTCCCGATATTTCCAAATTATTTATTCTCTGATACTGTTCCTTTTCATTGCTTTCATCCGTAAGCACATCGATTCGCGTCCTCAATTCCACGACCTCACGCTCCAGAGTCTCTTCACGCTGCACTCCGCCGTTTTTGTAGAGGTCCTCCAGTCTAGTCTCAAGCATATCCATTCTCGCCTCACTCACGTCAAATCTTCTCTCCATCTCATCGATTAGGTTGAGCTTTGACTCGACAGCCCTAGATCTTTCAACCAGCGTGTCCATTACCGCCTTACTGGACTCAACACTGGCTTTAAGATCCTCGAACTGCTTTAGAATCCCACCAAAATCTGTCCTCAAAGATGCTAGAAGTAGCATTATGTCAGTATTTGTCGGATCAGTTGGCAGGACAACAGCAGGGCTACCGGAAGCTCCAACACTCGCAGTTGTAGGTGAAGATGTGGAAATTGATCTTGGATCTGAATTCTTACAAGACATGCATTTATAAGAGGCCTTTGTCATTACGGACATTTTTTTGTAATTAGATTCGGTGGTGCCAACGCAGGTATAATGAAAATATAGCTCGCACCTACTGCACCGAAGTTGCTTTTTCGGGCTAATTGAATGAGCACATCTGGTACACGGAACCTTCTCTCCTGGACCTGGCATGGTGCGGTGGATACTGTTATAGTATATATCAAATTATGTATGTAAGATAGTCATTTAGATGTAGAACGAAAAAACAAAATTAAAACAAAAATGCTTGTTAGAACGGAGTTTATGAGACAATCGATATGCGGGTACTTCAATATACTTTTGTATAATATTAGTATGGGAAAATGTTATTTATGGATGTAGCACTTTTTGTGTTTATAGTACACTATTGCCCTAGCGAACTTTTTTGTGTGTTTTTTTCTGCTCTTTCAGATGGTATATATGAATGTCCAGGAAAAATATTATTATATTCAGCGTTTAACCGTTTCAGTGCTAATCTCGAGACGTTATCGTGATGAATCATACGCTACACCAGTGCGGATCTCGATAGGTAATCGTGATGGACAATGCTCCACTTTAACTCGCTGTAGAAATCTTATTTATCGACACATCCAAAAAATAATAATTACATCGTGTAACCGAATCATTTATCTAAGTAAATACGTTTTTAAAAATTTTTTAAAAAAAATCGGTAGATGGCAGTAGAGTGTTTACTTTTTATCTATTTCATCTCGATACGTAATCGAGACCCGCACTGAGATACCGCTTTGTATGGATATTAATGTTGCTTATAACCCATATCCGAGTTCGTTGAGATTGTGCGCCGGTTTAGAAAAATAATTATGTTCGGTTTTTATTTAGTTTATAAAAGCAAAGTATTTTGTTGTAAATTCATATGTTTTTATTTGTGTCTTAAACGTTGATTCATATTTCAAAATAACTTTTTTTAAAGTTCATGAGTTTTTTAGAGTAACTTCGATTTTTTGTGTTACCGACTTTGAAAATTTTACTAGGTGATAGACAAAATACATTTAACATTTTTTGCTATTATGAATGAATTTTGCTTTTATAAATGTTCCGAAAAAGTAAGTACTCAGAGCCTGTTGAGTTATTTCAGTATTATATATAACAACCAACGATTTTATGACTATTTTCTACTATATAAGTTGATAAAGTCGCGGTGCAGCGGCGCATAGGTCATAGCGCTTACAGATAAACTTCATACAAACGTATAAGGTACTAAGCAATTGTTGAAAACTGTGTTTGTTTTCGAAGAAATACTTAAAAATTCATAAATTTTAAGCTGATTTTTATTCACTATATACATTCCTATATCTTTTTTTACCTATGTGATATTTTTTTGCTAATAAGTCATGGTTTTGTGAGCTGGAATGTTGAAAAAATCAGTTAAATAGTATGCAGCGAACAAAATAAACAAAAAATGTACTCAACATTTAAAACAGCTAAAAACGAATATTCTCGTCGAAGATTTCAAGTATCTCAGGTGAGTAGTTATTGAGATATGACGATTTTAATTTTGTCCGAAAATTGCGCCGCACTGAGGTGTTACATTGTTTCGCATACGCTTAGCACGGAAAAGGTTAAGGAAGATATTTTTTTCCGGATAAAACTCGGTATATTTCCACAACCATATATTTTTTAAATAATCTAATAACTATTGAATACTGCAGTATATGAGAGGAATGAAACTGTATATTTAAGATTTTAATTGGAAAAGTTTGGAAAATTTTCACGACAGAAAATTGAGTTTTTCTCGGAAAATATTAGGTTCACAATATGGCCACCGCGAGGTTTTTTTTGTGGGAAGTGAGTCTCTATCACGTAGAAGTGATTTTAACTCTGAGTGTTCACTAATAAGGTAGCAACTTCGAGTTTTCCTAAGATTTTCATTCACTTTTCACTTTCACATATAAAAACTTTATTATTTTCACAGATTTTCTCAAACTTTTAGCACCTTCGAATGCACAATTTTCCGGCGAGTAGAAATATATATATGTGTATAGGGTTTCGTAACATTTTAGCACAGAGACAAACGAATTAACACACAGCGTACTAAGAGCGGTTCGACGCGAATGAAATATTAATATGAATGACATATGCATCAGAATGCTGGACATTGACCAAGAAGGACGAAAATGCATTGTTGGTGTTCGAATGGAAAATACTTCGCAAAATATTTGGTCCTACCTGTGAAGGAGGATCTTGGAGGATCCGGTTTAACCATGAGCTAGAAATAATGTATGGCGAACCAAACGTTGTCCAATACATCAAAATACAACGTCTACGTTGGCTCGGACACGTTTGTAGAATGGAGGATAGCCGGGTCCCAAAGAAAGTATTGGACACCTGTCCTGAAGGAAGAAGAAGCAGAGGGAGACCTAGGATGAGATGGCTGGATGACATCGAGGGCAATATAAGAGCGATTGGACAGACAAACTGGAGGAGACTTGCTGTCGACAGGGCGGGATGGAGGCAGTTTCTTGAGGAGGCCAAGGCTCGCACCGGGATGTAGCGCCATTGCTGATGATGATGGCAGAACAATACGTAAAATGAGGTCTATATAAAATGCGATCTACATAGACGGCGGTCCATGGCAGAACAATACGTAAAATGAGGTCTATATAAAATGCGATCTACATAGACGGCGGTCTATGGCAGAACAATACGAAACATGAGGTCTATATAAAATGCGATCTACATAGAAGGCGGTCTATGTCAGAACAATACGTAAAATGAGGTCTATATAAAATGCGATCTACATATAAGGCGGTCTATGGCAGAACAATACGTAAAATGAGGTACATATATATAAAATGCGATCTGCAGCAGAACAACGTCTGTCCGGGTCCATAAGTCTTGTATAAATTTTAGCATTCTGCAGTCTTTCTCCACAATAGAATTTTTCATTATTCCAAATCTCACACACTTCTGTGCGCCCAGTTCATTAAAAAGGGGTCCGAAATTTTGGTTTCACATATTAATTTGTGGATAATTTAAATAAAATGTTTAAAAAGATTGGATTACATTCTCCGGGCTGAAAACACTGGTTAGTTGGAAGAAATTGCCATTTGGCAATAATCTAGCAACTTGCGCAGGGTGCGAGGAAGTGTTTATTTCTCTTTCTTTTCTTTTTTATATTGATAATACTATTTCAAACATTTGTTATTTTATTAATATTATTTTGTGGACTTCACATTTCGCCTTGTTTTGAAAATAGAAACGACATTCAGACACACTAAGTGACAGAAAATGGGGGATAAACATTCGCTTGGTGTAATTTTAATAATTCACGTCACAATTCCTGAAATAAAACTGTCACCCGTTGAGACACGATGTGGTGGTATAAATATTATGTAATAAAATTAGGTTATGATTGATAAAAAAGAGCACAGCTGCTGTATTGTATTATGTGGGTACCTATATGTTTAACGATAATTCAAAAGTATTATTTGTCAGAAGGATAATATTATATGTGCGTTTTTAAAAGATTTATTATTTAAACATTTAACCTCCAAATATGATTTTGCAAAAGTCAGTTTAATATTTGAGGTCCAATTTACAGTGATGAAGTGAAGTTTTTTTATTTTTTTTATTTATAAATTAAGAGAAAAATCAATTACACATCACACATACATATTTTTGTTTTATAAATAATAAATTTGATTTATATGTGCAATCACAATATTTCCCATAGAGAAGTTACATACAATGTAAACATAGACGTGCTTAGAGAATAAGGTAGAGATAAAAGTAATAAAATATAAAAATATGTGCAATCACAATATTTCCCATAGAGAAGTTACATACAATGTAAACACAGACGTGCTTAGAGATTAAGATAGAGATTAAAGTAATAAAATATAAAAATATGTGCAATCACAATATTTCCCATAGAGAAGTTACATACAATGTAAACATAGACGTGCTTAGAGATTAAGATAGAGATAAAAGTAATAAAATATAAAAAAATCAATACTTATTGAAAAACATATTATGAAGTATAGTTTGGAATACACAAGAATGACATCACACATATAACATTACTTTCTTCACAGTGCATTCCAGCCACACCCAGGTCCTAAGAGGTTGTATCAGTGATCTTTTTGAAAATTTCCCTTTTGAATATAGATTCAGATGCAGTAAAAATGTCAATAGGGTCATTAAAGTTTTTACATATTCTATAAAGCCGTATCCTGAATCCAGCATTAGTTCTCGGAGTATTTGTGAAAAAGAGTTGGCGCTGTCTCGTTATTCTAGATGGAATTTGTATTGGAAGCATACCCTCACGATCAACGTTAGAATATTCTTTGAAAGTTAATATAATTAGTAAACAATTCAGCTGTTCGTGATGGCAAGGGTTGGAATAAATAAACTATGATAAACCCGATAGTATTCAATTAAACGGTTGACGCATGAATGCTGGTCGATTGATTTGTACGGACGGCGATGGGCTGTAGTTCGTCAATCTTCGGGAATTGCAGCTTATATTTAAGAGCACAGTTACAGTATTGATGAAAAACAGATTGTTTGTACAGTATCTTAATTATATAATTCCAATTAAATAAATATAATTCCATTTGAAAAATTTATTTTTCAATTGGAATTATATTTGCATCATTTAATGATTCGGCGGATATTTTGTGGTAAATAATAATGGTCATTTTTTGATTAATGTGAGTAACTTCGCGATATGCCGGTCGATGGAAGGACAGCTCTTCCAAAATATTACGCGAAGTGAATCATAAAAAAAAAACTTTGGTTACTGGCAAATCACATAAGTCAAAAATGGAATTATTTTCTTTCAACAAATAATCAGAGTTGACTTATGTGGAAAAATGATAGGTGTGTGTAGGATAGAACGTAAAAATACAGCCCGGACAGAAGATTAACGTTTTACCAGCTGTGCCGTGGCGACCGGCAAAGTGTTATGCAAAAATTTTAAAAAGAAGCGTTTCCTTTTTTGCTAGGAAAGTAAAAATAAAAAAAATATATATAGATATTTTATCACAGCTAGGTATTCAAAGTAAGACAAAGCGTAAAAAAATGGCTATATCCTTTTGAAGTACGTTTTATATACAATATAATTGAACCATCGAGTTTGTTTTGCAAACCCAATAATTTATTTTTTTTATAAAAAAAATAATAAAAAGAGCGGGCTTATTGCAATTGGGCATTTTTTCCCAACCTGCAAATTTTCTGCATTTTCATGAAATGAGTTTATTAATTTTTTTTTGATTTAAATATTTTATTTCAAAACTTAATAATTCTTCAATGCCATTTTATTAATGCGATGTGCTTTTTAGCAATTAAAAAATAAAAATCCAATCAGATTTTAAGTTTTATGACCTTGGGTTTACTTTGAAATATTTGACAGTTTTTAAAGTTGAGAAGCACCGATCAGATATCCTTATAAATCTTATGGGATCTAAGCTAGTATTGGGTATACAAATTTGCGAAATTCGAAAAGAATCGAATGAGTAATTAAGATAGAGTTGAATTATCCTGCCACGAGCGATTTTGTTCACATATAGTATAAGCATTTATGCCTAGTTTAGGGAACGTATGAACATGTATATAGTATGTATATACTTGTTAAAAGGACATATTTTTTTAAAATAAGAACACGCCATACATAGCATATATAGTACACAATATACGCACAGTGATGTTATTTTCAGAATACAATCTCAGCATGATGCTAGTTGATAATCTGTAATAAAAAAATAACCTTTAAAATTGCGAATCATTATCTCACTACTATATCCTTTTGGGGTAGTGAGGAGTAAAAAGTATTGGAAACGGACAAGGAGAGAATCATCATCGAAAGAAATCCATTATTTATTTTTTTTATTATTATATTACTTCTCGGGCAACTAACAGGTAATATGTCTAATAGTAATTTAAAACGCACCCAATAACAAGTTACCACATTCTGGAGACTTACGATTTTAATTGTCTCACAGATCCAGACTGAAAACACAATTAAAAACTGTGTCTCCACCGGGAATCGAACCCGGGACCTTTGGATCAGCAGCCAGATACCTAACCAACTGAGCCACGAATGCCGACATTTTAATTGAGTCATCGACTCCACATTACCATCGAATGATTTCTCATATAATAATACCATCAACAGTCCTAGTATTTCAAGTACATATAAACCATTGGATTCGGTCGGTGAGTGAATAATACATAATGATGGATCGATTTTGAAATTGACCCTACCAATAGGTAAAAGCATTACAATTACTACGCAATTCTTTATTAAGCCATTTCAAAAGTGTATTAGACACGAACATTATACATCACGTCGTGTTTTATGGACTTGAAATGACAACTTGCTATTGTAATATTATAGTGGAATTGCGAATATTAACACTGTAATGATGGAGCTATTAATGAAGTTAAGGATATCAACATAAAAATAGTAGCACACGAATATAAATTCAGTACTATCGAGTTGATCTCTTCTTCCACCACCACCAACCGTTCTGTTTATGAGGACTGTAGCTGAGCTCCTGGCTCTAAACCGCAATATGTATATCCTCAACAATACCCGACAATTTCCGAAGATTGACGAACCACAACCCATCGCTGTCCACGCAGTTCGATTGCGAATATATTCACAGTATGTAGTTGACAGTCATAGTACACAGCAAACACACACATATACATTGTGATGGAACTTTCAGAATACAATCTCAGCATGATTCTAGTTGAAAATCTGCAATTAAAAAAAATCACTAAAATTATTGCTAATTCATAACTCCCCACTACATCCACATGGGGCAGTGAGGAGTAATAAGTGTATGCTTTCATATATCAATTTGATTTAAAAGCACAATTCAGGAATTCAGTGGCGTGTTTTAAGAAAATACAAAAAAAAGAAACATAAATCCTTGTGTCATGCGTTCCTACAATTCTTTACTACAATAAAATATTATTTGATACTTAGTGTTTCCCTAATGAAGAAATTATTGAATGTTTATATCTTAATTACACAAATGAAGGGAACTCTGAAAAAATTCAGAACTCTGTTTTTTTATGAAGAACGGAGGTCTCACGTAATATGGAATGTTGTTAAATTATGACTCGTAAATGTATGAAAATATATCTGTCTTTAACACGCATTACATTTTTGACACAAAATATGAGTGTATTTTTAATAGGACCCCAAGAAATCTAAATCGGGTGGAACGCAAAAAAAAAATAATTAAAGAAAAAAATTAATTTAAATTTAAAGTATTTGGAGTGAGTCTAAAGTATATATATTATGTAACATCATGACGTATATGTGTATTTCCTTACTAATATAATTCACGATGTGTTGAATTATATTAGTAAGGAAAACAAAAGATGGAATTATTGAAATGTTTTATGTATAAAAAATGTTATGTAAATATATATTTATTAATATTTTTTTGTAAAAATAATATATATTTCTAATATAATATTTGAAAACTGTTTTTATTAAATTGTAACATAATATGTTATTCGTAATGGTTAATGTGATATTATTCAAAATGTATTATTTATTTTACATTAATAATAAGAGCCGGGTAGCTTATTTACCTTTCTACCATACTACCATAATAATCTGTGAACAAAATACAAAAATGTGACAGTGACAGATGAAATCCGTGCGAAATAAAATAACGCGCAAACTTTATGGCTACCTATATTATGTTCCATTATTATTGCCTTGAATTGAACACGTATTAGCAGGAATAGTTTGCGTTGCTAAACCGTGTGCATTTGTAGGACACGTGCCTTGAAATCAACACGAGTTTTTAAGTGCATTAGCGCAATAAACTAGTGTCTTATTCGAAGCAGTATTTGCCTCCTATTCAACACAGAAAGGTAAAAGCGTAGCCGGGTAATCAAAAATACAAGAGGTAGATGGGTCGATGGCAGAGCGGTAAGCGCGTTGGGCTAGTAATCCAGTGGTCGCGAGTTCGTATCCTGCCTCGACCGATTTCGTTCACCTAAGCACAAGCATTTATTTGCTTATTTTAGGAAACGTAGGAAGATGTATATGTACTTGTTTAACAAGGACATATTCATTTTTATATAAAAAAAGTAACAATAACATCTCATCTATGTCGGCATTGAGGTTCATATAACCCATTCTGATATCAGTGCCTTTTTTGTTTGTGTAAACACGCATGTGCTGTGCTCCTTTTTACAAGATGATTGCCGTGATGGTATGAATAAAGCTAATACAAATATTTTTTTATTATGTAGGTACTATCCTTATAATAATAATAAATCCTTCCTTGCACCCTGCGCAAGTTGCGAGTTATTACCGTGTGGTAATCTGTTCTAACTAACCAGTGTTTTTAGTCCAGAGAGGCAATATTTGCGTGAGAAATGAATTTAAATAAATTTCTCCTCTGCTGGGGATCGAACCCAGGGCGCCCGCACAGAAGCCAAACGGCTTACAAACTGTGCCACGACGAACGGATCTTTCTGAAAGATAGAAACAGATAAAAAATACGTATAAAAAAGAATAAATGCATGTATGTCGAAATAACGTGAACCGAAAAAGTACGAATGGACGAGATATGAACGACTAGAATGATGTATCCATTTCAATTATTCCTGTGTCAATCCATCAATGTTCGTCATTGACACAACCCAGATATAATATGTACATAGTACTGACGCTAGTTAGGTCGCTTTGAACCTACATACATAGGTTGGTTGTGATACTGTTCGCTCACACAGTGAAGTGCTCACTCGCCCTACGGCATCGCGTCGTTGCAGAGTTTAGCGTAATCAATTCCTCTCTAGTGAATGGGGGTAGGAGCGTCGACGTTTTTTTCGTCTACCTGTTTTTCACATTTCACTACTCCGGACTGTTGCGAAAAAATGTTCATGGTGCACTTCAATACGATTGATTAATACGTTATGTATACAGTTAATTTACGTAGAAATTCCTTTTCACTTGAAAATATTTTTTACGATATACAAAATTTAATTTATTATGAGTGTATTGTTAAACTGGTAACCGATTTTGAAGCTTACTGTTTATTTCTTCTTCTTTTTCTTCCATCAGTCGTCTCTCCACTGCTGGATGTAGGCCTCTTCTCAGTTATTCCATTGTTTTTTGTTTTGTTTTTGTACCCATATCCTTCCAGCGACGGTGATACTATTATCGGCTCACCTTTTTGAGGCCGACCTATTCCTTTTTTTCATTTTCTGTGGTCTCCATTTCAGAATTCCGTGTGCTCCTCTGTCCATTCCCCTTATGTCAACATGACCCGCCCATTGCCATTTAAGTTTATTTATTGATTTATATAATTTATGTACTTGTGTACAAAGGCGGGTTTATTGCCATAAGGCAGTTTCTTCCAAGTTTAAGATTCTTTATCAGGTTAATATACGGCTAATCAATAAAAGGAGTATAAATAAAAATTTTATTATTTTATTATATCAAAAGATTATTTATTAAATATTAAAAGATTATTGTATTTGTTGAATATTAAAGGATTATTGTATTTGTTAAAGACTAGAAGATTATTGTATTTGTTAAATATAAAAAGATTATTGAATATGTTAAATATATTTAAAAACGGGTTTGTTAAATATTTAAAGATTATTGTATCTTTTAAATTCAAAAATATATTCTATAATTTATTGATAAATAATATGTATACATCATCAAAGGTGATCATTGATTGAAAATTATATTTTTGTTATTATTATAAGTGTCGTTATTATTTACTCCTTCGTATTTGTTTGGTTGTAGAGATTTAAAATTATTCTTTGAATAAAATTGAATAATACTTAGCTCTATTAAAATGTACAATTTGAGAGTGATGTAATCGCTGAATAGCATATATTAAAACGAACCTGTGTTTTTAGCCGAGAGATGCAAGTAATTTGGGAGATGTAATTTGATGTAAATTTTTATTTAATTCGAGTTTCTGTAATTTATGTAACGTTATATTTTAAAAAAAAATAATTTAAATGAAAATATTATGTATTTGTCAATAAAAACAAATGAATGAAATATATTGCACATAGCGGTCATTGAATTCTACCGCATGGTCATAGATTATATTCAGTGATGATTTTGATTGGAGAGGCGTCTCATGTCATGCATACAAAATGGAGAGAATGACCGTATATTTTTATAATTACACAGTTATTGCTAACGTTGTGATATATGTAAACCGATAAATCTTTATGCACAGAGTGGAATTTGGTATATGAACAACACATTATGAAAAACATTTTAAGATGGATAGTTAATGCATTTACTCCTGGAATTATACAATGTGTACATCAATTTTCATTCAAGCTATTATTGAAATTATTGAAGTTATATCATTGACCGCATCCAGAAATCAAATAAGGGTTACATATGAAATCATTGTCTGCTCCAGATATTAGTCTTTCAGCTGTGTTGAACGTCATTTGCCATCTTTTATTACTTACTTAATCCACGTTCGCTCCCAGTGTGGAGCATGTGGACGCCACGAAATTTCTCCAAGCCTCTCTATCTTGCGCCAGATGGACAGCTTCATCCCAGCTTAAGCCAGCATCATGCAGGTCCGCAGGGAATGCTCACTTGATGGTGAGTTTTGGCCTGCCTCGTCTTCTCGTCCCGTCCGGAGTGTAAAAAAGGCTTGCGTAATCAACACTCTCGGGGGATATACGAAGCACATGACCAAGCCAGCTGCGATTCTGGACGACTGAGATGATTTGCTGCTGCGCTATTCTGCTGTGTATAACTTCGTTGGATACGAAACGGTACCACCTAATCCCCAACAACTGGCTAATTAATATATAACATTATACAGCCTTTTCAGATTTTGTAACCCATACGTAACACATGTTATATTTAAGTTTTAAACTATAGTATATTTGTGCAAATATAAGTTTATATATCTTTAGAAAGAAGTTTTGTGTCCTCAATTCAATGAAACACTTTATATTTTACATACATACATACATACTATCACGCCATGTCCCTTGCGGGGTAGCCAGAGAGAACCGAACGCCACATTTTTCAATCCTGGCACGCATCCCTCGCCTCGTCCATATTCATGCATCGTCTCATACATGTTCGTCTATTGCTCACACTTCTAACATTTCCGTCTTTCAAAATTTCGTTCACATGGTCGTGCCATCCCTTTCTTGGGCGTCCCCGGCCTCTCATTCCATTCCTTTCCGCTCTATGTATTTTCTTCGTCAGGCGCTCCTCATTCATTCTCCCCATGTGAGCAAACCATCTCAATGTGTTCACTTTCATTCTAGTAATGACATCTTCCTTCATCTTACATTCTTTCCTTATGTCCTCATTTCTTACCCGGTCATACATCGTTCTATTACAAATCCTTCTTAACGATCTCATTTCAACTGCATTTATTCTACTTTCATGCGTCTTATGCCATGTCCAGGTTTCACTTGCATACGTCAAGGTTGGCACTACGATGGCGTTATGAATGACAACTTTGGCATCCTATATTTTGAATAATTAAACACTTCTAAAGTTAATGATTCTTAAGTTTTAGTGATTTTTTAATTAAATTCTACAGCTATCGGAAAGAACAACTTGTGCCAGTCAAGTGGGTGCGCAGATCGCATATTTTTGTATTTTTGCTTTGTTGATATAAGTGCAAACCGCCTCCTTCCACGTTAAAAATGCTTAAGAAGTTTGACGGTATCTACATAAGTAGGTATGTTGATAAACACTCTATAGATAGTTAGCATTCGAAATTTCTTATACACTATTTCATTCCAATGCAAGCATTATATGTACCTATGTAAATATGGAAAATAACCACGACCTACACCAGAGCTCGCTAAGGGAAAGAATGCGAATGACATCAGCAAAGTAGTGACGTTAAGTAGTGTTACGGCACCCAACCAATACTTTGATGACGTCTTCGCTTTCGTGCCATGGACCTGTATTATTTTTGTATGGCCTAGGTCACTACTTTGATGACGTCACATGCTACCACGCTAAAATCGGTATTTCTCGTATGGCCTCGCCTAAAGTTAAATTTTATTTAGTACAGAGATGTACTTTATTTATTTATTTAATATTGCTTCTCGGGCAACTAACAGGTACAAAAGGCTGATTTTTTTCTTTAAAAGGATACCACAGCAGGTATAAACATACAAATGTAGTATAAATCTGTTTTTAGATGAGTCATTTCTCGTTATTGTGAATAAAATTATAATTACAAGTATTTGTATTATATTTATTTATTTAATATTGCTTCTCGGGCAACTAACAGGTACTATGTCAAATATTAATTTAACACGCGCCAAATAACAAGTTGCCACATTCTGGAGATTTACGATATTAATCGTCTCACAGATCCAGACTGAAAACACAATTAAAAACTGTGTCTCCATCGGGAATCGAACCCGGGACTTTTGGATCAGCAGTCAGATACCCAACCAACTGAGCCACGAAGGCCGACAAAATTTTAATTTGAATCAACCAATAAAATCACTTGACGCACTTCTCTTGCCCTGATATTTGAAATCACACATTTGCAACCATGTTGTAGAAAAAATTCACCTGCATTCAATTACTTGTAATGCAATTTAATACTTAAATTGTAGAAATCCATTAAAATATTTCATAAAATAAATTGTTGGTACCACAAAGATCAAATCAGCGAAAGCGATCTTTCCGTGAAAGGGATTAACACTTTTGTGGTACTGGAATTAACCAGAAATTGGATTGTTAATTGGTATGTTTATTTTGTTATTTCAAAACCCCCGTGAAAGGTAATAATTGATGATTTAAAAAATAATAAAAATCAATCCTCATAATTAACCTTTTATGAAAAAAGCGACCAAAGGAATGGCGGTTTTCATCTTTAATCACTTATTGAAGTTAACCGATGGATAACTTCTGTTGTATTAACACAATAGAGTCCAGGACATTATCTTCAAGTCTGTTCTATGTTCTTTGTTCCCTTTAACTTGGAGAACCGGGAAGTAGAAAATTGTGGACAAAGTTAAACAACTCATTAATTGTTGAATTTACTCGGTCCGAGATTTGTTCCCATAGCTGGGCGACCTCGTTAATTTCAAAAAAACTTTGTTGGATTCAAATAATCTAAAAAAAGAACCAACTGATAATTTTTTAACCGACACAAAAACTATCCATGTGTTTTCTGATGTTTGAAATATAAAATGTTTTTTGAAAGGTTCATTGCTGATTTTTCATATGAATTCTTACATTTCGTTATTTTTCATACCCTATTTTTAGATTGTTTTTCTTAAGATACTCTATGATGCTTTCTTTATTTAAAATTTAATATTGGAATTCCACAAGCACCAGTTGATGATGTATCACATAAGTTAGTGAATGTATCACATAAGTTAGTGAATATGTGTGGTAGACAAAATAATTATCATTTCTGATAACTATGAAACAAAAGTTTTGGTTACTGAACCAAAAATCTATTTTTATAATAATTGTTTCATTAAAAAAAACACACAATTATCCCGACACTTTATTACTTTCATATATAAATAACATATATGCTGTGAAGCCTCTAAGTTGGTGTTTTATGACTTCAAAATTGAAAATAAATATAGACCTGGCATACGATACTCGCATATCTTGGCTTGATACTTTGTCGATACGTTAAAAGAAATAAATTCTCTTTAACAAATCGACAGTTGGGTTATTCAATTTAAAATTCTTCTATTGCTTGTGTGTGTGTGTGTGTGTTTTATGTATGTCAATGATGAATTATTAAACAAACTGGAACGTTTACAGAATGTCTGCATACAGTTAATTTACAATCTCAAAAAAAAACATGATCGTGTTTGAACTTGTAGAAATATACTTCGTTGATCAAAGACACGAGATCGTCTACTGTAATTACTTTTAAAGATTATTTATAACCCATATTCACCAAAATATTTACAAACCTAACGTCGTTTTCCTTTCAAATCACGGCCTACCCCTTCGATCTGCTGAAAGTACTACACTAGCTATCCCCATTCGCAATTCACGAGAAGTTTGAAGATATTTTTCATAAATTTAAAATAAATATTATATCTTCTTCTTTTTCATCAACCTATTCTTTTCTATTATTGGACATAGGCCTCCCCTTTGATCCTCCATAACACCATGTCTTGGGCACACTGCATCCATTTCCCTCCGGCACATTTCTTGATGTCATCAGACCACCTTGCCTGGGGTCTGCCGACGCCTCTTCGGTTTGTTCTCGGTCGCCATTCTACGATATTTTTGGTCCATCGTGAATCCTGGCATCTGGCAATATGCCCAGCCCAGCTCCACAAAAGATCAGCGACCCTTTCCGCTACATCGGCTACTTTGGTTCTTTCTCTTATCATGACAATTTTGAATTCTGTCCCTTATTGAAATACCCAGCAACTTTCTCTCCATAGCTCTCTGTGTCCCTAACAGATTTTGCTTTATCCGATGTTTCCATTCCATAAGTAAGCACTGCACTACACATATTAAATAATATTTATAATTATTTTGAAAAGTATATTATTATTTTTTTCAATTCTCACTAAATACCTACTATTGTATCAATTTAACTTTAAATACTTCACGTTGCTCGGGTTGGTTGAAAGAAATTGCCTTATGGCAATAAACCCGACTTTGTGCACTTGTATATAAAATAATAATAATAATAATGAACACTTCCATGCATCCTTCGCAAGTGGTGAGTTTATTGCCGTATGGCAATTTCTTCCAACTTACCAGTGTTTCCACTTTAAATACATTAATTAATAAACAAATTGATATTATATAAATGGGAAATACATTTTATTTAAAATTAAAATCAAAACACATTATCACAATATACAAAAAATAAATATAAGAAAAAAATATACCATTCAAAATAATTTTAAATATTATATAACATTTATTTTAAATATATGAAAAAATAAACTAGAAACAATACAAACTTAACATATTTATTGTGTATTTCTGTAGGTATAGCTAAAAATCATTTCAAATTTCCATGTTTAATGAGATATTTAGTAATTAAAAAGTAGTTCTTCTATTGTTTATATTGTTAGAATGAGATTTGTAAAATGTGCAAAGGAAAATATACTTTGAAACGTCTAGTGTTAGTACTCTTGAAACATTTAGTGACTTGAAACTTCCTTATCATGAGCTCTTGAGCAAGAACGACATTTGGATTGTAATGGAGGCTTGTTTGAAGGGTGAGCAGGACCGTTTTCAAGAATATTTTACCCAAAATTTAATCTTTCTCATTTGATGGATTTACAGTTTTTAACTTGCACGTAAAATGTGTTATAGTTGATAATAAATAAATATGATACCTAAATACGCATCCATAATGTCACATAATAGTTTCATGTTTTACTGGCGTAAAAACACAAAATGAAACTCTATATAAACTGTAGGTATAGTCACTGAGTGCTATGAAAAATAAACTATCTTCTTGGATTCTCAACAAAGGTAGAATGAACATTGAAAATAGGTATATATTTTAAAATTATGAAATGATTTAAAACCGTGATTTTAAAGCTGTATATTATAATTTTTTATATTTGATTTTATGATATTATGTTATAATTGTGTGTTAGACATAATGGGATACATAAGTATGGACTGCGTCAGTTAAAATGAATAGAAAGCTATTCCGACACAAGCACTGCTTAGTGGAATAGTTCTATCCACTGAATGTTGGTACTGATAGATTGAATTCTTTTTGTCAGTGCCAACATATACTAAATTGTCTATTTTTCAATTTTTTTGTTGTACTATGTTTCACTTTTGTATTGTTGTGAAAAAAAATTGTATGGTTATTGTGGATTTTGAATAAATAAAATAAATTTGCGAAATTATTCTTGTTATTGTTTATGATATGGATTAAAGTATTCTTGGGTTTAATAAAAATTGATGTAAGTTTTTTTCCGTATGTCATACTAACAGTTCAAAAAACTTTCAAGTTGATATTAATGAATGATAATCTGAAAACAATTAATTTGAAAAATAATAATTAGTATTTTTAGAAGAAAATCGAAAATTTAGTAGTTATATACACGCAAACATTGTATTTTTATTCCTTGTCGGGAGTCGATTGTCAATTTTCGGGAGTCAATAGTTAATCGAATATTTTTATTATTGCATATGCGCAAACAATTCAGGGGTGACTTCTATGCGAAAAATGCATTGTCACCTCAGATATAAGAATTGTAGCTTTCATTATTTACAAAAATCAATTCTCTCAATAGATGGCGTTCCAACAAAATAAATAAAAATAATAAGATTGTTGTTCATAATTTCACCCATAGATGGCTGTAGTAAAAATTCCTTATTTTCAAGCGAAAAGAATTTCAGTATTACAATATATAGAACTTTCAAAATTGAATTGATAGAGATCTCATTAAAAAGGCATAATTGGTGAACGTTGCGCAAGCGCATAAAGTGATCACGTAAACCAGCCGATGACAGGTCGTAAGCCCTGTAGGTGCCTTGATTTCCCGGTTCTCCTACAATAAATATTCCAACTTCGTCTCTATTGAGATAATTAAAAATCTGTTAAAAAATCAATAGTTAATATTTTCCCAGTCGGAGTCATTGTTTGCAAACCAATTTCTCAATAGATACCAATTTTTCAAAAAGTTTCTTCGTTGCTTTATAGATGGCGATGATATTTTTCAGATGATTATCATGTAAATTGTTTTTGATGATTACTATATAAAAAAAATTAAAAATTCGATTGGTAGGGACTCAATACAAATGCGTAATTGGTGAACATTACGCAAGTACATAAAGTGATCACGTAAACCAGCCGATGACAAGATGCCGATGAAGTGTCTTGATTTCCCGGTTATGATATCCAGCTTCGTCTCTATTGAGATATTACAAAGTTGTCATAAAAAATACAACTTTATAAAAATTGAAATATATATTAATTTATCTTAATGAAACAATATTATTTTTTTTCTATGACTTTTTTTCTCTTTCATGAAATGTTAATGGTTGAAAAAAACAACCAATTGGTAAATAGTTCTCAGTGTGAAACATATCCGAAAAAAATACGAAATCCGAACGTAAGTGAATATTAATTTTTAAAAATAGAAAACTGATACGATTATTTGTATCAACTATATTGTATCAACAATTATTTGTATCAATATATAAATTATATACAATTATTTATATAAAACTAGTTGCATGTAACACATGAGATCCAACTGTCGATAGCGATAGTATGTATAGTTGAAGAATATGTACCAAACTATAAACCCATAGATACAAATTATTGAATATTTTCAGATATTTTGTTTTCTATACAACATATGTAGGTATGTATGTCAAGATAGGATAGTATGGAGGAAGATCCTTTTTCCTACCCAGAATATGCAAATAGCATGATGGTATGTATGTATGTTTGGAGATGACGTATCAAACTATTAAGTCTTCTTACATATTGTGTATAGGCGACTGCCATACAAAATGTATGAAGCGATGTCGTCACTAAATTCAATTTTTAAAAAAATTGTTAAAAAAAAATTGAGATCTTCTACTACAATGTTAATATTTTTTATAGAAAATTAAATTATCTAGTTGGGGTGTTTCGGCTTTTTTCGATAATTGTAAAAGTTTTGGAAATATAGGCAGTTAAACTCATAAATTTATCATAAAAAAAATATTTTTCTTAATAAAAAATGTTTGAGAAACCCTGGAATTTTTTTGAAAAAACTAATTTGAGATTTTGTATTTTTCTATGTTTGTACCAATTTTCAGCGTTCTACCGTTTATGGTTTCTGAGATATATGGAAAAATAAAATAAAAATTCAAAAGTTGATAACCCCTGACTGAAACAAAAATTCAAAATTCCGAGTATAAAAGTTTTGTAGGCCTGTAACTGTTTATATATTCTGAAATTTTAGGCTCTGTAAATTGAGCGGATCAAAAGTTATAAGGGGGGGACGGACACACAGACACACAGACACACACACACACACAGACACACGAAATGTTCTACTCCGAATTCTGAGTAAATCCGTGTATGGAACATATATGCTGCGAAGCCTCTAAGTTGGTGTTTTTTGACTTCAAAGTTGGAAAAGCCGTGAAAAAAGTAGACCTCTCCATACAATTCTCGCGTATTCTGGCTTGATACATTGTCGATATGTTAAGAGAACAAAGTTCTCCTGAACAAATCGACAGTTGGATAACACAGGTGGCCAGTTCGGTAGTCACTAGTTGCATGTAACACATGAGATCCAACTGTCGATAGCGATAGTATGTATAGTTGAAGAATATGTACCAAACTATAAACCCATAGATACAAATTATCCAACTGTCGATTTGTTCAGGAGAACTTTGTTCTCTTAACATATCGACAATGTATCAAGCCAGAATACGCGAGAATTGTATGGAGAGGTCTACTTTTTTCACGGCTTTTCCAACTTTGAAGTCAAAAAACACCAACTTAGAGGCTTCGCAGCATATATGTTCCATACACGGATTTACTCAGAATTCGGAGTAGAACATTTCGTGTGTCTGTGTGTGTGTGTGTCTGTGTGTGTGTCTGTGTGTCCGTCCCCCCCTTATAACTTTTGATCCGCTCAATTTACAGAGCCTAAAATTTCAGAATATATAAACAGTTACAGGCCTACAAAACTTTTATACTCGGAATTTTGAATTTTTGTTTCAGTCAGGGGTTATCAACTTTTGAATTTTTATTTTATTTTTCCATATATCTCAGAAACCATAAACGCTAGAACGCTGAAAATTGGTACAAACATAGAAAAATACAAAATCTCAAATTAGTATTTTCAAAAAAATTCCAGGGTTTCTCAAACATTTTTTATTAAGAAAAATATTTTTTTTATGATAAATTTATGAGTTTAACTGCCTATATTTCCAAAACTTTTACAATTATCGAAAAAAGCCGAAACACCCCAACTAGATAATTTAATTTTCTATAAAAAATATTAACATTGTAGTAGAAGATCTCAATTTTTTTTTAACAATTTTTTTAAAAATTGAATTTAGTGACGACATCGCTTCATACATTTTGTAAGGCAGTCGCCTATACACAATATGTAAGAAGACTTAATAGTTTGATACGTCATCTCCAAACATACATACATACCATCATGCTATTTGCATATTCTGGGTAGGAAAAAGGATCTTCCTCCATACTATCCTATCTTGACATACATACCTACATATGTTGTATAGAAAACAAAATATCTGAAAATATTCAATAATTTGTATCTATGGGTTTATAGTTTGGTACATATTCTTCAACTATACATACTATCGCTATCGACAGTTGGATCTCATGTGTTACATGCAACTAGTTGAATATTTTCAGATATTTTGTTTTCTATACAACATATGTAGGTATGTATGTCAAGATAGGATAGTATGGAGGAAGATCCTTTTTCCTACCCAGAATATGCAAATTGCATGATGGTATGTATGTATGTTTGGAGATGAAGTAACAAACTATTAAGTCTTCTTACATATTGTGTATAGGCGACTGCCATACAAAATGTATGAAGCGATGTCGTCACTAAATTCAATTTTTAAAAAAATTGTTAAAAAAAAATTGAGATCTTCTACTACAATGTTAATATTTTTTATAGAAAATTAAATTATCTAGTTAAGGTGTTTCGGCTTTTTTCGATAATTGTAAAAGTTTTGGAAATATAGGCAGTTAAACTCATAAATTTATCATAAAAAAAATATTTTTCTTAATAAAAAATGTTTGAGAAACCCTGGAATTTTTTTGAAAAAACTAATTTGAGATTTTGTATTTGTCTATGTTTGTACCAATTTTCAGCGTTCTACCGTTTATGGTTTCTGAGATATATGGAAAAATAAAATAAAAATTCAAAAGTTGATAACCCCTGACTGAAACAAAAATTCAAAATTCCGAGTATAAAAGTTTTGTAGGCCTGTAACTGTTTATATATTCTGAAATTTTAGGCTCTGTAAATTGAGCGGATCAAAAGTTATAAGGGGGGGACGGACACACAGACACACAGACACACACACACACACACAGACACACACACACACAGACACACACACACACAGACACACGAAATGTTCTACTCCGAATTCTGAGTAAATCCGTGTATGGAACATATATGCTGCGAAGCCTCTAAGTTGGTGTTTTTTGACTTCAAAGTTGGAAAAGCCGTGAAAAAAGTAGACCTCTCCATACAATTCTCGCGTATTCTGGCTTGATACATTGTCGATATGTTAAGAGAACAAAGTTCTCCTGAACAAATCGACAGTTGGATAAAAATTTGAAAAAATATATGTTATATATACTAGTTGCATGTAACACATGAGATCCAACTGTCGATAGCGATAGTATGTATAGTTGAAGAATATGTACCAAACTATAAACCCATAGATACAAATTATTGAATATTTTCAGATATTTTGTTTTCTATACAACATATGTAGGTATGTATGTCAAGATAGGATAGTATGGAGGAAGATCCTTTTTCCTACCCAGAATATGCAAATAGCATGATGGTATGTATGTATGTTTGGAGATGAAGTATCAAATTATTAAGTCTTCTTACATATTGTGTATAGGCGACTGCCATACAAAATGTATGAAGCGATGTCGTCACTAAATTCAATTTTTAAAAAAATTGTTAAAAAAAAATTGAGATCTTCTACTACAATGTTAATATTTTTTATAGAAAATTAAATTATCTAGTTGGGGTGTTTCGGCTTTTTTCGATAATTGTAAAAGTTTTGGAAATATAGGCAGTTAAACTCATAAATTTATCATAAAAAAAATATTTTTCTTAATAAAAAATGTTTGAGAAACTCTGGAATTTTTTTGAAAAAACTAATTTGAGATTTTGTATTTGTCTATGTTTGTACCAATTTTCAGCGTTCTACCGTTTATGGTTTCTGAGATATATGGAAAAATAAAATAAAAATTCAAAAGTTGATAACCCCTGACTGAAACAAAAATTCTAAATTCCGAGTATAAAAGTTTTGTAGGCCTGTAACTGTTTATATATTCTGAAATTTTAGGCTCTGTAAATTGAGCGGATCAAAAGTTATAAGGGGGGGACGGACACACAGACACACACACACACACACAGACACACACACACACACACACACAGACACACGAAATGTTCTACTCCGAATTCTGAGTAAATCCGTGTATGGAACATATATGCTGCGAAGCCTCTAAGTTGGTGTTTTTTGACTTCAAAGTTGGAAAAGCCATGAAAAAAGTAGACCTCTCCATACAATTCTCGCGTATTCTGGCTTGATACATTGTCGATATGTTAAGAGAACAAAGTTCTCCTGAACAAATCGACAGTTGGATAACACAGGTGGCCAGTTCGGTAGTCACTAGTTGCATGTAACACATGAGATCCAACTGTCGATAGCGATAGTATGTATAGTTGAAGAATATGTACCAAACTATAAACCCATAGATACAAATTATCCAACTGTCGATTTGTTCAGGAGAACTTTGTTCTCTTAACATATCGACAATGTATCAAGCCAGAATACGCGAGAATTGTATGGAGAGGTCTACTTTTTTCACGGCTTTTCCAACTTTGAAGTCAAAAAACACCAACTTAGAGGCTTCGCAGCATATATGTTCCATACACGGATTTACTCAGAATTCGGAGTAGAACATTTCGTGTGTCTGTGTGTGTGTGTGTCTGTGTGTGTGTGTGTGTGTGTCTGTGTGTCTGTGTGTCCGTCCCCCCCTTATAACTTTTGATCCGCTCAATTTACAGAGCCTAAAATTTCAGAATATATAAACAGTTACAGGCAAAACTTTTATACTCGGAATTTTGAATTTTTGTTTCAGTCAGGGGTTATCAACTTTTGAATTTTTATTTTATTTTTCCATATATCTCAGAAACCATAAACGGTAGAACGCTGAAAATTGGTACAAACATAGACAAATACAAAATCTCAAATTAGTTTTTTCAAAAAAATTCCAGGGTTTCTCAAACATTTTTTATTAAGAAAAATATTTTTTTTATGATAAATTTATGAGTTTAACTGCCTATATTTCCAAAACTTTTACAATTATCGAAAAAAGCCGAAACACCTTAACTAGATAATTTAATTTTCTATAAAAAATATTAACATTGTAGTAGAAGATCTCAATTTTTTTTTAACAATTTTTTTAAAAATTGAATTTAGTGACGACATCGCTTCATACATTTTGTATGGCAGTCGCCTATACACAATATGTAAGAAGACTTAATAGTTTGTTACTTCATCTCCAAACATAAGCCTCTAAGTTGGTGTTTTTTGACTTCAAAGTTGGAAAAGCCATGAAAAAAGTAGACCTCTCCATACAATTCTCGCGTATTCTGGCTTGATACATTGTCGATATGTTAAGAGAACAAAGTTCTCCTGAACAAATCGACAGTTGGATAATTTTAAACTTAATTTAATTATTTCACAAACGTGACTCCCATTCACCGATATCGCTCAATACTGAGCATCGTCAGAATGGTTTACGGTAAAAATTAAATAGAACTTAAAATTATATAGGTATATCTATATTTTTTTCATAACTTTAGTTGGTTATGGAGTTCCATAATGAGTGACAGTTTCAAACATTGAAAAAAATATTTGTATATATGGTCCAACAAACGAAAATGTCCTCTTTCAATGAAACATATGATTTATAAATCTTTATTGAAATGTCACGGTAAGAGCGAACATTAACATTATTTATATAACATTATGTGCCATTTATTTATGGCACCTGTTCTCATAATGTTGTATTTGGATTCTCGTGCTATAGTTTCGGTATTTATGTGAAAAGGCAGAGGTTTTCCACCCATTCTACATAAGGAGACATCGATCAAAAATTAAAGTTTTTTAAAGAATAACTTTATAGCTAAAACGAGTTTTATCTTGTATTTATTGAGCGAACTGTGCTAACAGATTATTTTTATAATATTTTTTTTATCTTTTTATTTATTTTCATCCATTTGTCACAATTGAGAACTTGTATAATGCAGAAAGTATTTGTTATATATTTTAATTCTTATCATTTTTGTTTGTATATTGTAAGTATGATGATTCATCAAAGCTGTATGATTAATTTGAATTATTCATAACCTAGAGAATATGAATAAACCTAAAAAATAACTTAGTAAAACGGAATATGCTAATTTTTATTCATATTTAAAATAATCTATCTCTAGATAAAATTAAAATCACAATTGAAAAGGAAAACAAACATGGTAATGAATTTTTATAAGTTCTATAAAATATTCGAGATTTATTTTATATTCGCTTTTAATTAATTTATTTAAGGGAACCTTAAAGATAATTTTACAGTTTGAAACAGAGCCAAAACAAGCATTCCACCAATACTAATGTTATGGAAGTTTTTGTGTAATTTTTTGCTTGTATTAAGATATGAACATGATTTAAGACATTATCTGAACAACAATGGATCAAGTTATTCAAATGTTTTTCTCTTCTTCTTCAATGGATCTTCAGTCCATATGAAGTCTTGACCTCCAACAACTTCCTTCTCCGAGCTCTCCTGACCTTTGCTGAGGCCCTCCAGTTTGGTATATCTAGAATTCGGGATTACTCGGAACTTCTTTGAAATATCATTATCAGACAATCCACCCAGGTGAAAAATAAAGATAAATGACAATTTGTGATTTTAACGCATATTCGATTTTTTTTCTGATAGCTCTATGAACTTACGAAATGTTATGTTGAAAGTTTCTGTGATAGGGGGGTCATTTTTGTCAGGAAACTACCAACTACGTTATAGCGATTGACCTAATGACCTCCATGCATGATACCCACCAATAATATATTATTATTTCACTACACGGTGGATTTTTATTACTAAACTACAACACAGGTTGATTCTAGGCGGAAAATCCTACCTTTTATTGCCAATATATATTTTGACCTGAATTCCTGCAATTTTATTTCTGCAATCAAAATAAAAACAAGTATTTATTCAATAAAAAAACAAATCACATAATGAATAAAATATCTGTTTATTTTAACAAAAACCGACAGACTTAATATAAATTAAAGTAATAGATAGTTTAAACAAAAATTAAAATTGCATCTAACATTCTAAATTGGTTGTTTTCGATTTGTTGTTTGATATGTTTCAATTGCCTGTATTTCCCTTTTTTATTTGAATATGTGTTTGATATGTTTCAATTATCTGTAATCCTCATTTTTTATTTTTTATTAATGTTTGTTTGAATTTTTGTTCATGTATGACTTTGATTTAATTACTTTATATTTGATATTTTTTATTTGTCAGTGTAAGTGATTCCCTCATCAAGCACAAGATTGCAATCTTTTGATGAGGTATTGCAAAAAATAACTAAAAATAAAACAAATATATATCTGTTTGAAATCAGGCAAAAATATGTGTATATTTTTACAAAAACCAATAATTTTGCAATAACTACCTGTTTATTTTAACAAAAATCGTTCCTTTGATTATTTATCTAAAATCAGTAGTTTTCAATATTTAAGCACTTTTTGGGTAACGTTGGGAAAATACTTTTAAAAAATTCGAAAAATAGAGGGTATTCATTCAAAATACTTTGTAAAAAAATTAAATTTACAATTTCAGAATCTATAATATGACATTATCTTGATCGAATATTTTTATAAATTGCATATACCCAAATTTGGATTTTTCCCTGTCGTGATATTTTTGAAAATTTTAACATCTCGATCGAGATCAAGTTGGAATATTATAGAAGAACCAGAAACTCAAGGCACCTACAGGGCTTACGACCTGTCATCGGCTGGTCTATGTCTTCACTTTATCACCAATTATGCCTTCTTATTGAATTCCCTTATCAATGCGATATTGAAAGTTCTTTATATTGTAATGATGAGATACAGATCGTATGAAAAAGACAATTTAAACGATATAGGAAAAACCCATAAATATGTTTTTGGAAAACCGTCATGTTATCCCCGAAAATATCTGCATCGGCACACAATTCGTTTCCAAACCTATGCTATCTCGATACTTTTGTTAGAACTCTGCATAAAACCAGAAAAATCTCGACGCTCACAGATTCTTTTGAGAAATCTCTTCATATGTGAGAGACTTCCTAAAAGAATATTTGATTTTCGTTGCTGGCAATACCTATGATTTATTTAAATAACGAGTGCAGTAATGATACTCACGAAACACATATCTTAACATGTTTTTCAAACAACATCTGTAATTCGTTTCATTCATGAATTTTCAAAAGCTTCATGAATGTTCTACCAAGACACCTACATTTAAAAAAATAACAATTAAAATATTTATATCATAAAATTACAACAATTATATAAGTGGTGTAAAATAAAAAAGTTATTATTTTAATTTATTTGTTAAAATGAAACACAAATTATCAAGATATTTTACAATTATAAGATTTTATAAGTGTGAAGAAAGTTAAGTCAAAAAACAAAAAGTATTATCAGTTGATTTAAAATTTTTAAAACGCCAAATTATAAATCAAATATATACCTACATTATCGATCTGGGTTCGATTCTGGGTTAGGTATGGTTCTGGGTCAAATATTGCTTCTATGGGCTGGAAACACTGGTTAGTTGGAAGAAATTGCCATACGGCAATAAACTCGCCACTTGCGCAGGGTGCAAGGAAGTGTTCATTATTATTATTATTATTTTCTGCCTAATTTGAGTTATGATCTCAAAATAAGATTAAATTCAAATTAGTTATATGATATTGATAGTATTTTTTTATATTCACATCGGCACAACTGTCGCTGGTAGCTCTACATTGTTGGATTTGCCGTGATGGTATGAGTGAATGTGAATTTTCAACTTAACTATTTATTTCAAAATACTTAGTTAATTTAACATAACATCGGACTTCGTGTCTCAGTTGGGTAGGTATCTGACTGCTGATCCAAAGGTCCTGGGTTCGATTCCCGGTGGAGATACAGTTTTTAATTGTGCTTACAGGCTGGATCGGTGAGACGATCAATATCGTAAGTCTCCAGAATGTGGCAACTTGTTATTGGGTGAGAGCTAAATTAATTTTAATTTAACTTTATTTTATACTAGTAAATTTTTAATTTTATTTTGACCAGTATGAGCACACACAGACCGTTTCTAACCGAGGTCCTGTCTGCAGGATTCCTTCTAAAGTGATTTCTCCAAGGAAGTTGTCTGTTAACGTATCAGGAAACTACTGCGTGGCTCAACTTTGTCCTTATGTCGGCGGCAAATAGTAAAAAGATCGTATCACAGATAGGATCCATCGCTCGATTCCTCGATAGTTTTCTGCTCGGTTGTCTCGTTTTGGGTAATTATTGTCTGAGATAATTGACTTTTGTATCTTGATCTTTGTTGCGCAAGTCGATGGGAAATAATTATACAGCGAACTGAGAGAATAACTGAAAATGTGCAAAGCGGTATGATTTCAAGGAATAATATTTGATAATATGTGTGTGTGTTGATTTTCACTTATCACAGAACTGTATATATTATTAACATACCAAAATGGAAGCTTGATATGAAATGATAATTGAAAATCTAAGTACCTACACTTAGTGACTTTGGTAGTAAAAACAAAATTAACTAATTGTATTCAATATTCATATAATCAATACTTCTAGAATCACTATATTATACTAAATCACACTCATTTATTTTCTTATTATGGTATTAAGTATTGTACGTTAGAGGTATCTACATGTGTTTTTATTTCTATTTATTTCCTTTTAATTATGGTATGCATGTACTGTGTGCTGTCCTTTGTACAATAAAAGAAAAATAAAATAAATATATAATGTAAAATCTTTGTGAGAAGATTGACACTTCATGTGTAAGGAGTGTTGCTTTCATTGATTAAAAAAATCAATTTCTCAATAGACGGCGTTACAAAAAAGTTTCTTTGTTACTTAATTTTAAACGATCAGTTTCTCATTCTTGAAATATATAGAACTTTATAAAATTGCATTGATAAGGGAACTTTATGCGCTTGCGCAACGGACACTGTCACCTCATTAATAAGGACTCTTGCTTTCATTGTTTAATAAACCAACTTCTCAATAGATGTTGTTAAAAAAGGTTTCTTGGTTATTTCATATATGACAATAGTAATAATGTACTATTTTCAGGTCATATGTTTTAAAATATATGGAACTTTCTAATGTTGCATTCATAAGAGAACTCAATAAGAATGCATAATTGGTGAACGTTTCCCTGTAGATACCTTGAGTTTCCGGTTCTCCTATTATATTCCAGATTCGTCAATATTTAGATGATAAAAAAAATAATCCATTGTTTATTTACCGTCCATATATCTAAGGTCGTGTACTTGGACTTGTCACTTTTACAGAATATTACAATGGAAATCAAATAGTAATTCTTATACTCAATATTAATGCGAAACAGAGTGTTTTGAAAGTACTCTGTTATGGGCATATTTCAATTAAATTCAATATGAACATAACAATATATTAATGAATATGTACAATAAACAATTTTTAATAGTAATATCAATGCTGAAGTAAATGTAAATGGTCCATTCCAGCATTTCGTAATGGTAAGTATAGTAAAAATATTTATCAATGAAGTAAGTCGTCAAATTGATCTGTTTAATATCTAGATGGGTGAATTGAAGCTACATGAACACATCTTATTCAGGTGGAATGGTGAACATTTTATTCTTATTTTATAATTGGTTATTTTAAAATATCAGATAGACATGTATGCGACGGCTGACGAATGCGAGCAATTCGATATAAGGACAGAAAAGAGTGGCATTCGCTTCTTTTGCCTACCCTTATATAGAGGGTATGCCGTAATAGGAGTGAACAGCGTACCAATATGTACTTTTTGTTTACTGTATTCACGTGAATTTATTTTTAATTATGTATCTTAAATAATAAACCACTAAAATTACAATTAGTTTCCAGCAAAAAACTTGCACTCTACGAACCCCACGTAACGTACTCGTCATTATTTTAATTTTTATTGTAAAATAACTTTAAATAAATTTTTTAATACATCTAGATACAATTGAATGTAATTAATTAATAATACAGTTTAATAATTAAAACTAGATGCGAAACGAAACTGCTTCACTAGATTAAAAACCTGTTATGAAGCAGTATATAATTTTATATATGTTAATTATTTAAGTGCACATGTGTAATCCTATCAATTTGCACACAATTTTTGTGACGTTCAAAATACAATTAAAACTTTGTACCAAAATTAATATTAATGATAATTTGATAATCGCGATTAAGTGAGAAAATTATCTTGAAACTTTTGAACATCTTTGAACATATTGGGACTATTTTTCATCGTTTGCACATGAAAATAGGAATGTTTTGATTGTATGTACTTTCATTGCATTATTTGACGCATTGCGGGTCCGAGCTTACAGCGTAGGTATGTAGATACACATTTTCAACATATCCCACAACCTGACTAAAGAATTCGACTTGTTAATATACACACGAGAAAGTACTATCATTCGTCCTACTTATTTGAGATATAATTTTTTAACAGATTTTTAATTATCTCAATAGAGACGAAGTTGGAATATTTACTGTAGGAGAACCGGGAAATAAAGGCACCTACAGGGCTTACGACCTGTCATCGGCTGGTTTACGTGATCACTTTATGCGCTTGCGCAACGTTCACCAATTATGCCTTTTTAATGTGATCCCTATCAATTCAATTTTGAAATTAAAATATATTGTAATACTGAAAATATTTTCGCTTGAAAATAAGGAATTGTTACTACAGCCATCTATGTGTGAAATTATGAACAAAATTCTTATTATTTTTATTTATTTTTTGTTGTAACGCCATCTATTGTGAGAATTGATTTTTTGTAAATAATATGAGAGCAACAATTCTTATACCTGAGGTGACAAATGCATTTTTCGCATAGAAGTCACCCCTGAATTGCGCCAGACTTATAAGGTCATTTTTGTCTTATTTACCTACTTGTACCAATGTGTAAGTAATCGAATATTTTTTTTTTATTATTATTTTATTATTATTGCAAATGCGCATATTAATAAAAAAAATGCGCATATGCAATAATAAAAAAATATTCGATTATAATTTTTTAATTAATTCTGTTCTATCTTCTTAAAAATAATAAAAAAAATAATATATAAAGCGTCGTTTAGTGATACAAGATGGGCGAGGGCGCTGTAGCTTATTTGTTGGCTCTACGAGACAAGGCAGTCTTAAGAAGTCTACCGAAGGTGTCAATGCTCTGAGCTCTATGTATGTGTAGGGGCATTTAACTGCATTTTAAAGGCCCGTTCACATTGAGACCACGATCATAGTATGCCATCTTATTGACTCTGTCCAATTCTTTAAAGGAGTTAGTACTCTGTGATCCAGCAGGCCAAGTCAGTAAAAAAGTCGAGATCCGACAACGTATCGCCGCTCTTCTCGCCATGTTTACGCCCGTGACGACAATTCGTAGTCACTAAGCGCTGTCGAGTTCATAAATGCACTTATTAGTATTTGTCGCCGTTGGGCTGGCTTGCGGTACATTTTTGAATTATCATTTATGGCAATACACAATATTTTCCCCATGATTTGAATAAATGTCAAATTTGTTTACATAAATTTGTTAAATAAATATAATATGGTCATATTTTAAAGCACGAAAGCAAGTTATAATACGATTAAATTAACTTCTTTTGTGTTTATTGAATGTTTTGAGGGTAATTTTAAAAATTATTTTTAATTATATTTCGATCAATTTATCAAGTGTGATGACAGCAGCGTGTTATTTTTTTACTAAAAACTACGCCGAATTTTCTTTTGTTAAGTGTTAAAATACATATGTGATAAAATAGCTTACAAGAATACTTTCTCAAAATGAAAAATTATTTCAAATCTATACTTACGGAAAACATTTACGGACGCATAGAATTATAATGTTATAATCTAAGTACGGACGCATATTTCCAATAAATATATAACCATATAAAACTTTTGTTACGCGGTAATTAGCAATAAATGAATTCCGCGGAATATTTAAAGGGTTTGAAGAATCTCTTAAACGGCGTCGTTTAACCCGTTTATATAATTATTCTCAAAATAAATATGAAATTCGGCATTGTTCGCGTAAAAAATGACATTTAATTCAACATGGCGGCGTTAGATCTTGTCTCTCGCGTCGATGTCGACCCAATCTCGCCGTCAAATAAGTGGGCGAGAACGAATCGACGCGTTATCTGCTTAGTGACTACCAAAACTGTCAAAATATCGACTATTCGATATTTTGACAGTTAATCTCGACATTTATCGGTCGAGATCTACTTACAGACTTAGCCTGCAGATGATCTCAATGTAAGCTATCTTCCTGATGAAACATTCTTTTGACACAGTTATTGAATGTAGTGTGGAGCCAAGTCGTTCAGAGCCTTTAACACCATAAAGCATCAGTTTGTTAAGAAGAGGTGTTATGTGACATATTTTGTCGGCTCCGTATATCTACCTCGCAGCTGCGTTGGAAACAATTTGCATGGATTGCTTTTCTAGCCACTAGGTCACATCTGAATAACAAGTCACAGTTGGAGACTTATACAAATATTTACAATGTAAATTGTCGCAAACATTAACAATTTAAATTGTCACAAATATTTACAATGTAAATAGTCATTAAAAATTTACAATTTAAATTGTCACAAACATTTACAATTTAAATTGTCACAAATATTTACAATTTAAATTGTCACAAATATTGACAATTTAAACTGTCACAAATATTTACAATTTAAATTGTCATTAAAAATTTGCATTGTAATTGTCATTGTCACAAATATTTACAATTTAAATTGTCGCAAACATTAACAATTTAAATTGTCACAAATATTTACAATGTAAATAGTCATTAAAAATTTACAATTTAAATTGTCACAAATATTTACAATTTAAATTGTCACAAACATTTACAATTTAAATTGTCACAAATATTTACAATTTAAACTGTCACAAATATTTACAATTTAAATTGTCATTCAAAATTTGCATTTTAAATTGTCACAAATATTGACAATTTAAAATGTCACAAATATTTACAATTTAAAATGTATCTACGCCGAAAATCGAACACGGGATCTTCTTCAGCCCATTTCCGCCCACTCCCGAACGTAGGCCTCCTCCATTTGACTCCATGTTGTCCAGTCCTGTGCAGTTTGCATCCTGGACGTACCAGCATATCTTTATATATCATCCATCCACCTCAGCTGCGGTCGCGTCACACTACTCTTTGTCGTACGAGGTCTCCAAGTCAGCGCTTTCTTAGACCACTTATCGTCCGAGCTTCTGGCAATGTGTCTCGCCTATTTCCATTTCAGAATCGCCACACGGTGGTTTATTTCAGTCACTTTTAATGTTACTCTCACAGTTTCATTCCTTATGTTAAACCTTTTGTGACGGACCCAGCATGGTTTTTATCCGTAGCCCTTCGAGTGACTCGGCACTTAGTTTAGAAAGAGTAAGTTGTTGTTTCTAGGCCATATGTAGCAACAGTATGTAAGATCTTTGGATCAGGAGTCAGATATTTGATTAATTGATCCACGAAAAACTACAACTTTATCATTAACAGTGACGTTTATATAAGGATATTTTTTAAACGGATATAAAGGCCGTTAAACACATAAAAAATGTTTATTAAACTCTGGAACTTCTAAGTATAAAAGTTTTGTGGGCCTATAGCTATCTATATGTATATTCTGAAATTTCAGGCTCTGTGCGTTGGGTGGATCAAAAGTTATAAGGGAGGGACGGACACACACACACTAAATATTCTACTCTAAATTCTGAGTAAATCCATATATGTAATATATATGTTGGAAGCTTCGTGTTCTGCGAAATTGGTGTTATTTTTACTTCAAAGTGGAAAAAAACATGTAGACCTGGCATACAAATATCGCGTATCTTGGCTTGATACTTTGTCGATATGTTTAGAGAAATAAAGTCTATAACAAATCGAAAGTTGGATTAATTTGTGTTTATATATTTTTTTTGTAAGGCAGCCATTCCCTATACAGGACTATTTGTGCCATAAGTGTTTATAGTTTGGTACGTATTCTTCTTATTATTATATTATTATTATCGCCATCGACAGTTCGATCTCATGTGCTACATGCAACTACTTATAATAAAATCGAGTCAGGGTCGGATAATTGACTCGTTACGCCAATGCCTAAAAGGCCAGAGGCATTTACATTCATAATATAACCAAGCACATATATTACATATTAAATGTTTTTTTTTTTCTACTTAAAGACGACCTATTAATACTGTGGCCATATATTTGTCAAGTCGATGGGTCATGGGTGGTTAAGAATAAGAACTAAGAAATTACAAACAGCAGTGAAACGAAAACAAAGTAAATAAATTGTTTATATTCTTCGCAAGGGCGATAAATCTTTGAAAGTAGTTTTCAGCTTAAAGTTTATCTTGAATTATTAACTTTTTCATAAATCAGAAAATATATAGACGTGCCGGAAAGAAAGCATTATTTACCAACTAAATATGTTCAGTATTTCGAAGAGTCTTTGTTTACTCCTAATAGTGAATTAATTCCTTTCAGTAATTTGTTATTCCATCTTTGAAATAATGAAAGAATACGTAATCGAAATGAAATTCTTAGACAGAAAGTTAAGAGTTATAAATATTATCTTATTACTCTTTGTGGTTTTCAGATCCAACGAAATTGATCAAAGGATCCGCGTGTACTTTTTTGTTTTAGAATTTGTAAAACTATCTTATAAAGTTCTAGCAAATTTCTTAATCTGGTCGTCTTCATAAAACCTATGAAGGTCATTTTTTAAATATATTATTATTTTTTTATGTATTATCTTTTATTTATTTTCATTTATAATATTTATATGATAAAATATTTATATGATAAAATAGCTGTGAGGCACCGGCTTAGAATAGTGCTTCCATTCTTTTAAATCATTGTTTTCGAGTGTCCCGTAAGAGCCGGGTAATCGAAAATACAACAGGCAACAATAACACCTCACATAGTTCAGCAATGAGGTTCACCACACATTCTGAATGTAGTGCCTTTTTTGGTGAAACGAGACTGGTGTGTGGGTATACAAAGATGTGTTGTTCTCCATTTTATAAGGCAATGCACACCCGCACACCTTTCGCTGGTATGGTTATGCACAACTTTAATTTCTTTTAGTTGACCGTTAGTTCCCGTTAGGTCAACGCTCACCCCCTCCCCTCCCTTGCCCCCGCTTTCTACTACACCCTTGACACTGCCACACACCACGCACACATTAGTTTTCAGTTAGTATGAACTCACCTCTCACCTGAGGAAGATAACGTAGGTTATCGAAACATGTTGTGTTTAAAAAAAAATATAACTAGTGGAAACATACAAAGTTAATTAATTTATTTTAAAATATATTTAAAATGAATTTTCACAAAGTGAACGCCTCTACCTTAGAACATTAATAAAAGTTGAATTGAATTGCGAGTTCTAAAATGACAATATTCATAATATCAATACGAAATTTTAATAAAAAGTTTTCGGTCTATTAAAAGGGTAACCTTCGAATCGTCTTATTGTTTCCCACTTAAGTCACAATGAATTTAAATATTTAATAAAAGTTCTTAAAGTGCTAAGTCCACTTTGAAACTTGTTAAGAAAAATTGGTCGAAAGAGGGCATTAATTCATCGTAAAAGTTGAGGTATAGCCCGATATGAAGGATCTTTAACCGTTCTTCAAAAAACATTCTTACCAACGAATCATGAATAAAATTTACTGTTAAAAAATATTAAAAGTAATCACTCTATTAGTAAAACTCTAGAGATATTTAATATATAAAAGATTAAAAATGTTTTTTTTTATAAAAAATGAATATGTCCTTTTTAAACAAGTTCATATACCTACATCTTCCTACGTGCCCTAAAATAAGAAAATAAATGCTTGTGCTATAGGTGAACGAAATCGGTCGAGGCAGGATTCGAACTGGCGACCACTGGATTACTAGCCCAGCGCGCTAACCCATCTATTATATTAATACCTATACAAGATTATAAAAGGATTATGCCTGCTTCAATACCTGTTATTTTGAATTTAGGTACTTGAGACTTCAAATACATAATGCAATTGTAGTGCCCACTTTGACTTATTCCAGTGAAACATGGACGTGGCAAAAGACGCATGAAAGCAGAATAATTGCTGTAGAATGAGATCACTAAGATGAGTCTGTAATATAATACTGTGTAATATTGGTAATACTGTGGGGAGACACTATTGATATATTTGCCGACGATTTCTTTATTTTCAAATCGAAAATTTTAAACTTTTTAACTCATGACTTGTAAATAATGATCTAATTTTTGTTGATTTTGTATAGTCATCGTTGTGTTTGGGTTTTTGTATTTATTGTATTTTTTTTAATTATGTATAGTGTTTTATAATTGATATTATTGTTTGTTATGCTTTTTTTTTTAATTTGAAATTAAATCTTGTAAATTTATAATTGTTAATTAATATTATTATGATTTTTGTAATTAATTGTGCACTGAAGATGAATAACTCTATAAAACTAATGATTTTTGTAATTAATTGTGCACTGAAGATGAATAACTCTATAAAACTAATGATTTTTGTAATTAATTGTGCACTGAAGATGAATAACTCTATAAAACTAATGATTTTTGTAATTAATTGTGCACTGAAGATGAATAACTTTATAAAACTAATGATTTTTGTAATTAATTGTGCACTGAAGATGAATAACTCTATAAAACTAATGATTTTTGATATACCCAAAAACAGGCATTGCTTTTTATTTAAATACTTAGTTATTTTCATAATATTTTTTTCATGTTATGTTAGCAAATACACTTTTATTATAAGGTGTTTTTTTTTATTTTAAGGTTGTATAATATGATCTTTATATCTTTATTATTATGCGCACTTTTCAATCTTTTGATTGCGACGGCTTCTTATTTGTAGAAATCCATCATGAAAATGAAAAACATGAACACATATATTTCTACAATCGATTTATTTCACTCCCGACGACCGTTTCGGCTTACAAGGCCATAATCAACTATTCTTTGTTATTGTTGTTTTGCTTTGTTATATATATTTTTTGGATATATTTTTTTTAATCTTTTACTAATCACGATGTTTTTTTATGTTTAAAATTAATAAATAATTAATTTATTTATTTATTAATACATTGCACACTGATGGGCTTATTGGCACCAATGGTAATTTCTTCCAATCAATCAGATGCCGTCTGCTTTATGTGGTTTTTATGTTTTCTTTTTCTTTTAATTATCTGCTACAAATGTATTTACTAGTGACTGATAGTAATTGCCTACGGGTACATGTCCGCCACATTATAAACAAAATATTCTTTTACATAATAAAAGGATTTTAAAATATATTATTTCAAGACTCTTACTTCTTAAAAAAAGTAAGAGTCTAAAAGTATACTTTGTATCGTCCTGAGGAAGGGAACTTTGTTCCTATAACATGTCGGTCTTGTCATGTCGGCCTTGTCATGTCGGCCTTCGTGGCTCTGTTGTTTAGGTATCTGATTGCTGATCCAAAGGTCTCGGATTCGATTCCCGGTGGAGACACAGTTTTTAATTGTGTTTTCAGTCTGGATCTGTGAGACGTTATTTGCTTCTTTTGAGATGTTTTCTTTTACATTTTGATCTTATAGAAAATATAATGATTGATTTTCAATATTTCCATTGATATGTGATATTGAAATTAGAGTAATCGTCGCTTTGAACGCTTTACACGTCAGTTGTCGTAGAACCGTTGTCACGTTCTCAGTTCTGGGAGTCTGGTGTGCCTCCCCAGTGGCTGTGAGCGAAGTGTGTGAGCCGATATTCAGGCCACGTCTTCAGTCCCTCCCTGTGGCGTTTACTCAGGGGAAGTTCACTACGGGGAAAGGTACCTGCCTGTATGGGACACGTCACAGCTTTATGGCGAGGAGTTGGGAACAACTTTACCATCGGAAGACGTCACACAGCTTCCAAGTAGTCGATGCAAATCAAACGAAACACGAACATAATCAGTTTTAGGAATAAAAATCTTCTTTAAATATATTAAATATTGGTATTACTTTGTGGTGCATATTAAAATTCTTAAAAAAATATTTTATTTATTTATAAACTTCATGTGCTTACTTCAGGGTGTCTCAAAATTAAGTTTTTTTTTCCCTTAGCGCTTTTATCCAGTTTCTATCGGGGTACGCTTTGACCATGATCCTAGAATTGGCGAGTCTGGTTATTGCATTGAAGCGACTGCCATCTGACCTTCGTAACCCTTAGAAAGGGGAACCAGACAAATTGGATCATGGCTACATAATAGCTAGTGATATAAATCCGCACATAGATTTTTTAAAAATCCAGAGGTGCGTGCCCCGCCCGGATAAGTTTATATTTAGTGAATCGATTAAAAAAAAGAAAGCCGTGTGTCGAAAACATGTTTATTAATTATTAAAGTACACAATTGGGGAATTTATTTCTTAAAAATAATATCGTGCAAATGTAGACCCTCGCGTTCGCAGCACTCATTTAATCGAACACTAAAATACTTATGACGGCTCGGCAGGCGGACTCATTGATGGCTACCATTTCGTGACGGACGGACAGGGGGGGGGGGGTAAAGGAAAAATGCCTGATAAAGAAAATATCAACAAAGTGGGGAAGTCGTGGTGAATGAATGAATAAATGTTGATGAGCCGATAGATGTATGTCACAATAGAAAAACATTGCCTACCCAATAGGCACGTGGTTTGTAGGTTAGCATGTAATAATGTGTTATAGTTTTAAACTCTTTAAAAATAATGTCTGTAAAGTTCCAGATAACAATTTAATATGCTCAAGGAATCTTTATTATCATCCTTGAAAAATGATAAAAATATTTTGATTGCTTGGATACGTTCTCATGTAGGTATTATGGGTAACGAAATTGCTGATACTGATGCTAAGTCTGCATTTTCTTCAGGTGTTGTAGCAAAAATATTTTCCTTACCTAATTCTGATCTGATTCGCTCTTTATCAAAATCAATATGGAATCAATGGAACTCTGATTGGCTGTCTGAAACCTAAGGATCATTTTACAAATCTATTCAAAACAACATCATTCCAAGAAGACCTTGGTACAACGATGCTAAACTTTCAAAAAAAGAAATCTCAATAAGTTGTCGTATGAGAATTGGTCACTGTCTACTTGTGAGTCATTAAAATAAAATAAAAATAGTCAATAGTGATGTATTTTAATGCAATACCGACATAGAAACGTTGGACCATCTGTTCTTTTCGTGCCCAATAAAGTCTTATGGTAATCGTTACAACGAATTTCGTGAAATCTCTAGAACTTTTAATGTTGCTCACCTCCTGGCTTTCAAAAAAATTAATGTGTATCGTAAGCTAATAAAATTTATTTTTAAAAATAATATCCTTGTGTTATGTACCTTTTGATATTTAATGTTTTTTTTTAATGTTAAGTGACATTCTTTCATAGTGCATCATCATCATCATCAATGGCTCCACAGCCTATTGCGGGCTTTGGCCTCCTCCAGCATTCCTCGCCATCTCCCTCTATCCTTCTGAGTATTTTTCTCTCGAACACTTGTAGAAACAATTCATCTTTTTTACTCAATACCCAGCATTCAGAACCATAAGTTAGTCAGGGGCGTAGCAACGTTTTGTAGATTGTGACTTTGGTTTTTCTAGACATCATCCGAGATGCCAGATGTCTTCTTAGACCAAAGAAGCATCTGTTTGCAGTATATAATCAGTATATTCATAGTGTATGTCTTGTTACTATTTAAGTTTGAGTGTTCTATGAATACAATTATGGCACAAATCATACAATATTGTGTGAATTGCCTAACTAATACAAAAATGTGCTATAGTAAATAATACTTTTAAACAAACTGTTCTCATTGAAATGAGATTACCTAATTACATTTGCGTGTGTTAATATAAACAAAGTAGATACCTTCATTTTAGTGCGTAAATGAGCGAAACGGAGGCTTTCTTTAATGAAACAAATAAATATATTTCAAAATGGCAGTTGGTTGAGACAGCTTCGATGTTCTCGTAACGACTTGGAAGGCGTCGCTAACGGGCCGTTCGTTAGCGGCGCCGCCCCTAACGGCCGGCCTTATCGTCGAAAAACTATTAGAATAATATGCGATACCACCGCTAATGTCAAGAGGTGAATCTTTATTCACTCGAACATAACACCTTTAGAATGTTTATTTAAATATTCTGATACATACAAAACATCTTTATACGTATTTTTTTCTACATTTTAGCTACGATAATTTTCTCACATAATAATGCGCGATTTTTTTTATTGCTTTTTGGTTTCCAGTTACCTGCTGCGATTTCCGATCTTGGGCATTAAAAATTCCTTAATATCCTGTTTTCGAATGTCAATAACTTTTGTTGGTCCTAGATTGTCATGCACCAGTACTTGGAACTATACAGGAAAACCAGTAAAATCCAATAAAATAATAATAATAATTAGAATTTATAAACAATTTATGAATTGCGCGAAATACTAGAGGGACGCTGACCACCGGGAAGACCATCAAAGAGATGGAGAGAGAGCTGGACATCCTCGTCCCAGGACCTGTAAAAACAGATCATAGATCTAAAAAAAAGAGGAAGTAGAAGAAGAGAAGAAGAATTTATAAAGCGACGTTTATTGATAATAAAAAAACACTTCAAGAGCGCTATAGCTCACATATTTGTTGGCTTTACGAAACAAGATAGTTTTTAGAAGACTCTGAGCTCCACGAATCTCAAGAGGTAATTTATAACACTTTTAAGCCCCATTACGCTGAAATCGCGATCAAAGTAAGTCGCCTTATTGACTCTGTCCAATTCTTTTAAAGAGTTGGTACTTTGTGATCCAGATGATCTCAATATAAGCTGTCTCCGTGATGGAACATTTTTTTGACACAGTTCTCAATTGTAGTGTGGAGCCAAGTCGTTCAGAGCCTTAAATACCATCAGGTATTTCTAATAGTCTACTCGTGCTGGATATTTCAACTAATGTAGTTCGTCATACAGATAACAAGACAGCCTGATAATGTCCTGATAAGAAAAAATACGTATCGGCGTCTTTTATCTTTAATTAAATATTTATAAATCGTACCAACATATTATTAATCAAAAAGGTTATTAAAATTCAAACCGAGTATGTACCTAAATAAAAAAATAAAATGAAATAAGTGAAGAATAGAAGTTGATAGAGTTGTGTGATGTGGTTAAAAATTAAGATTCAAGTCACACCTTCAACGCAGATTCATAGTTTTCTTGTCGAAGAGTTTTCTTGTTTGTCACAAACATTCAAAGGTGAAAGTCCATACACAAATAGAAGACACAAATTTCTGGAAGTTGGTACTTACTCGTAAATAACAAAAGGAAAATTTTACCAGCCAAGACGTAAAACTTTACAACAAGACCGAGTAAATGAGAATCTTTTAAACAATTCTATTGATGTTTTGTTCATCACTATTTTTACTTAGCTATTTTTTATTAAATAATGAATAATATGTCCTTGTGACAAGTATATTCTCATAAATTCCCTTAATTATGCATATGATTGTGTTATAAAAATACATAAAAATATTTGATTAGATTTGGTAAGCATGTGATTCAAATAACTACATCAACATAGTCAACTAGTCTCTTTCTATGGTTTTGATATAAAAATCGCCTAAGAGATATGATTGATAACAGGTATTATGGCGGACATTAATACCTGGTTGATCAATTTTGTGTGAACCCATATGTTTGTTGAGGTAATGATTGTGAATGCAGAATGTTGAGATTGTGTGCCAATTTAATAAGGAACGGGAATAATCACCTGATTCATAATTGCTTATATTATCAGTAAAAATTGTAAACTGCTAGACCTAAAATAGGATTTCCTAGTTGGGCAGCAGTTATCTTAAAAAAATCTTCTTATTGTTGTCATCGTAATTGTGGTGTGATTAAAAATAAATAAATAAATATAGGTGAATGAAAAAAAAATAATAATAATAAGATTCGAGATCATATACCAAGGGCGCTAATAGTTTAATGTTGTGTTGCTGTCTGAAACAAAGTTGTTTTTAGTCCTTTAGTGAAAATGCTCTTGCTTTGAGCACAATCGGTCGTGGCAGGATTCGAACTGGGTTACTAAACCCAGCGCGCTAACCGCTCTGCCATCATCATCATCATCAGTGGCTCCACAGCCCAGGATGGGCCTTGGCCTCCTCAAGGAATCGTCTCCATTGAATTTTCTCTCCAATTCCGCACACCGGTTATGTGAAAGTCCCTCTCGACTCTATCCATCCATTGTAGTTTCGGCCTTCCCATACCTCTTCTTCCCTCCGGACGTGTTGTGAGGATTGTTTTCGGTGTCTGGTCATCGTCCATACGATTCACGTGTCCTAACCAGTGGAGCCTCTCTATTTGTATCATTTGGACGATGTTTTTGGATATTTAACCGCTCTGCCACCGCCCATTATTCATTCGTGGAGCGTCATGATTTCAAAAATTTTAAGCCTATTTTTTCAATGCAGCTCTATAAATAAGTACTTTTTCTCGTGAATTGTAATAATTTCAGCATTATAATGTTGGTAACAACGAGTTGGAATAGCTATATATAGATATTTTGACAATTCATTGTCTTAGTAATCTTCGAAAGTGTAGAAAAATTTTTGCATCATAATATTATAATACCTGATTAAATAGTGAACATGTCGACCATTTTATTCGGAAGAGAAAAAGAAATACTTCTTCGTTTTTCTGTAATATAGCATATTATGGGAATGTGTGTACCTACAGTCGATAGATACAGGAAAGGCAGTCATTTCAAAATATGATACAACATGCATAGAATAAAAACATGATATTTATTGGATATACCGAAAATTTTATGAAATCATACAAAATTTAATTCACATAATATGTTTATGAATGATTGTATGTAAATTACTGCCAGAAGGTTCTAAATAAGATTCTCGATCCATTTTAGTACCGCTAACAATGTAAACGTCAAAATAGTAATTAATGCGAAATTCTTCCGTGTCTATATGCGTCTTTTTTTCGTGTAAAGCGCTGTCTCCTTCTCTCTCATTGAGACCGTGCTCAAGACAGCGGGATAGCTGTCTCGAAGAAATCTCAACTCTTCTATATTACTTTCGTTTCATTAATACCTTTTTGGTTGAGAACGTGTTCTCAAGACCAGTCTCAAGCTGGAGAACTCGGGCCTAAAATCTCAGTGAAAAACTGTAGGTCCAGATCTCCGACGGATGTAGAACCTTGTACCTTTGACTCAAGAGTCAGAATTCAAACTAATTGAATAACGAAGGCCGTCAGTATTAAATGTTTCTGTAGGTTTATTACGCTAATGTTTATTTTTTTTTTATTTTTCATTTCTCATTGCACTCTCGTCGTACACGGCTTCGCAACGTGATTTTAATTTTTACGATATAAAATAACACGCCTTACATATTTATACGGCACACGTTTCTAGATATAACGAGTCAGACCACCAGCAATATTAATAATAATATAACATATTATTCTATAATATTTTCTATAGGAGAATGTTACCAGTGAAATATAGGTATGCACAATACATAAATCACGTCCGGCAAAACATTCACTGGCATACCTAACATGTCATAGCGAAATGGGCAAGCCGTGTAGTTACAGTACAAGGACAAGGACAAGGACAAGGGTGGAGCGATATATTATGAAGCAAAAAATAAACTAAAACAAGAAATAGAATTAAAGGTTTTTTACTATATCCTTGGAAGAGTTGAATGTATTTAGAAATATTTTTAAATTTTGTATAAATCACATTATTTTTTGCGCTTATGCGACCGATTTCGGAGCTAACCGTTCCCTCATCTTTAATTAATAAGGTAGTTATCTACTCCAGCCTTTAATCTCATATACTTATTTAGTAAACTTACTATCGACTACATAATTAACTAGGTAATAACCTCCTCCCTATTTCTATTACATTATACATTGGGTAATCACCTACCCCCAACCTGCAATCCCATAGTCTTCTTTAGTAAACTCACTATCTACTACATAATTAACTAGGTAATCACCTCCTCCCAACTTCTATTACATTATACATTGGGTAATCACCTACCCCCAACCTGCAATCCCATAGTCTTCTTTAGTAAACTCACTATCTACTACATAATTAACTAGGTAATCACCTCCTCCCAACTTCTATTACATTATACATTGGGTAATCACCTACCCCCAACCTGCAATCCCATAGTCTTCTTTAGTAAACTCACTATCTACTACATAATTAATTAGGTAATCACCTCCTCCCAACTTCTATTACATTATACATTGGGTAATCACCTACCCCCAACCTGCAATCCCATAGTCTTCTTTAGTAAACTCACTAGGTAATCACCTCCTCCCAACTTCTATTACATTAAAGCTGATTGGTAACCAAAGGGGTTACCAATCGAAAGTAGTTAATAACCAGAGTGGTTACTAATAAATATAAGTGGTAACCAGAGGGGTTACCAGTAAAGAGAGTTTACTATATCCCAAGTGGATATGATTTGAAATAAGAACACAAGGGCAGTGGTTGAGAGAGAAGAAGAAAGAATGGTCAAAAGTAACAATGAGTATATTGATCACAATTAATAGTTTGCTTAAAGGTAAATTTACAATTGATGAAATAACTTACAAAGGAACTTTTCTCACGATGAGTAGGTATAACGAGCGAGTTAGCGGGTGTGTTCGAAGTGTCCGAATCTTCGCATGGTGAAGTACCATCGTGCTCGCGAGGTCGAGAGATGACCGGTGGTCGAGAGACGAAGTGTCGGCGAGACGGCGTGGTCGAGAACGTCGGCGTGATGTGACGAATCGAAGTGACGGAAATACGGAAATGAAGTGACGAAGTGTACAAGTGTAGACTCCCTTAAATAGTGCTGCGCTGGGGGTAGCAAGTTCAATGTCCTCGAATTTTCTAGACTTATTTATTTGAAGTGTCATACCCAGTTGAGGAGTATTGTCACTTGTTTGACGTTGCGGGCGATGAACTCGGCCTAGCGATAAACAAATGTACTTGCCGTCGCTAGGCGCGCGCTCGAAAGAAATTTCGAGATGTGGTCTGCCACATTCCTCCCCTCCAAGTGGTATCGAAGATGGCACGATACCTTGGTAGAACGTCATGGTATGGCTGAGCTGAGGCAGTCGTTGCTGAAGATTTTTGTGGTCATTACAATTTTGGAGAGATGGTTAGACTTGTGTTAGTTGGACTGTTGCCTAGTTGCTGATGATGATTGCGACGGATCAAGATGTGATTGCTTTGGAAACAGTGTTCCCGTTCAGCCCGTTGACAATTGCAGTGTGTCGGTGAGGCTTGTTAGTACACAAAGCTGTGGAGTCCGTGGAGTCAGTGTAGTCCGTGGAGTCCGATAAGCTGTGCAGTGTAATTGGCATATAAACATTCTTGTCGAATTTGCAGAACTGTGCAGTTGGCTTGCGTTGGCGTTTTCGAAGTTTTCGTTGACTGTCGTCGTGTTGACAGCGTGTGTTGACAGTGACGTGTTGACAGCGTCGTGTTGACCGTGTCGTTTAGACGTCGTGTTGTCGTGGTTGAGCAGCTCCTTGGGTATGCGAGACTGAGTGCGAGTCATAAGCATAACACGAAGGATGGGACAGCGTCCCAACAAAATCATTCCTCGTTCAAAGACGTGCGTAGCGATGAGACGAGGTGAGTTTTTGTGTGCTCGAGATGTGTGCGTGCGTTCATATTTGGGTGTCCGACAGCTCTGGAGTAGTTCTCCAGCGTTGAAGTTGCGGCGTGTCTATTGCGTTAGACAGCTTTGGAGTATGTAGTTCTCCAGTGGGGACTGTGTGTGCATTCTTTGCTGCGCATCAAGTGAGTCTGATGTCTTTGGGAATACGTGCCAGTATAGCGAGTGCTTGTGCATTCTTTGCCGCGCATCAAGTGAGTCTGATGTCTTTGGGAATACGTGCCAGTATAGCGAGTTGTAGCGTGTCGGTGTTGCTCTTGGTTGCTGATGAAAACCATTTGTTGCTGAAGTTGTCCATTTTGATTTGGTGCCGTTGCCAATGTTGTTCATCTTGATTTGGTGCCGTTGACAATGTTTGCCATCTTGATTTATCGATGTTGATAATGTCGCTTTCCATCTTGGTTTGATGCTGATGATGATGATAACGTTGATCATCTTGCTTCTATAGTTGTACATAGTAACAGCAGTTGACAGTTGTAAATTTTAAATTTTCATAATATAAACATTTACAATTGTAGCAAGCGAATAAATAAAATATTGTTGGTTGCATGTTGCAAAAATATAATATGTACAATGATAAGTATTTGTCAATAATAATTAAGTTGATTACAATATATTTTAGAAGTGAAAATAAATTTAAGTATCTAATTAGGTATACAATGCAACAAAAAAAAAATAATATGAATTTCCACAAAGTCCAAAAAATGTTTAAAATATTCTATTTGTAATAGTTAAATATTGAAATGTGTCTAAGTACAAAAATTCTTTACAAGTTTCCAAGTGTAATAGGTATTTAAAGCAAAATTACAAAGTATGAAATAGGTAAGTTAAGTATTTCACGAAATTAGTACCTATTTGATATATTAAATAGTGATAATTTAATTAATTATTTGCGAGCTCCTTTGATATAAAAACATATTTCTGATTGCAATGAATTTAAATAACGTACGTAAATAACTTGTTAGCAAAACTTAGATTGTCGCTCGGTAGATGGTGTTTACTTAAAACTTAATTTTTCTACCGCTAGTTGAAATTTAGATAGATTAGTCACGAGCTATGTTCGCGTTGTTTACATATTAAAAATAACAAAATTGAATTTTTATCGTTTAAAACCGAAAACTTTCGATCGATATTTGTTTTAACAATGAAATTAATATATCAAGTTCAATTAAATGTTCTGTATCACGCGTAAATCTGTATGTAAAATATATAATTATTAAATTTTGTCACTTCAGTATTATTGTTGTGCGTGAGAATTTTTTTTGTCGCGAAGTATGTGAAAAATATTTTTAGTTCCGTGAATTATGTGAAAAGAATTTGTGAATTTGTGGGATTTTTGTGTGTACGGTTGATTTATTATTATAATTGATATTATGTTTATGTATATTGTATGTTAACCGTGTACCAAATCTTAAATAAATAAATAAATATAACTAAATTCGGAAGTGCGGTTTTGCTTATGTATATCGCGATTGTCGGAGTATTTTTTTACTTAAAGCAGTGCCGTACAGAAAATTTTTGAAAAAGAAAACAGTGTTTGTTTATGTGAAATTATAAAGTGGGTACCAATATATACCTTTGTTTACAATCTCAGAATAAAATGAATGTGTACTATGCATGTGTTATTTGAATGCAACATATATGACAAAGAATAACTAAAAACCGAGAAGCGCGGGTGATTTTTAAACACGATTGCATAGAATTAAGCGCGATTGTTTCACGGGTGTAGTGTAGTGTACCCATCGTGAGAGATTCAAAAACCAATTCGTTCTTTTTCTAAGCTAGGAAAAGAAAAGGAGTGATCTGAGGAAAATCGGTAAGTGTTGTTTAATGTTATTGTTATGAAAAATACCACTGTTGTGAATGCATATTTATCGTTTTTCGGCCACGGGCCGGTACTAGATAAATACCGATGTTTTGTAAATACCAGTAGCTGTGTAGCTTAGCTGTTAAGCTGTTTGGTAACGATTGTGTTCATATTCACGTTTTCAGGGTCACCAATAAAGCTGATTGGTAACCAAAGGGGTTACCAATCGAAAGTAGTTAATAACCAGAGTGGTTACTAATAAATATAAGTGGTAACCAGAGGGGTTACCAGTAAAGAGAGTTTACTATATCCCAAGTGGATATGATTTGAAATAAGAACACAAGGGCAGTGGTTGAGAGAGAAGAAGAAAGAATGGTCAAAAGTAACAATGAGTATATTGATCACAATTAATAGTTTGCTTAAAGGTAAATTTACAATTGATGAAATAACTTACAAAGGAACTTTTCTCACGATGAGTAGGTATAACGAGCGAGTTAGCGGGTGTGTTCGAAGTGTCCGAATCTTCGCATGGTGAAGTACCATCGTGCTCGCGAGGTCGAGAGATGACCGGTGGTCGAGAGACGAAGTGTCGGCGAGACGGCGTGGTCGAGAACGTCGGCGTGATGTGACGAATCGAAGTGACGGAAATACGGAAATGAAGTGACGAAGTGTACAAGTGTAGACTCCCTTAAATAGTGCTGCGCTGGGGGTAGCAAGTTCAATGTCCTCGAATTTTCTAGACTTATTTATTTGAAGTGTCATACCCAGTTGAGGAGTATTGTCACTTGTTTGACGTTGCGGGCGATGAACTCGGCCTAGCGATAAACAAATGTACTTGCCGTCGCTAGGCGCGCGCTCGAAAGAAATTTCGAGATGTGGTCTGCCACAACATTATACATTGGGTAATCACCTACCCCCAACCTGCAATCTCATAGTCTTCTTTAGTAAACTCACTATCTACTACATAATTAACTAGGTAATCACCTCCTCCCAACTTCTATTACATTATACATTGGGTAATCACCTACCCCCAACCTGCAATCCCATAGTCTTCTTTAGTAAACTCACTATCTACTACATAATTAACTAGGTAATCACCTCCTCCCAACTTCTATTACATTATACATTGGGTAATCACCTACCCCCAACCTGCAATCCCATAGTCTTCTTTAGTAAACTCACTATCTACTACATAATTAACTAGGTAATCACCTCCTCCCAACTTCTATTACATTATACATTGGGTAATCACCTACCCCCAACCTGCAATCCCATAGTCTTCTTTAGTAAACTCACTAGGTAATCACCTCCTCCCAACTTCTATTACATTATACATTGGGTAATCACCTACCCCCAACCTGCAATCCCATAGTCTTCTTTAGTAAACTCACTAGGTAATCACCTCCTCCCAACTTCTATTACATTATACATTGGGTAATCACCTACCCCCAACCTGCAATCTCATAGTCTTCTTTAGTAAACTCACTATCTACTACATAATTAACTAGGTAATCACCTCCTCCCAACTTCTATTGCATTACACATTGGGTAATCACCTACCCCCAACCTGCAATCCCACTGTCTTCTTTAGTAAACTCATCTTCTAAATAATACACAAGACATTTAATCGCCAGTTGTATCACTATAAGGTTAACATTTATATAAAGACAAATCAATAATTTACATGTAAGGATTGTGAAACAAAATTTTCAAAAGAGATAAAAAGCTACACAAAAACAAGAATGATATAAACAATAAAAAATAAGTACATTATTTGATTTTATTCTTAAATGTATTTTATATTTCGAGTCTAAGACTCAAAGGGAGTTCATTAAACCACTTGGTACCTTTATACTTATAGAAATGTTGTGAGGCAGTTGTGCGTAAAAGAGGAATTTGCATTTCGAAGTTTGAAACCCTTTGTTAACATCATGTACTTTTTGATTTTAGTGTTAAGTATTGTTTCAATTTTCATTCCGAAAACATTCAAATACGTTAAACTAATTTCCACTAAATTTTGTTGGTTAAGTAACGCGTGTGTACCAAGAAATTTTGCTTTTGTCAGGACTATAACTAATCGGTCTATGATGACAGTGTTCAACTCCGAAAAAAATGAATACTTATTATAATAACTCGGATAAGACTATAAAAAGCAGGTGAAAGTATTTATAATGTATAGATGCTTCTCTTTTTAGATTAATAAATACCCTCTTTGCCGGTTTTCTGAGCCTCAAGTTACCGGAGACGAGGGTCGGTGGAAATAATAACAATTAACATTATGGTATTTTGATAATATCTATAGAATAATAACCATAGAGTGATGTCGCTGTCGTAGCTCAGAGCTGTCACCTGTCAGGTTACATCACAAAGATGGAGTAATATCGTACAAGTGGTAGAACCATCTGCGCCCCCTATATACCCATTAAACTAAAGGAGGGTTTCTGCATATCCCATCGATCCATGAACCAAACAACAAACACTTAATGATTATGTCTCGAGTTTATTGCTTACCTGCCATCTCTTGTTAGGACATAAAATCAGTCGTGAGGGCATCAACTTGTAAAAAAGATCCTACTATCGAAACACCTGTTATTTAGCATTTTTTTGATACTTAAGAGTATTATCTGTAGTAAAATTACTTAAAATAAATAAATGATTTTATATGAACTACTTGGATCTGAAAAACCGGATACAAGTTTCGGAGTGTAAAGCTTTTCCATCTGACTTATTGTTAAACTTTTCGAGTATTTCTTGAGGTAGGTGAGAAACCATTATATTGTGATATACCTATTGTAGTAAAAAATTCACCAGTATACAAAAAAACATTACCATTATCAAAACGAATAATCTATTATAATTAAACAAATAGTTTAAGCAGTACCTGCACAGGACATAAGATTTCAAGTATCTATACCAAACACCCTATATTTTTAATCGTTCGTAGACTCGCTCGGGCTCTTGAACAATTGTATAATTTATTTATTTATTTATAGACATTACAATAATTATTGAATCTGCAATGCCCCACTAGGCAAGAACCCTTTGCATCTCTGTGATAATTGATGCCAACGTCAATAGTATGTAAAAAAGGCATCCATCTATGTAATTTAAAAAATAACAAAGAAAATAAAAATAAATATATAAAAAAGACATTATACAAAAAAAAACAAAGCGAAAGCATGTAGGTAAGGGGCCGAAAGCTATGGATGAAAAATCTTCTCTGCATTGTGTCTGCCTTATACTTATTAAATTTTGTTTTAAAGAAATGACATAATTTTCATTTATTTCTTTAATATTGCTTCTCAGGCAACAGGTTATATGCCAAATATTAATTTAACAAGTTGCCATATTCTGCAGATTCACGATATTAATCGTCTCACAGATCCAGACTGAAAACACAATAAAAAATGTGTCTCCACCGGGAATTAAACCCGGGACCCTTGGATCAGCATTTAGATACCTAAACAACTGAGCCATCGATTTTTTTCGAGTTTATTGAATGTTATAGGAGCTAAGACTCCAAGACTATTCATATATTATCTCATTTTAAATACATACAAATTCAGAAGTTTGCGTGTTCAGATCACGTCGGGGTCACCACTTATTTGGGGGTATATGTTTATCTGTTATTAATCAGTGCGGATAATGTTAAATGTGCGTGTTCAAAAAGATTTATAATTACATACATACATACCATCACGCCATGTCCCATACGGGGTAGGCGGAGAGAACCGAACGCCACTTACTTCTATCTTGACATACATTCATCGCCCCGACAACATTCATACATTCTCTTATTCGTTCGTTTGTTGTTCACGCTTCTAATATTTCCGTCTTTCAAAATCCCGTTCACATGAACGTGCCATCCCTTCCTTGGGCGGCCCCGACCTCTCATTCCATTCCTGTCCACAATGTATATTTTCTTCGTCAGGCGTTCCTCATTCATTCTACCCATGTGGCCAAACCATCTCAATGTGTTCACTTTCATTCTATTAATAACATCTTTCTTTATCCTACATTCTTTCCTTATGTTTTCATTTCTGACCCTGTCATACATCATTCTATTACAGATTCTTCTTAGCGATCTCATTTCAACTGCATTTATTCTACTTTCGTGCAACTTCTGCCATGTCCAGGTTTCACTTGCATACGTCAAGGTTGGCACTAAGATAGCATTATGAATGGCAACTTTAGCATCCTTAGATATATTGCGGTCATTCATAACTGGTTTCAGATTTATAATTTTATTTTAAGATTTATAATTATATATATTTCAAGATTTATAATTTACTTCCAAATATGATATTGCAAAATGTTAGTTCAATAAATATTTGATTTATAATTCTTGGTGATGAAGAGTTTCAAATAAAATATCTACTTACATGATCAACATTGACATATTCGCAATTAATATAAGTAAATTGAATTTGTGATGTCAAGAGTCGGAAAAAGTAAACTAAGATAAACGCGACTATATTCAGTAAAATGATCAACGCATGAATATTTTCGCGATCGACCTGTACTGTACGGACAGCGATGGGCTGTAGTTCTTCAGCCTTCGGAAATAGTCGGGAATCTTCGGGAATTGTTGAGGATATACATATTGCAGTTAACCAGGAGTACAGCTGCAATAAAATTTTAATTCAAAGAGTCTTAAAGGCTCTGTTAGCATTTCGCCATATATCACATGTCATATAAAATATATCACATGTCATATATTTATATTTATATTATATTTATATTTATGTAGCTTCTCGGGCAACTAATATGTCCTATGTCAAATAATTATTTATCACGCACCCAATAACACGTTGCCACATTCTGGAGACTTACGATATTAATCGTCTTACAAATCCAGACTGAAAACACAATTAAAAACTGTGTCTCCACCGGGAATAGAACCCGGGACCCATGGATCAACAGTCAGATACCAAACCAACTGAGCCACGAAGGCCGACGTCTTTATATTTTTCATCAAGACAAGACATAACACTTACTATACTTTGCTTCTAGATTTGATTTAATTGGATAGTAAAGGTTATATTTAAATTGAACAAAGACACAAATCTTTTTCTTTTAACACAATGACGAGGAAGAAGAATTGTAAATATCAATTTATATGGATAGAGAAACACACCCTGTAGGCATTAATGTAGCTTCATGCAATATCTTGCATTTTTATTCATAATTTAGCAGAACTACTTCGAAAAGTATATACGAGTGAAAGAAAACTTAACGACATATGCTTCTTTACGACGGCATAAAATAAAAATAACTTATTTTATAATCCACAGGTTTAGTGTTAGTTCAGGTAACATGACGGAGACCTTTCATCTAAATGTCAATACACGTGTATTTTTATCTTCCTATTCTTAAACTTATGATTTTACTCCCAAGTATTAGTGAATAGATATTATTTTTCAAAGTTTTAAAGTTCTTCGAATGAAACATTTTACGTGACTATGATTAATTAATTATTATTTTTTTATTTACTTTTTCTCACACCATATTTATAATAAACTAGATATTTATGGTCAATCTGTTTCTTATGTCAAAGATTTTTCTTTTTTTTTCTTTAAAGGGTGCAGCATTTAGATCTATTGTTTATTTATATTTTCCTCATTCAGAACACATATTTGTTTCGAAAGAAAACTATAAAATAAACAAAAAAATAAATTGGCTGCCTTAAAACAGGAATTATTCCTAGTTAAGGAGACAAAGGTAAAAAGTGGAACACAACCTATACATATACCTACCACAAAAGGTTGAATATGTAATTATTATTATTATTATTTTTTATTTGTATACATTCAATATTGTTCCAATGTAATATGTTTTTAAAAGTAAATAAAACAATTATTAATATAATAAATGACAACAATAAGTAGATTACTGCTGCCCAACTAGGAAATCCTGTTCTAGGGCTAGCAGTTTACAATTTTTAATGACAATTATAAACCAGGTGATTGTTCCCGTTCCACACTAAATAGGTACAGAATCTCAACTTTCTGCACTCACAATTATTACCTCAACAAACATATGGGCTCACACAAAATATATTAACTAGTTCCTAATATTCGCCATAGTATCTGTTATAAATCCAATCTCTGACGCGATTTTTATTTCAGAACCGTAGAAAGAGCAAGATAAGTAGTTAAATGAATTAAAAATACTATTGTTATTAAAAAAAGATTCTAAAAAAATATTCTTATTCTTTTAAAAATCATTTGAAATTTATTATCTACTTGATTTTTTTCTCTTGCTTGCGTGTGTTTTATATACTATAATTTATCTACTTTTTAATTATTATTTATTTATTTTTTTCAATATTCTATGGCTATTCACCACGATCGGGTGTAATTTGCCAAAAAAGGTATAAATTGTTTAGTTAACTGTTATGTGTGTGAAGTTTATGAAAACTGTTTATTTTAGACCTTTATTAGGTTATTTTTAATAAATCTGACCGTCAAGATGTATATTATGTTAAAAATTTAATTATTAAAAAAATAAAAGTAAGTATCTTATTATTTAAATATTTAATTGAAATTATTTTTCATATTTTAAAATGTATGTTCAGTCATGCATATTCTTCAAAAATAAAATAATGATAAAATAAAAGATTACATATGTACATACATACAATCTCGGCATCTATCTTACGGGGTAAGCAGAGAAAACCGAGTGTCATACTCCTCTATTTTTGCACACATTTCTGGCTTTCTTTACATCTATGCATCGTATCATATACATGCTCGTCGATTGTACAATCTTCTTATGTTTCCTTCTTTCAAAATATCATTTACATGGTCATGCCATCCCTTTCTAGGGCGGCCCCTGCTATTTACTCCATCTCGTATACCAATATATATTTTTTTTGGTCAGTCGTTCGGGTAAAATATTGTTTGTTGTAAATTTGTATCTACGTTAAATGCTGCATCTGATATATTTGAGAATCTATAAAATCCTTCATATTATTTATTTATTTTACTTTATTTTGTAATTTATACAAACAACATTATGTAGATAGTTTGATTACATGAATTAATAATATATATGATACATCAAATATCTAAATCTATTGTCAATTAGATGTGTCAAATATATTTTTGTTTGTGTGTGTAGTGTAAAAAGTATTTTATTTATTTATTGAATTATTATTCCGCTTATGTAAGAGAGAGGGTGTGTATATGTATGTGTGTGTGTGTGAGGGGTGTTTGTGTGTGTGTGTGTGTGTGTGTGAGGGGTGTTTGTTTGTGTGTGTGTGTGTGTGTGTGTGTGTGTGTGTGTGTGTGTGTGTGTGTGTGTGTGTGTGTGTGTGTGTATGTGTGTGTGTGTGTGTGTGTGTGTTTTTTATTAATACTATCAAAAGAAATTGAATAATAAGAATGATGTCAGAATAAATATTGTCAAAAGGAAATGGTATGTTTTTAATTGTCATAACGCCGCACTGTACGGATTTAAACTTGTTTCATATGAAACTACTGCACTTAAACTGGTAAGAACTTAAACTTTTCTTATACTAGTTGCTTGTTCCCAAGCACATTTTCGTTTATACTGTTTGTACTTAAGCTGCAGTAGAACACGAATGCAGTTAAAACGAATTCTAGTTATTTCCACGAAACTGAGTACCTAGGTACTGTAAAAGTTTCGAAAAAAAGCTTTCATATAAAGCTCGGGTTATCAACAATTTGGTGAAATTCGCAAGTTGTTGCAAAGCTCAATCAAAAAAGTGGGCTATGGTAAACACAAAACCTTAACTACATAGCAGTAGCGGAATTGCTTATAGAAACCGAAAATATTGGCTTTCTTATAAATATTATATATTTAGATGGGTCGATGGCAGAGCGGTTAGCGCGCTGGGCTAGTAATCCAGTGGTCGCGAGTTCGAATCCTGCCTCGACCGATTTCGTTCACCTATAGCACAAGCATTTATTTGCTTATTTTAGGGAACGTAGGAAGATGTATATGTATTTGAAAAAAAAATTATATTAAGAAGTTCAAGGAACCAATATTTTATTGTCTGTTTTATTGAAACCATACTTCAATATTAAAAATTGAACCGTATGTAGATACTATGCTTGACAGGGCCACAGATGTAAATATTATTTTGGCATGTGATTTTAAAATATTTTCATAGCCACTCAAATGAACAATGTTGCTAAAAAAAACAAAAGTTTTTCGACATTTCTCTATTTTCCATCAGGGTTTGCCTAGTCCGAAGGTTCTAGGCACGCTCCCTGCTACATAGGTGTATGTACACATTTTTATAATTGACAACCCCCGAATAAAAATATTCTAGAAAAAAACAATTTTTCGAAAAGTGAGAGTAGTTTGGAAGACTTTCAATTCATGAAAAAACTTAAAAATCACAGAATTAGGAATAAATTGGTATATATTATGGGAGAAATGGGATATAGAAGTCGAATATTTTAAAAGTTGCATATATGTACATAGGTACGCAAACATTGGATTTTTCCCCGTCGGGAGTTAATGACATTTTTGACAATTTTTCAACATCTCAATAAAGACGAAGTTCTATAATTAAATTTTTCAGCTTCATCTCTATTGAGAAAAATTGTCAAAAATATCATTTACTCCCGATAGGGAAAAATCCATTGTATGCAGATAATATGCAACTTTAAAATTTTTCGATTTTCATACACATTGGTAAAAGTAGGTAAACAAGCCAAAAAAGAAATAATTTTTCTGGCGCAATTCAGGGGTGACATCTGTGCGAAGAAATACTGTCATCTCATGCATGAGGATTGTTGCTTTCATTGTTTACAATTAAACCACCTTCTCAATAGATGGCGTTACAAAAAAGGTTTCTTCGTAATTTCATAGATGGCGATAGTAAAAATGTGTTATTTTCAAACGAATTGTTTCCCATTATTGAAACATAGAAATTTTAAAAATTGCATTGATAAGGGAACTCAATAAAAGACATAATTGATGAACGTCGTGGAAGCGCATAAAGTAATCACGTAAACCAGCCGATGACAGGTCGTAAGCCCTGTAGGTGCCTTGAGTTACTGGTTCTTCTATAATATTCCAACTGCGCCTCTATTGAGATAAAGATGGTGAAAAATTGTCAAAGATACAAAAGTATTTACTAACGTCTCAATAAAGATGGAGGAAGATATTATGTATTTACTTGCCTCTGAACACAATCTCTTCCCCTATTGTACATTTTTAAAATAAATAAAAAAATCTCGGCTGTATTACTCAAAAAATATATAGTATAACCTATTTGCATAATGCATAAATTATAGAACTGTTTCGTACAATTTTTATGGTATTACGTGTGTGTGTATTACGCAATAGTGTTTTGTAAAAAAAAAATAATGTGGTATTACGTATTTGTATTTCCTATGAATTGTTGTATGGTATTGCGTATTGTATTTGAGTATACGATGAAAAATAACTATGAGAAATATTAGTGTATATTCACACCATTGGCTGTCGGATTTGATAATTGAACAACAAAAGGGAAAGCACTTAGCTTCAAGCAACCCATGGCACAGTGGAGATATTATTTGGCAACTGCCTCGAGCGGTTTCCTTTTCGTTTCTAACTTCTTATTTATTACCGGAATTGTTCCCCCATTCAACACTGTTGCTTTTTTCTATTACTAAAAAAACACCAGATAAATCATTCGGGCATGAATCACATAATACCGATTGACGATAAAATCGTCTACCTGCAGTGTTTAATACGCCGAGAAAAATAAACAGATTATGTTATAAAAAACTAGAATAAAGAATTTCAAAACACAATATTGGTTTTGAAGTATTCTTTTCCAGTTGAGGATTACAACATCGTTTTTAGTGGATAGGAAAATGCACAGCAAACGATATATATTGTATTTATGAACATTCAAGAACTTGTCATAAAATTGTTAGGTATGTATATCTAAGAAAGTAGGTGAAGATCTATAAAAACAAAACAAGGATATAAGGGGAGCTTGACATCATCATTATAGGATCAATGAAATCTTATAGAAACAGATCTCAGATCAATTGAAGGAAGAATTTGTTTTGTTATCACTGCTAAAGTACATATGTATAGGAAACAAATTCAATAAATGTATATATTTTTATCATTCTTCTTCTCTTATTTGAGTATAAATATGATCATGTTTTCGCGCGTCCAAGATACGCTAACGTCGTAACATTAGTATACTGTTCTTCCCCCCCCACCACCCATTCTGCTTATGGGTACTAATAACGGCCCCTTGCAAAACTCTGAAAGAACACATAAAGAACATACGAAGAGTCCGGAGAACTCTAAAACCTTGCAGACACTGCACTTAATGTGCCAAAGTGAGCTAATCATGTGGAAACAACTGGCTCAACACTCAGTGATAGTGAAGATAATAGTGCACCGAATTTAAGACAGAATGTCTTGAAAGCCCTAAAGTTGCTCTTCGTAGCTACAAGGTCCGCATGTCCAATGGGTCCAAAGAAATTCCCTCGGACGTCGTCGTAGAGTTCTCGTCGGAAAATTGACACGGAGAAGCTAGTGCATTCCCATAGGATATGCTCAGAAGTCTGTTCAGGGTTATTATAAAGCTGACATGAGGACGAATCGGTTAAGTGAAAACGAAAGAGATAACTTTTGAAACTGCCGTGTCCAGTAAGGAATTGCGTGGTCCAATAATCGGGAACAATCCACGAGGATGAAATTCGAGTCCTCACAACGGGAAGAAATTATAATGTCAGTCTGCCCACGGAAGAAGAAGACCAGCGACGTTGCCAAGCATCTAAAAGAGAACTCCGGGCCATCCACATTAATATACTTTTACAACTGTATAAGACAGTAAATAACATTAATTTACCACAATATCTTACGAAAATATTATTTTCTTATCATATCACGGACTGCCCCTTCGATCTGCTGATAGTACCATAATTACTTTTCTCATTCATTCTATTGAATTTTTCAGTTCCTCTTTTGTAGTACAATCAGCAAGACTATAAAACACCATAAGTGATGATGTTCCGACGTCTCAATCGATTCAACTTTTTAAATAAAGACTGAAGCTGTCATCTCCTTCCTTTCATTATTGCTGTGAATTTACTTTTAATATTGCCATGAGTTTGTTTGTTTTTTTTATTATAAATTTAATGTGCCTATAACTACACTGTTTATATTTTCAGGTTGCTTTGGTTGGTTGGAAGAAATTTCCTTATGGTAATGAACCCACCACTATCCACATTATTTAACATTAATGAAATGAAATAAATAAATAAAATAAATAAATTTACAACTACACACATACATACCATCACGACATGTCATGGTTGGAAGTGAATAACTTCGGGCTTTACATAAATTCACTTAATATACACTTCTAACATCTCCTTCTTTCAGAATATTGATCACGTAGCCTTGTCAATTTTTAAATGTCATTCCTTTTCTTTTAGTAGGTACTATAAATTTTGTCAGCCGTTCTTCGTTCATACTTTCCATATGAAACGACCAAAGTAAATGGAGAGGTATAAGCGGATATCTTGTATAACTATTTTAAATGTATATGCAATTAAAAAAAAATATATATTCTTTGTTGAAAAATTCAGACGTTGAGAGATTTCTTGACTACGAGCGAACGCCGAGCAACACTAAATGAATAGAATCTATTCAGAATGTTCTTCGTTGGTGTGTAAATAATTAGCTAATGGTCTATGAAATAACTTGTTGAAATATGAATGCAGATAGAGGGTCTTGCATGCTGATGGATGTACCGTTTGATGTTTTATCAAAGTAACGCCAGTATTTCGTAAGCTTTCGTCGTGAAAATAAATTAGTTTCGCAAACACACTGAAAAAGCTATGGATTTTTATTTCCGCAGTACGTTCAGCTCTCAACATACTCGATCTCTGTATTACGCGGACTCATAATAAAAATAAACGCTTTGTTTTATTTATCAACTGACAGTCAAAAGTTCATCGAAAAAATAACTATAAGTGGTTGAACAGTTTTCGCAAAGAGTAGGTATATCAGAATCACAAAAAAAAATATCAAATAATTAACTATTTGGACAGAGCGAATTTGACAAGAGTGGTGAGAATTGCTTAGGACGAAATACCTACATACATCCAATAGACCTCTGGGAAATGCACCAAAGAGATTTATTTACACAATATACGGCATAAGCCATTTATTTATTCTTCTTATTCTTCACACTGGAAAAAAGTTATGTTAAAATTAACTGATCTATAGTGACAACAAAACAGTTCGTTTTGTGCTATTTAATATTTTGTACCCTGAGCTAAACAGTACAGTCATAAATAGATTAACTTTTATAACTGATAACAAAAGTTTGGCTAAAAACGCAGGAAGCCAGTTCGGTCAGTGCAGCCCTCTGTCTTCACTGCTGGATAACGGCCTCTTCCATATCCTTCCATTCCTTTCTGTCGGTTGCTGCTTGCAGCCAATTTTTACCCCCTACAGCGGCTATGTCGTCGGACCATCTTATTTGAGATCTTTCGACGCCTCTCTTGTTTTTCCAAGGTCTCCATCTTAATATTTTAGGGGTCCATCTTGTGGGGTCTTGTCTTACAATATGGCCCGCCCATTGCCACTTCAATCTTGCTATTACGCGATCCATGAAATCGATACTCTGGTTCTCTTCCTAATTTCCTCATTTCTTATTCTTAGGCTTATACCAAGCATGGATCTTTCCATGGATCGCTTAGTGCATTTGAGCTTTTCTATATTTCTTTTTGTAAGGGCTATGGTCTCCAATGCATATGTAGTCACTGGCAGTATACATGATTCATATGTTTTTCTTTTCAGACAGATCGGAATCTTCTTATTTTCGTTTACTTGTTACAATACTACAAATAATTAAATACAAAGATAAAAATATAGAAACAGATAAAATATAGATTCAGTTAAAAATATAGATTCTAAAAATAGACAAAACATATTTAGAAACCTTACATGGATATAGATGATCATCTATATCTCAATAACAAGAGCCATGAATAAGAACATTTAGTCCTAAAACAAGTGGAAGATGTAGAAGTAATAATAAACAGATATCAAAAACAAAAGTATGATTTATTTTTAATAAATTTGAGAGACCCGAATGACATAGCTTTATTTATTGTTAAAATATTTAATATAATACGAATTCCAATATAAAAAATCAATATTTTGTTAATCTCGTATATGTTATTATATTGGATTATTGATTTTTCATATACACATCTCTTTTAGGAAGGTTTCAGTAAATTTTGAATCATTACTTTTTTCTCGTTGAAAAACAAAGTCGATCGGCAAAATGATAGGCAAATAATTGTTATGTGACTTATAATGCAATCGAGTTGCAACATTGACACGTATTCGGGTATTTTCTTTTTTACATCAGTATTAACAAAGTTTTCGTAGTGTAAGATGAAGTCTTATCGAGTAGGAACAGTGTTGTTAGGTATTTCACTGTAAATGAAGGGGAAATGTGTGTTTCACTAGGGAAAATACTTTTCACATCGTTTTAAAGCTTTACTATTTTAAAGTGAAAACATATACCTACATATATACAGTTCATTCATACAAAAAATATCTGTGTGTGAAGCGAAATTAAGGTGTCCTTTTATTTGTGTTGGTAAGCACGAAAATCTGCTTTATTTTAATACTATGTGGGAACAAATACAATATACCTACCTTAAAAATACTCTATGCCTTTTATATTTTAAATAATCATGCATAAAATGCATATCTTTGTATATCATCTCTTTGTATATCTAATGGGTTTATTGTCCTTGTGAATTTTCAACAGCGGAATGGACAGTACAAAAACAGAAAAACAATGGCGTCGTATACTATTTATTGACGATAAATTTAATAGAATATTAGCAAAAGATTTACCAACAGATATAAAACCAGCTTTTTACACTAACAATAACATGGGTAACAAATTACGTAACAACATAGATAAAACTCCATTGCTAAATAACTCGGGTGTATATAGACTAAACTGTGGGGATTGTCCATCATTTTATATTGGCAAAACAGCACGTTATTTTGACATTAGGATAAAAGAGCATATGCGTTGTATAACAAATAACAATTTTTCTGAATTCGCTAACCACCTTATAAGTACAAACCACACATTTAACAAAGATACAAATGTAAAAATTCTGCATATACATAAAGAGGGATTAAAACTAGATAATCTTGAAGCCCTAGAAATTAGGAAGGCTCTGAACAGGAATAATAAAATTATAAACAATCAAACAATTTTGAATAATTCACCGCTTCTCGATATGTTTCCACTAGCTCGTCATAACGGTAATCCTTACTCCTCCCCCTCCACTTCGTCTTCCGCGTTACCACCCACAACATAATATCGCACACGTTCGTTCATTTTTAATAATAATTTAGTACAAGTCTGTCCTGAGGAGGGAGCGGTCAGCTCCGAAAACCGGTTAGACACCAAGTATTCACAGTGATTTGCGAAAATGTTTTTATCAATTATAAAAAAACCAAAAATAATATTAGGTATACATTTTCATTTTTCAACAAAATTCATTTACGTATCAAAAAATATTGGGGTAGGTACCTACCTATCAGAAAATGTTTTATTTTACATCTAAATTTTTTACTTACTTTACTTAAAAAATGAATATGTCCTTGTTAAACAAGTACATATACATACATCCTCCTACGTTCCCTAAAATAAGCATAAATGCTTAGTGAACGAAATCGGTCGAGGCATTATTCAAACTCGCGACTACTGGATTACTAGCCCAGCGCGCTAACCGTTCGCTCTGCCATCGACCCATCTTTTGTTTTAATTGTGTTTCTAATTTTTACTCCTCACTGCCCCAGGGGGAGTTATGGAATCGCAATTTTTAAGGTTCTTTTTTATTGCAGAATACAATCTCACAATTGTACTAGTTTATAATCTGCAATAAAAAAATAGCCTTAAAAATTGCGAAAACATAAATCTCATTTATTTAATAGCACCTTGGGTTAATGAGGAGTAGGTAAAAACGGGTGAGATAGAAATTTATATTGTTTAAAAATAAAACAAAATATACAATATTTTATCCCGAATGTGTGAGACCATTTCGATATGTTGACAGTTTGAAGAAATCCATAAGAAACGTATGATCCGATGTTTATTGAAATCGAATCATCTCTATTTTGTAGAAGAAAATTGAATTTAATCAAGTAGGAAAATTTGCTTTCAAAAAATATTTCAAAATTCGACGCATACGCTTATAAGAAAAAAACTTTCTCAAATCACACTTTGCGTTTCAATCGCTAATGGATACGTTTTGAACGCTTTGGTTGAATTCATACAACAAAGATTCATCTTCAAAAAAGTTATTTTGGATATTTCAATTGAATGAAGTTTTCTCACATGACATATGTATATGTATTACGAAAAGTTATTAAATATTTATGTAGGTAAATCTATGAAATGATCCTATTTTTACAACAAGTAGATTAAAAAAAACTAGATTCTCTCTCACTGTTTCTAAAAATACTTTAGTATACAATATATGGCTGATGTACACGTTTGTGTCCTTTGGTAAGTTAATGCACACCCACTAATCTGTCGCTGGAAATGCTGTGATGGTAATTATATGTATGTGCAATATTCTTCGTATTTTGGCCTACTCGATTTGATTTTAACATAAATATTTTTAAATATTTCTAAAAAATATATCAGTGCAATATTTAAATCAATGTTTAATAACTAAGTTCATGATGTGTTTCCAGAGCAAACATCGGTATTTAAATTAAAAATGTTTGTAACCTGTGAAATATTCACAGATAAAAAAAATCTACCTTTATAAAAAAATTAAATATAATTTTAATTCATGTTTTGATGACATTTTTCTTCGTATAAAGATAATCTGTTTTCCCGTAACACAGCAACTGATAATATTTTATTGATAATATATTCAATAAGTAGGTAATAGGTTCGATTCCAAAGACAAATTAAAATATGTATTTTTGTATTTTTTGACTTCAAAGTTGGAAAAATCATGTAAAAATTCAAGTACTGTATACTGTATACTATTCTCTCACACGGCACTAAAGTGAATGCTGTCGATTCATTGGGAAAAATGTATTCTCTTGAACAAATCGACTGTTGGAATATATTCTACGAAGAGAATCATACTATGTATTTCGCTATACTCGTTTTCGCTATGTCGCTATATAAGAGTGAACACTTATTTTAAATACGACACTCCCACTCTTTTTGTAAACATCCGTAGTTTGGCCAATAAATATTATTATGAGTGGTCTTTTTTTGATAGGAACTCATGAATGAAAATAAATTATGTTTAGTTCTTTAAATAGATCCTTGTCGTTTGAAACCGGCCGCAGGACATAAAAACGCTGAGTGTGACCCTACACTTTTTCACATATTCTTTATGCGAGGTAGGTTTCCAATATAAGCGACAAAGAAAAAAGGGACTTAATTTAAAATGATCGAAAAATATCAATTTTCTCTTGTCCCCTAAATTTCTGTACCGATCTACCTACCCAAGTATTGCCTCTCCAAAAGCCCTTCAAATATGTGATGGAGTACCACCACCCTTCCAACTTTTTTTCATCTTCAATTTGGAATATTTGGGGGTGTATTGCAAAAATGTATAGCTTTTTAAATATGATATGCAAATAAAACCCTGTTGGTCAACATCTGCTGGAAGACCACAAAAATACAAGAATATACTTACAGGAATGAACCCATGTACACAGATCATGCAGGGGTGCTCATGAACTCGATTAAGATAAGATTCAGACTTATCATAAATTTATACAAAAATAAATAGAAGGTTAAACATTGCTACATCAATTTTAGCAACATCACTGAAAAATAAACTATCATTATAATTGTAACATATTATACCAAGTTAGAAAACATTTGGCGTGTGGCCAACACTAAACTCTCCACAGAAAGCTTGTGTACATATTTTATTTTTATTTTTTTACAATCGCCGATGGTATCTATTTTTATGTATGTATGTATATTTTTACTAGATTTAAAAAATAAATGGATTTTCTTACATTTAGTATAACCAAAAATAATATTAACAAGTTGAAATAATTACAAATTTAAACAGTATGAATTATATAAAAACAACAAAAAACAAGAAAATATTTTAATTTACACAAAAATACAAAAGCACACAATATCTTAAAGAACATTTCCTTTCATGCTTCCTTCACACATTCTGGCAAATCATTAAACAGTTGAAAACCTTTGCAATAAATCTTTGTATGAAGAACAATTATATTTTTACGTCCTTAAAACAACAAGTTAATAGACCTCTTTTTCAGAATTTGAGACAATTTTTATAGTTTTCAAAATATGAAAAAGAAATATAATAAGTACGTAAAATTGATTTATAACACAAAACTATTTCTAATGTCGGTCTTCGTGGCTCAGTTAGTGAGATACCTGACACCAGAGCAAAAGGTCCGGGTTGAATTCCCGTTGGAGACACAGTTTTTGATGGCGTTTTCAGTCTATAAGTCTCCAGAATGTGGTAACTTTTTATTGGGTGAGTGTTAAATTATTATTTGACATAGGTCTGAACGCAATGTCCTACCAAAATACTAACCATGTTTTCACTGCACAGTCGCTCACTTAAGTTAGGAGATCACGTGGATTCCTAACTGGAGGATGCTACGAAGTTTTTCTTTGAGAATTGCATTGCAGAGACATATCTAAATACTTAGCGCATGCGCATCGGCGTCAACTAACATTTGCGCATTGTTAAAAAGTAAGGGTGATAGCGAGGAACCTTACGAGTGGTTTAATACTAAAATAGGTACGAGATTTTTTCAGTGGATGATGATTTTATCGGCTTCGTTGAATATTAATTTGGTAATTTTGTCAAATCAAATACCAAACAGAGTATTCGGCGATCCATACGAGATGTCGAAAATTCGCTGGAATTTCAAAAAAATCGTGACATCGAGCTGTCAGTGTGAAATGTGAAGTTGGTTACATATGTTTGTGTTGTTATAGCAAAAAAAACATTTTAAACGCCAAACATCAGAAAAGAGATAGATAGCTTTCTAAGCTCATAGAAAGCTAGCTATCTCTTTTTTTTATACATAATAATCTGAAATTCTACACCATCCACCATAAGTTTGGCGTAGTATTTAGTATTTAGTTAGGGATGTCTCTGCAACGCAATTGCTAACTTAAGAATAATAAATACTGTAGTGAGGTTAGGAGTTAGTATTTAGGTACCTAGGACTGTGCATCCGGGTCATAGTACCTTTTAGGTGGCCGAAAAGCAATTAGAAATTATGAAACGAAATCCAATTATTATAATAATATTCTTAATATGTTTTTTTTATTCTTTAGTTGTGGAAACTAATAAAACATGTTTCTTTTTAATTTATGATTGTGATAAAAATACACATAATTGTTTTATATGTAGGCTTTCTGTTGCGTCTATAAATAATTTGCGAAAAAAAATTCCTTCTCAGAAATAATGTTTACAAAAATATACCTAGTTAAAGATTATTTAATGAAATTTATGATGGAAAATTATTCGCATTGGCTGACTGTGACCTTAACATAGCAAAGCTACATTTGAAACAGTGGATTGAAACAATTTGGAACGAAATATGTCAAAAACAGAGATAATTCCTTGTATCCTGGATTGACCGTCTATAATCTAAGATAGACATTATAAGAGCAATTGAATTTTGTTGGAAAAAATAAAAAAAACATGGCGATGTGAGAATAAAAAATAAAATCAAAATACAACAAAAGCTTTTTAAACTTTTCGCGTCTCGTTTTGTTTCTTAGGTAAGTACTCACTTAGCCCGGTAGCGTATTTCCGTTTCCGTGTTCAATAGGAGGCATGTACTGCCTCGAATAACGCGCGGGTACGTTGCGCTATTTTACTTTACAAACTCGTGTTTAATTCAAGGAACAGATAGAATTTCGCAGTCTCCTACTCCAATCCACTTGGGAATTTCGGAGCTTGTAGCTCTATTCATCTTCGGGGCGGCTGCTCATCGGACGAAACAAGGGATTACTATCAATAATATTTCATGCCACTGCCAGTAAGAGTTCAACCACAAACGTGGAGGCCCGTCAGACATGGCAAGGGTAGTTCAAGGAACAAGAGAGGGCTTGCAGCGTAAATTATCCTTCCAAACAGGTGTATAAAGCGAGGCAAATACGCAATGAAAGCAGCTGAACCGAGAAGAGAGTTCCAAAAATGTCAATAATTTAATAACGTAATTAAATATTTTTTGAAAAAAAAAACATGAATTGTGTTCATAATTGCCAAAAATTTGTTAAGAATGGGCTGGTAAAGTTCGTATGTAGTCACTGTTGCGACTCGCGTGAGCGGGTTGCATTATATAATTTAAAAAAAAATACTCCATGAATGAGACGGCGACGTGACACCCAAGGGATGTTTCCTGTCCCGTTCCGTCCGGGTTAAAGTACGATACGTATCCTGCGACCATAATTATTATTTGTATTCAATTAATTTTTATACAGGTAGAACTTTGCCAAAATGAAGTAACCCGCATTCTGACGGTTTTAGCATAAAAGCATCAAAATATCATAAAACCTTTACGACTGTATTCTTTTATTGGTTTCTAAATGTCGCCTTTTAATGACGAAGTAATAACACTCTTAACTAATTTAAGTACTTCTGAACTATGTATGGTTGAGTTTCTAGTTATTTTGGAATCGTGAAACTATGAAGGTTATTCCTTGGTTGACATATTATTGAGTGGGTTATATAAATTTTTATATCTGTCGTTTATCATAAAATCACAATTTTTGACAGCAGATATACGATTTCTTTGTGTATTTTATCTCTTACATTTATGGCTGCTGTAAGTCAAAGTAATATTTTTTTTATAATTACAAACGAAAATCATACACACATACATACTCGCACCTTGCATTAATTCTTATAGTTTAATTGTTGAAAGATATTTAATAATATGAACTTATATCGAATATTTTATGACAGACGCAAACCAAAAACATATCATCCACCTACTTTAGTGAAAAATAAAAATATTGTCGAAACAGGCCCAACTAGAGTTCATGCTAAATAATATACAATTAAATTATGTGAAATATTCGTATCAAAACATAACAACCTATTACTGGTTAGTATAATTATTCATTCATTTATTATAACTGTCAATTCCTAAATTTTACGAATTACTTTTTGGTAAGGATACATCTTGGTTAAAAATCAATGTTAAAAGAAGGGAATATAAAAATAAAATTGCAAAAACATTTTATTTGAATAATATACATTATACTTTCCTTGTACGTGGAATAAACCTTTGAAAGCAATCTTGTAGGCGCATGGTTCTTGATTACATTAATGAATGTATGTTTCGCTTCAAAATATTTTTTTTTTTTTTTATTTGTAACATAAGAAATAATATACAGGTACACATCAAAGTTTAACAATACAATATTTTTACAAAAAAAAAAAAGATCCTTAAGAACTAGATGCGGAATGTAAACTGCTTCACTAGGTTAAAAACCTGTTCTGAAGCAGCTTATAATTATATAGGTATATTGTTTAGGTGTGCGTGTGTGTCATTGTATGTTAACGTAGAGTTGTTTATTTATCACTGTCTTGTCTGTTTTTTTATCCACTTCTTTAATCCACATTTAAAGCTGTTTATATTTGTATTTTTCTTCAATTCAATTGGAAGCAAATTGAAAATTTTTACTCCAAGGAAATGAAAATTTCTTTGTCCATAAGTCGATTTGGTTCTCGGTATCTGTATATTTGCTTGTCTAGTCTGTCTAGTCTGACGTGTAGTTTGGGTCGATTGGAAGTCGTTAAGGTGTGAATAGATATAAGTGCAAATGTTTTTAGCATATAACTGTGGTATGTCTAGGATGTCAAGTTTTTTGAATAGTTCGGCTGAGGGTGTGCGAATAGGTACATTAAATATTATTTTCAAAACGGATTTTTGGGCTTTAACTATTGAATCTATATTTGTTCTGTAAGTGCCACCCCACCCTATAATACCATATTCTACTATTGATTGGTAAAGTGAATAGTACATTAATTTAATGACAGATTTCGGTAAAACATTTCTGATGGAGCGAAAAATGAAATTAATTTTTTTTAATTTCATGCTTAAAATTGAGATATGGGGTTTCCATTTTAAACATTGGTCAATTGTTATTCCCAAGTATTTCGTTTGTCTAGTTTTTTTTATTTCAGTACATATACAGTTACTTTGTTGGTCTTTGCAGTCATGAATTTTCAGTGGTCTATTTTCATTTGGTTGTCCCTGGTCCGTTTTGGTAAAAATTATGTATACTGTTTTGTCATTGTTTAATGTAAGTGTGTTACAGTTTAGCCAGTTTTTAATAAGATGCATCCCACTTTCTGCTTTTTTGTAAGTAGATTCCCAGTTTTTATCACTAAATAACAACACAGTGTCATCTGCAAAACTTATGATTTGTCCTCCTATATTCATATTGCATAGGTCGTTCATGTAGATGAGGAATAAGATAGGACCAAGTATGCTTCCTTGAGGTATTCCGTAGTTTATATTGGAAGGCGAACTCAGAGTGTCTTGAATTTTGACTAGTTGTTTTCGGTTTGTCATATAGCATTTCAATAATTTTAACTCATTTCCGGTAATCCCTAATTTTTCCATTTTTTCAAAAAGTTTAGTATGGGATATTGTATCAAAGGCCTTTTTAATATCCAAAAATATACCAATTGTTTTATTGCCTTTATTTACTAATATTTACTGTGAAAGCCCGTATATTGGTAAATCCTAGGTATTACTTGTGAATGTTATGATTTATCAAGTGTAAATGTAAGGTTATTCAATTTTTTGGACTTTTACTATCAGATTGTGATACATGTAAGGTTTTACCAATGACTGTTGGTATTTGATGGTTTCGAGAATACAAAGGTGTTGATAACTATTTTGTCAAACCAATTTACATTCATTTTATAAAGAAACTCGCTCACGAGAGTCGCAAAAAATCAGGGTTATGGAGATTTATATACACATGATACTATTATTTCAATGTCGAATTTTGTTGCATCCCATTTAATTAAATGTAAATAATTTACCAATTATCGGCTAAACATGACTATTTTTCAACATTTACCGTGACTCTGAGGTAAAACCTAAGATGTACCGGTGACTGCTGGTAAATGCTCAAAATAAACGATGATCACATTACAGTTTAGAATTTTACCATTAAGACTAAGAAGGCTTTAAGGGAAAATCTTGGGATTTATCGTAGTTTAAACTTTTACAGTAACAAATATACTTTAAAATATATTATTGTCATTTCAGTTTCAAGGTAGCTGGTTTCTGCGTGTTTCAGTTAGACTGCGACTACCACAGCTTTCCATTCTCCCATTATTCTTATCTTTGTCTTCTGTTGACACTGTGCGGTTATAGACACTTTTTTCTTTTATTTCTTTCATAGGTCATTTGACCTTTTTGTGAAGGTGGACAATCCTAGGAAGATGAGATCCAACTGTCTTTCCATCCAGTAGCGGGATTGCTCATAGAAGCAGAAAGTAAGTTTTTCGATTGTTCTACTGCAACCATACTAAAGATTGGAAATTGAAGCGTATGTAGATACGTTGTTTTACAGGGCCACAAATTTAGATATTATTTTGGCATGTGAATTTAAAAATATTTTTAGTAGCTACTAACTATGAACAAAGATGCTAAAAAAACGTTAAATTTTCGACATTTCCCAATTTGTTTCGAGGTTTGCGTAGTGCGATGGTTCTAGGCACGCCCCTGTTTCCACCTGTTCGCATTTATTCCGAGTATAATATAGTCTTTCTTTGTTGGGTATTTATGTCTATACAATTTTGATAATTCTATTGTTTATTTAATTTGATTTATTTAATTCATGTACAATGGAGGGTCTATTGAACTTCTTACAACTAAACAAAGCAACGTGAGGCCATTAATAGCGTAGTGGTAGGTATATAAAATTAATAATAACAAAACAAATAATAAGATAAAAACATACCATTATTATTTTAAAACAAATTTTTAACATCTCAATAGAGGCGAAATTGGAATATTATAGGAGAACCACGAACTTAAGGCACCTACAGGGCTTACGTCTTGCCATCGCCTGGTTAACGTGATCACTTTATGCGCTTGTGTAATATTCACCATTTGTGCTTTCATATCGAGTTCCCTATCAATCCAATATTTGAAAGTTCTTCATATCTTGATCATGAAAATCTGTTAGTTTGAAAATAAACTAAAAACACCATCACCATCTATGACGTGACAAAGAAACTTTTTTTGTAATGCCACCTATGGAGAAATTGGTTTTTCAACAATGAAATCAACTGTCGTTTTACATGACAATGATTTCGCACAGATGTCAACCCTGAACCGCGCCAGAATTATGAGTTTATTTTGGTGCAACTATATAACTGGACGTATATGCAATCATTATTTATTTATTTTATGTACCTTTTATCACACTATATTTATAATGACAACAAAAAGTAGATTGCTGCTGCCCGACTAGGAAATCCTGTTCTAATGCTAGCAGGTTACCATTTTTATTGACAATTATACACAATTATGATGGTGATTGTTCCCGTTCCACACTTAATAGGTTCACAATCTCATCTCAACAAACATATGGGCTCACATAAAATAGATCAACCAGGTCCTGTGTCTGCTAAAGTACCTTTCATAAATCCAATCTCTGACGCGATTTTTATTTCAGAACCATAGAAAGAGACTAGTTAATTATATTGGAGTAGTTAACTATGAAAATATTCGATAACAATTTTAAATGTTAAATCACAGCAACAACGAGTCTTGCAGATTTTACATACTTCATAAGAGGAATTCAGTAAAATAAATGGGTATAGCATGCATGGTACGATTAGCAGATCGAATAGGCATACCGTGATTTGAAATGACAATAACATTTTTCTTAAGATATTATAATAAGATGAATTATTGTTACTAATTCTATTATACAGTTGTGAAAAAAATGAATTTAACGACGTCGACGTATCTTAGGCCAACGAAGAAGATAACGGTTAGTGGAAATATAGGTCCGAATGCAGAGTCCTACCTAAATACTAAATTTTAATTACTAACCATGTTTTCATTGCACAGTCACTCACTCAAATTAGGAGATCACGTGGCTTCCTAACTGGAGGATGCTACGACGCTTTTCTATGAGAATTGCATTGCAGAGATATATCTAAATACTTGCTTGCAGAGATATAGCGTAAACTAACATTTGCGAATTGTCAAAAAGTAAGGTTGATAGCGAGGAACCTTACGAGTGGTTTAATACTAAAATACGAGATTTTTTCGGTGGATGATGATTTTATCGGCTTCGTTGAATATGTACATATTTGGTAATTTTGTCAAATCAAATACCAAACAGAGTATTCAGTGATCCATACGAGATGCTGAAAATTCGGTGGAATTTCAAAAAAATCATGACATCGAGCTGTCACATATGTTTATGATGTTATAGCAAAACATTTTAAACGTCAAACGTCAGAAAAGAGATTCAAAGAAAGTTCTTCATACACATTAATGTAAAATTCTACTCCATCGACATTAAGTTTGGCGTAGTATTTAGTATTTAGTTAGGGATGTCTCTGCAACGTAATTGCTAACTTATAAAGAATACTAAAAACTCCAGTGCATATGCATATGCAGCAGCAGTTTGTTGAATAGATTTAGAAATAAATCAAACAATTAATATATACCTATATTATATTAAATAATTACAGCGTCGTTTAATAATTCAAAATCATTCCAAGGGCTTTGATAGTTCAGTTATATGCTGTTCTACGGAACAAAAAATGCTGTTTTTATTCCTTTTCTGAAAGTGCTCTTACATTGAGCACAGCGTACATCTATATGGAATAACTGTTGATAGTGATCATCATTAAAATGAGATAATGAGGCGATATTTGAATATTAATAAAAAACTTAAATTTTAAAATTGTCATGAATATGACAAAAGCTAGAAGGGGAATGTAATGCGATCTCGACGAAAATCATCTTATTGTAATGGATATCATTATGGGGAAAATCTAGAATTTAAAAGGGAATTATTCCCATTTCAAAGATGGCTGTTTATGATAACGACAAAACGTAAACGTAAATTTAAGGTATTGTTTTCGTCTCCGTTCAAAATTATTTTCCCTTCGCGAAATTTTACAAGGGAGGTGTTTTGATCTCCTCGATAAAAATCTCAAATCTACGTTTTATGAATATAAATTGAATATCGTTCCGGGGTTTTAATTGGCCCCATCTTGTGATATAAAGCCACCATTAAATCCAAACTACCAAAACACGACGAATTCAAAGAAAACCGCCAAAGTATCTCTGCCTACCCTGTTTAACTTTTTACATTCCTCTAATGAATCTGTTTGCTTTCATCCATAGAGTTTGTCTTTTGCAATTTTGACCTATACACGGCATATATTAAATAAATGAAAATACTACGAAATATGAAGTTTATTTATTTATTTTTATTTATTTATTTAAACTTTTTGTACATATAATAAGTACACTGACGGGCTTATTGCCTAATGGCAATTTCTTCGAACCAACCAGAGTAAATGTGTAATATACAAAACAATGTGTACTATGGCAACAAGTGAATCACATATACAAAATAAATAAAGATAGCAGATGAAAAGTAATAAAAAAAGAACACAAAAACAAAGAAGATAGCATATAAGAACAAATCATAGCAATGATAGGAAGACTGAGTGATAAGGAAAGGAAGAGGAGAGGAAGATGTAATCAGGTGTTGTCAGATAAATATTTTTGTTTTAGCCTTTTCTTAAAGATGTTTAGTGAGATAGACGACGTAATATCAGGACTTAGGCTATGTATTCCATAGTCTAGCTGAATGTACTTCAAATGAAGAGCTAAAAAATTCAGAACTATGAATAGGGATAGATAGTAAAGCACGTTCAGCAGATCGAAGTGGATGCCCATGGCTTGAAAGATTAGTGAATTTATCTTTGAGATACTGAGGTAAATTTGGATTAAAAAGAACATTGTATAGTAATGACAATATATGTATATTACATCGTTGTCGTATCTAGGGCCAATGAAGACGATTACGGTAATAAGAAATATGATCGAATTTTTTTAGTCCAAAGATATAACGGATGCAAACATTTTGAAGGCGTTCAAGTTTGTTGAGATGTTTAATAAATTGTTACTGTTGTAGGTTTTGTGCAACAAACATTGCGGTTCAAAGGCGTGATGTCAGTACTGGGGAGGCTACTCATGACACGTTCTTAATACGTTCTTAGCTTGCCTTAATCTTAAAAATGTATAAATCATTACTCGATTATAATCCAAACTTAATCTTTCTCTCTGTATATTTAATCACGAAAATTTGTTAATATTAATGTTTAGTATGAAATTGTCATTAATTTTTGTATAAATTAATATTATTATTCAATTAATTTAACCTCAAAGATTGCTAAAGTCTGAAGCTGATTTTAAATTTACTGTTATCAATTTCATGAGTACCCCTGCTGTATCATTTCTCATAGCCCTGCTATGTCACTTGGAATCGGTCAACGTTAATTTTAAAGGTGTCTGATGGACAGTGACATTTTATATATAGACACGTTATATGCGAACAAAACGCTCTCCAGAAATGATACAGTTTATCGAATTCTTACAATGTTACCAAGAAAGAGCAAACGCCACAGAATAGACCGAGTGAGATAGAGATCATACAATAGTAGACCCTCACCGCAGACATATTTTCTCTTTTACTCCAGTGCAATTAGATTATAATTATCTCTCACGCCAAGTAATGACTGATAGAGACGAACTTATAAGTTATGGCTCTGTGAAAAAGCGAATACAATAACAGAATATCTCTGTTTACCTACAAGTGAATATGACTTGGCTAGGCTCTTGTTTACTTAAAAAAAATAAATATTGAAAAATCCATATAAAAATATTATTTATCGAATGAATATGCAGCACGAAATGGTATTCCTTCGAAGTTCTAGTGTAATTTTTACATCCTTTCACCATACAATATGGCATTTTGACTACGACAATACGTCCGAACGCTACAACATCTTGCTTGCAACTAAAGTGCGGTAAGAATTGAGTGAGGCATGCGCCATATTTTTTGTTTACCGAATTTCAAAACTAGTAACTATCTTTTATTTTTATAAATAATTTTTATTCATAATTGCTGACGGGGGGTTGGAAGACGTGAAAATCACGCTTTATACTATAACGCTTCACACTTCTTATAACTGAACTGTGTAAAAATACCAATTTTTCCACAATTTGAAGACTGCTATCTGCGAAAGCCGATACTACTCAGGGTTAATAGCATCCAATAGTTTTTACCTGCTGTGGTATCCTTATATAGAAAAAAAAATAGCCTTATTTTTTTTATTACGACTCTACTACTCTAATACTATGACGTAAGTCTAGCAGTTTTTGATCTAAGAATATTCAAATATTTGTTAAAAGCACAATATACCACCATGTATACAATCTCGAAAACCATAGAATCCTATTGACAGAAACTGCGAGGTATAAAAGTGAAAAACTAATTGCGTTCGTTTCAATGTAAATTTTATAAAACAATCTAAAAAATATAAAATAAAATAAAAAAATACCAAATCGAAAAGGAAATATGTAAAAGTAAAAATGTGAAATTACCCGTACTTCCGCGAATATTATAAATTCTTTATTAAAATTATCTACAAAAAAATTGAAAAAAAAATTCAACTAAGAGTGAAAAGTTTTTTGTTCAACTTTATTCACTTTAATTATGATGGTCAAAAATTGTAAATATTTTTAAAATTTAAACATGATTTAAACAAGCGCCCTTGAGGTGAGGTTATCACACAAACGGCGCTATACAAATCATCCCAATTTATTTATTTATTTATGATATTTTTTTTAACGAAATGTAGCAACGTTTAGAGAAAATATGTTATAGTTGATATGTTGAAATTATTGGTAAACTTTTATAATACAAAAAGTATTCGATAAACGCATTTTATTTGGTTACATAAATAATAGAAATGCTTTAAGTTACACAAGTAAATGTAAGTCGCACGTGACTGACTAATATGGAGCTTTATTAAAATTAATGGCACTACTTGAGACCAGAACTTTGACTCGAATTAAGTGCTCGAGAACTCGCAATATCTCTAAGAATTTTATAAGAAAACAAACTAAGTTAATGATTTACGCAACTAATTACTTAAATAATATATTTTGTGTTGTATATTCAGAGGCGGAGTAAAAGTTTTTTTGGACTTATTTCTCACATGATTTATCGCTTCTAATAAATCAACAGTTTGCTTGTAACATAAATTTGAACTGAGTCAAAGTAGCTGACCCATAGCTATCAACATTGATACAAAATTGTTGAATATGTTAAATAGGTCGGCGGTGGCAAAATCTTTATATATATGATGGGTGGGTGGATGGCAGAGCGGTTAGCGCGCTGGGTTAGTAATCCAGTGCTCGCGAGTTCGAATCCTGCCTCGACCGATCTCGTTCACCTATAGGACAAGCATTTATGCTTAGTTTAGGGAACGTAGGAAGATGTATATGTACTTGTTTAACAAGGATATATTCATTTTTTTAAAAAAAAAATATATATATATAATTCTTCTGTATGTGTACATATATGTCACTGAACTCCTCCTAAACAACTGTACCGATTTTATGAAACTTTTTGTTTGTGTTTATGTGAGTCCCTGAATGGATTAGATTCACAAAAATGAATTTTATACATTGATGAATATCAATCGTTATAAATATTTTTGGAATATGCATTTTGAATAGTGGCAACATTGCTTTCCGATATGTCATAATATAATGCAATGATGGTTATGTCATTGAAACTTGATGTTTTTCTCAACGCTGTCTGCGGTATTTGTTTTCATATTTTTAATATTTTATGAAATTATTAAGTTATTTGTAAAATATTTAATTATTATTGTATAAAGCAATTTAGTTTTTTACAAGCATATTCTGTTTTAAGTGGTATTATGACGATACAATGTAATGTGTCTTACTTTCTTTCAATCCAAAAATCCACATCCATTTTTATGTTTGTTAAACCAGCTTATAACAGACAAGCCAACGTCTTCAAAATTTTTTCTTTTCAAAATTCATGCATAAAAGCAATGAATCCGCTGAGAATTGAATAAAAATTTGTCGCATATTGGATACCTATATATTTATTAAAATTTTATTTCACGTTATAATTTTATTTTTTATTTAAAAAATAATAATGAATTTGTCCTCCCAAAAAGTAAGTTCATATTCATCCTCATACATTCCCTAAAATAAGCATGCTGGTGAACGAAATCGGTCGTGGCAGGATTCGAACTTATGACTACTGTATTACTTACTAAGTACGCTAAATGCACTGCTACCACCCATGTAATACTATTTTCAGCGGTACAAATAGTCACAATTACAAAATACATAAATAAGATAATTGATTTCCCATATCAAGACCAGAAAATTTAACACAATTTATATTTTATAAAATTAATTAACATACATGAATGATGGTGAATCTGAATCAAAAGGATTTAGGAAAGATTAAACATTACTACATGCCACCACGACGAGAACTCCACTATGCTATGATGAATAATCATAATATATACATATTCAATTGTTTTTTTTATATTGTAGACTGTAATTTATTAGTCTTATATCTATTTTTGCACTAAATTAATATATTTTTCTCGAAAATAATGATTCATTGACAACATAGTTTCACAATTTTATAAAAGAAATTGACGGACAAAAAAATGTATCTACTGTGTAAGATATTACCACTCAAATTTCTGCAATCGAGAATATTATTTTCACGAATAGTATAAATAAGTAGAAATATCTGGATGAAGTAAATAATAAATAACATTTTCAGTACCATTCTCCGTAATATTTCAGTGCTGGGATTACGGTTGGTCTTTTTCATAATCGGAAATCAGTTTATCTGCTCTTGGTTCAAGACTTTTATATTGTTGAGCCATAAAGTTTCGGCATTAAATGTATAAAATCAAATTCTGTTTCCAGCGAAATTTATGCGGAATTAAAGTTCAAGTCCAGATATTTTCGATATATATTTTCGCTGGGGGAAAGGATATTATGTACGCTCGAGCGAGCTTTCTACGCTTTTTGAAAAAAGGCGAACAAGAAAAGTTTGCTAAATGTCGTAAATATGTTTTTTTTTATTTCGATACCTACACCGAATTATAATAGATAGTTCATTTATATTTAAAATTTTCCTAGATAAAATCCATATTGATCCATGAAAATATAATAATAATAATATTATGTAAAATAAAAAAATAGAAAATATTCTTGATAAAAATTCACACTTGATAAAACAACCAGTAAATTATTTGGTGCGATCGGTTTCAAAACGTACGATTCATTTTCAGAATGTATGGCATTTTGCATGACAACTTATTATCCTTTCTGATAAAAAAACAGTTGTATACTCAGAGCTTTAGTTAAATCATGAACGCTGAATCTATGACTCTCCGAATTGCTTATATGACCAGGGTCGATGATTCTGAGATGTGGTGCTGAAGGAGACTATCGAGAATCCTCTGGAAGACAAGAAAAGCACATATCTCCATCCTCGAAGAGTAAAGCATCAGAGATCGTCAATTGACTCAGGTCAAGAGACGTTGGTTAGAATACTTCGGACACGTGGCTAGGAGCGAAACGGATACTCTGGAAAAACTCATAACGGTAAGAATTACCACTGGAATAATAAACATATGGATGACACCAATGAGAATGAGTGGGAAAAGAGAGTGTATGGCGTATTGCAAGATGATCGCGACTGTCAAGAGTAAATAGGAGATGTAATAAAATTAAAATACTATGTCAATTAATAATTATAATAATAAAGCCTTTTATTATTCCATTTCATTTACAATATTTTTTTGTAAGCATAATATATAAGTATTTTATTTAATTAGCAGTTTGTTAAATTAATGTATAATATTTAAACTTATTTCTACTTTCTTTTTTTTTTTTTTATGTATTTATTTATTTATTTATTTTATTTTTCATTTGTTTGGAAACTTAACAGCTATACATTTATAATACTTTATTTCAAATGAGAATACAAAATAAATAGCCAATTATAAAGTTTCACATATTTAAATTATTATACATTATTAATGTTGGGTAGTCATTGTAAGATGGTGAGTGTATGTGGGGGAAAGGGAAGGATAATGGATATAGGAAAGCGTTGATAAGGAAGGGATGAATGTTTAAGGAAAGTAGGTTTGATTTTTAACCAGTAATATTACCAATAACTGCGCGTAATTGGCGTTTCATCGATGTCTGTGTGGAGTTAAATATATCAGGTTGGGGGTCAAGACTATTGTAATAATTTAAGCATCTGTTGACATAATTATTCTGTGCGTAATTTGTTCTGCAGTATGGTGTATAGAAAAGGTGATTTTCGTGTTGTATATATGTATGTTTTTCATGAAATGGATCCCTCTTGGGTATAGGCCTCCTCCAATAGTTTCCATATAGTTCTATCTTTGCCCTTTTCTTTCCAGTCCATTCCCCCCGTTGTTATTATATCATCGATCCACCTTTTGTACGGCCTGCCAACATTCCTTTTTCCTTTGGGTCCCGTCCATATCGTGGTTAGTAAAGTCCATCTATCATCTGTGAAACGCGATAAGTGTCCAGCCCATTGCCACTTTAATTTTAAAGCTTGTTTTAGCGCATCTGTTAATTTTGTCTTTTTCCTAATAGTTTCACTATTAATCTTATGTATTTTCCGCAATTTTAACATGCTTCTTTCCATTGCTCTTTGACATGATCTGATTGCTGTTTTTGTCTTGTTTGTAAAAGTCCAAGTTTGGCATGCATATAACAAACTGGGATTAATACAGTAATACATTACTATTTTTTTCATTTCGGAATTGAAGTCTCCTTTTAGTATTTCTTTCTGCGTCCAAAACTTTTTCCATGCTATATTCACTCTTCTATTTATTTCTTCTTCGTTTCTAGTGTTTTTGAAAGATATTAGTTTCCCGAGGTAAATGTATTCATCTACGAAGTCAATTCTCTGAGTATCTATATTTATCTGTTTTTTGTATCCATTTGTCATTATTTTTGTCTTATTCGCGTTCATTCCTAATCCTACTTCCATACTTGCTTGGTTTAATTCATTCAGCATAGTTTCTAATGCTCTTGGGTTTTCGTTGAAGATGACAATATCATCCGCAAATCTGAGATGGCTCAAAAATTTGTCTTTAATGTTAATTCCTTTATTCTTCCAGTTTAGGCCTTTAAAAATTTCCTCTAGCACGGCGATAAATAATTTAGGAGATAAAGGGTCCCCCTGTCTAACACCTCTTTCTATTTTTATATCGTCTCCTCTTTTTTCAAGTTTAACGTTACTTATACTGTTCTTGTAGATATTTTCAATTATGTTTATGTATTTATTGTTGATATTGAGTGCATTTAATGATTTCCATATTGCTTTTTATTGACTACAGCAAAGCATTCGATAGTATAAGCCACTATGTCAATTAGTCAGACGCAAAAATTATCCGATATGGTTGAGAAAATACAATGCAAAAGTGGAAATGGGAAGAACACATTGCAAGAATAAAAGATGGTCGAAAAAACTGCTGGAAAGGAGATCGAGAGGCGATAAGAGACCACAAGGGCGGCCAGCTAACAGATGGATGGCCAGTGAATGGGAATCGTACAGGAACGGTCAGAAGAAGGTAAAAGAAAGAAATCCTATTTCCTGAGGCGGACAAACACGGGCCGAAGATGATGAGATAATGATGTATACCCTTTTCACGCTCAAAGATATTTAATTGATTCTTCTTATTGTCTTAATAATCAGAGTGTTTTGTCAACAGCTAGTAGCGAACCCTCCAGTTTGATAGTGACGAAAGTGTAATGCCAATAAGGTGGGGAAGGGATTGAGGGAATGTGAGGTAAAGGGGTACGAATCGGCACACTCGGGTAATTGGGTTGTGGTTCTTGGGACACGATCATTGTTGTGTGAAGTAATTGAGATCAAACCACGTATTTTCCTGGGGATTTTCATTGGAAACCACAGACTTGTAGTACTATGTGCTACTCTCGCTCCATCCACAATAATAATTATTGCTTCCACCCCACGAGCGGAGCGAGTTTGATGAAATAGGTTCAATCGATATTGTCAAAAAGGTGCGTGACAACAGCAAGAGAAGGGGCAAGAAGCTGGGGGAGGAGGGGGGGGATGGCATAGTCTTAGTTGTTCCATTATCGGGGAGAAGTTTTCAAATTAATTTGATTAAGATATTTGCATTACATTATAAGTGTAAATTTCGTCGAAATAACCCGATTAATCGAAAAAACATCCAATAAGTAAAATTATTAGTTAAAATAAATTAATTTAATATTGTGTCATCGGCCAATTAGTTTGTAAAATACGTGGCTACTGAGCCAAGGACCAATGTGTTCCCATTGGTTTGACAATATTTAAATTATGCATTTGTGGGATGATAAACAACAGCTGCCATGAAGTAAAATATTTAAGAAAACGTCTCTTTATCATCCAACTTTTTTTATAATTAACCTTTATTTCAAGAGTAAAAGAATGATAAAAAATAAAAAAAACTTCATAATACCTACTAACTATTAAAATTACCTGTTAAATAACAAAATTTATAAAATAATAGTAAGCTATTTTTTTTTTATTTTTAAATAACTTATTGGGTATGTTGCAGGTACTATAACAAATATTAATTTGACATGCACCCAATAACTAGTTGCCACACATCCTGGAGACTTACGTTATTAATCGTCGTACAGATCCAGACTGAAGACGCAACATTTGAACAGTGGAGGCAAGTAAAAATAATTTTAACGAAATGTTCAAACGATGCAATATTTTACCTATAGAAAAAAAGGTGAATCTTTTACTAACCATAGAAGAACTTAATAACGAACGATTTAAATTAAAGATCACTCACAATTATACAACTAGACAAATAATGAAAGACTTACTGACAATACCTAAAACAAATAACGTTTACTGCGACAGGACAAAGGCAACGATAATTCCGAAGCTATTTAACAAACTGCCAAAATATTTAAATGTTCAGACCAAAAACAAAAAAAATTGTGAAAAGAATTTTATATATAAGTTTTTTTTTTTTTTTCTTGGTATATTGTTTTAATGGTTTTAATTATTGTTATATTTTATTAGGTACTAGTTTTTAATTTTTGTTTTTTGTAATATATTAGTGAGGCACCGGCTTAGAATAGTGCTTCCACTCTTTTCTATTATTGTTTTTGAGTGTCCCGTAAGAGCCGGGTAATCGAAAATACAACAGGCAACAATAACATCTCACATAGTTCAGCAATGAGGTTCACCACCCATTCTGAATATAGTGCCTTTTTAGGTGAGACGAGACTGGTGTGTGGGTATACACAGATGTGTTGTGCTCCCTTTTATAAGGCAATGCACACCCGCACACCTTTCGCTGGTTACCCCACATTATGGGATAAGCCGTGATGGTATGTATGTAATATATTAGTTTTTGTTACATTATCAAATTTATCTAAGTGTGCGAGAGAGCTAGCACTGTTAAACTGCTATTGCAGTTTAGTGCAAGAATACCTATTGTTAAAAAAAAAAATTAATAAATAAAACTTTAAATAAATAAGTAAAAAAACTGTGTCTCCATTAAACCCGGGACCTTTGGATCAGCAGTCAGATACCTAACCAAATGAGCCACGAAGGCCGACATGGGGAACATTACGTAAATGCTCATTTTTCTATACGATTTTATGGTCATATTATCTAATCGAAGATTAAAAACCCTAAATTTAAAATGAGAACGCAAGAGAGAAGATATGAATGAGATTAACGAGGGTAAAAGCAAAACAATATTAATACAAAAAACATGTGGATATGAAATGATTTATTGTGAAAAATGTACATTAACATATTGATCGATACCATAACTCAAAACCCACTCGAAATATCATTATCTGATTGTGTGTAAGTTTTCCGTTGGATATTCGAAAATCATTTACGATGTTTTCAAAAGAACCGACTTAAATAACAAAAAAAGTGTCCCTGTGTTGTCTTTCTTTTCCCCTCTCTCTCTCAGCTAGAGAGTTATCCGACAAGTTATATTCCACATACAAACAAAGAAGAAAAAAAATTGCAATGATTATATCTGTGTCGAAGAATCCAAAGAAACATCTTTTCTTCCTAATTCGTAAGCAAGAAAAACGCCTCGCCTTAAACTTACAAAATCACTTTAGTTTTAGATAAAAACTTTTATCTGTTATACAGAAAGTTTTTCTTTTTTTTTGAGAACCCTATCTGTCTTGGGAAAATAGATTGTTTTTGTCGAAATATTTCTTGATTTGCCAAAACTTGCGTGTTGGGTAATTACTTGGAACAACAGATTATAAGTCGAGGATTGTCTGGATTCGATTATTACCACGGTAATAGAGTTTTGGTAAGAGTTAGTTTTTTCGCGCCTCTCGCGTTGGCTGTTGAATTACCATTACTTAGACTCTGGACAAGTTCTAATTGAAGTAGAAAACAACGGAACATCGAATGGAAATATATTATTTTTTTATTCATATTTTTATTTTTTTTACCCGTTTGTCCATACTGGAATTTTGCAATTGATTTTTATAAATTTTTTCGACCAGTTAGAGTCCTGATACTTTCAGAATTTGTGTATCACCGATGACAATGCATGTTAATTTCCAGTTTCATTCATTTCTTATTTGATGAGCTATAATAATTTTGTATTTCATACAAACTATTTTTACAATTTTTGTTGTGTGTTAATGACTCATAATGAAATATTGTGTTTGGAAAGAGAGAAAGAAGGATGCATACGCTTGAATGCGTAGCGTATGTATGAACATTTACTTATATTATATGTAAACGTATCTATAAATAAACAACGCAATAGACAACAATATAAAACTAGCTCACCTTAGCACAGGCTATGGCTAGTGAGGGGGCTAGTATTGTTGTATTGTATTGTATTGTTTTTACTTGTCCTTTTTGCATATTGCTCGAGAATCAAGCGGGTGTGACGATTAAACTCACACGTCACCAGCGAGTACTATTACACGTCATCGGACGAGTAACAAAGATACAAACAAAAAGGATAGCTTTAACTATGTAAGCAATGGTGAAATAATGAAATTATATTTATTGCAATGAAATAACTTATATTTACTTTGTATGTCTACTATGTATGAATAAGCTTATATGTATTACCTTTAATTATTTTGTATCTTATATCTACTCTATGTTTTTGGATAGAAATAAATAAAAAAATAAAAAAATAAAAATAAGTAGAATTTATATCGTTCCACAATAGATGTATGTACTGTATTTGAATTTGTTTGCAGTATAAAACAACTGCGTTTCACATAATGTTTTTGACATTGGTAGAGTGAACTTAAATAATCTATGTGAGATATGTTTTTTTCTTTATTTCAACATGAAGAAAACTTTGCAAAGTGCGTCCTCAGATGTTTTTTTTTTATTTACTTGTGTACTTGTGTAACTTACTTACTTACTTTCCGTGTCCGGAACACCATCATATTGGTTGGTGCTCCGGTGGTGGAAGGATTGGCCGGCATTCTGCCGTTTCCAGGGACGCCCGATTGCTTTTCCGAAGTTAACCGAAACTCAATCTACGTGGAGGCTCCTTCCGTGTCCCCACTTGTGTAACTAATATAATATAATGATGAAACAATAAATAAGTTTATCCAGACGGAGATGAAAATTAATGTTAATATTTAATATTATTACACCTCACGATTACATTAAAAAAAACTATAATCAAAATATATTAAATTCAGTTGATGGGTCAATATTTTAGTAATAACATTAAATTGTTTTCTTTTTAATTCCTCACTACCACAAGAGATATAGTAGGGAGTTTAGAATTCGCAATTTAAATGGTTATTTTTTGTTGCATCAATAAGTATCATGGTGAGATTTTATTATGAAAGTTTCTCTATGTGTGTGTGTGTACTACGAGTATATACAATCTACTATGCACGGCGTGTATATTCTACATACTTTATCGATTACAGACTCAAATAATTATTTGATTCTTTTCAAATTTTACAAATTTATATATCTCATACTCACTTAGGTCCGAATGCAGAGTCCTACCTAAATAATAAATTCTAATTACTAACCATGTTTTCATTGCACAGTCGCTCACTTAAGTTAGGAGATCACGTGGCTTACTAACTGGAGGATGCTACGACGTTTTTCTTTGAGAATTGCATGGCACAGACATATCTAAATACTTAGCGCATGCGCATCGGCGTAATCTCTAATATTTGCGAATTGTCAAAAAGTAAGGTTGATAGCGAGGAACCTTACGAGTGGTTTAATACTAAAATACGAGATTTTATCGGTAGATGATGATTTTATCGGCTTCGTTGAATATGTATTTGGTAATTTTGTCAAATCAAATACCAAACAGAGTATTCAGCGTTCCATATGAGATGCCGAAAATTCGGTGGAATTTCAAAAAATCGTGACATCGAGCTGACAGTGTGAAGTGTAAAGTTGGCTACATATGTTTGTGTTGTAATAGCAAAAAACATTTTAAAGGTCAAACGTCAGAAAAGAGATAGATTGCTTTCCAAGCCCATAGAAAGCTATCTATCTCTTTTCTTCATACACAATAATGTCAAATTCTACGCCATCGACCTTAAGTTTGGCGTAGTATTTAGTAGTTAGTTAGGGATGTCTCTGCAACGCAATTGCTAACTTAAGAATACTAAATACTCCAGTGAGGTTAGGAGTTAGTATTTAGGTAACTAGGACTATGCATTCGGGTCTTGACTCCATTAGATTTTGAAGGATATCTGATCAGTGCTTCTTCTTTTTTTTAACGGTCAAAAGTGATCCCAAGATCAGGAAACTTAAAATTAGATATTTTCATTTTCAAATTGCTAAAAAGGCAACAATTTTATAAAATGGCGTTGAAGAATTATCAAGTTTTCATTAAAACATATTTAAATAAAAAATAATCCAAAAATTTCCATACAAAATTTGAAATGATTGTGTAGTGACTTGGTAGTGAAAAGAATACTATTGGCCTCAACCTACTCTTTTTTTATTTCTGTCTCACCTTAAGCAAATATTTGTATGCGAAACAGGTGTCATACTATTCAGGTTTTCAAGAGTATAATGTTGACGTTGAAAAATGTAAGCGAAAAGTATTCATTGTAAAACCATAATAAAGTGGAAAAATACTGCAAAATTATTTCTTATTGATTAATTTCAATTTGCATTCAAATGGAGATGGACAGGCCACGTAAGTATGTATATTAATTATTCTGTACAACTGACGAATGTATTATCCTGTATAAGTTTGTATAACTTTATTTCTTCAGCTTATTTTATCAATATTATTACAACTTTAACATTAAACTATAAATGACAAATTTGTACTGAGAATATATTAACTTGAGATGTTTTAGAAAGTCTGAATCTTTAAACAAATATTTTAGAGATTTATGGTTTTTGAGATATATGGAAAAATAAAAGTAAAAATTTAAAAGTTGATAACCCCTTACTGAAACCAAAATTCAAAATTCTAAGTATAAAATAATTGTGGGCCTATAATTATCTATATATTCTGAAATTTTGGGTTCTGTGTATTGAGCGGATCAAAACTTATGACACACACACACACACATACACACCCTCACACACACACACACGCACACGCACGCACGCACGCAGGCACGCAAGCAAACACACACACACACACACACACACACACACACACACACACACACACACACACACACATACACACACACTAAATGTTCTACTCCGAATTATGAGTAAATCAAATAGAACATATATGCTGCGAAGCCTCTTAGTTGGTGTTTTTTGACTTCAAAGTTGAACAAACCGTGAAAACTATAGACCTGGCATATAATTATCGCGTATCTTGGCTTGAAACTTTGTCGATCAATTCTCTTGAACAAATCGACAGTTGGTTTCTGTACCATTTACTTTACTGAATAAATAAACAAAAAATGTAAGGCAACGTAGCTAGGTACACCGAAGACATATGTCAAAGCATAATGTTGGAGACCGCAAATGACAGTCAATTGGTGCTCAGAGCACAAGATAGAGCGGCTTGAAATGACATGGAGGAGGCCGTCATCGAGGAGTGGACGGGATAAGGATAAGATGAAGAAGAGAATAAGAAATTGATTTACACTACATTTGTTTGTAACGAAATGCAAAATGTGTTTATCTTTATAATGGATTGTTGGAGTTTTTTTTAAAACGTCAATCATTTGACATGTCCCAGAGAGACCCAAAAAAAGCATAGATGTTTTTTTTTCATAAAGACTGTTCAGTTTATTTATTGAACAAAATTTAAATACTTAATTTGAATAATTTTCAAAAAGACCGCTTTTCAAAACACGCTCGGGTCACGTCTGACCATAACGGATAGAATTTTAATTACATTACAGATAGTGTCTATTGGATTAATACCGTCATTTTTTCCATACGTAAACGTGATCTGTTTAGACAAATGAATTTTTACTCCATCGTCCATTACAATTAATTCTAATTCTATCTTGAAATATTTAATCTTTTAAGTACCTAATACGTTTTTGAATGTACATTTTTTTTTACTTTTAACGGCATAACTTTAGATTAGTTTTTTACATTATTATAATAAAATTGTAAAATATGTAATGACTTTGACGTACGCAAGTGAGACGTAGACAAATCAGGAATGAAATTGAGAGTACTATGAATGTGTTGAATACTAATATGCGAACACAGACTAATCAGCTCCTATTTAATTGAATTAAAACATTCATATGATATCGAAATTAAATATATCGAAACGCCATTCACACTAAATGATTATTATTATTTTCATTTTTAAGGTGAGTACACGTATTACGTAAAAAAAATATTTAGTTCAATTGTAAAATCTTAAATTGAAAAAAAACGGGATACAGGATGATGAGGAAATTGAGGAGGTTGAAGACATAAAATACTTGGGAGTATTAATTGATAATAAATTGAGATTTGACAAGCACATATTATGTTTTACGAAGAAAATCGCGGAAAAGGTGGGATTTCTAGGAAGGATAAGAAATAAACTTGATTTAAAAACATCTAAATTAGTGTATAATAGCATTGTTGTTCCGCACATTAACTACTGCTCAAGTGTATTATTTATGAGCAATGTAGGTGAAAATAAAAACTACAGATAATACAAAACAGAGCAATGAGGACAATATTAAAATGCAATAGATTTACCCGTATTGAATATATGCTTGAGCAGTTGAAACAGCAGTTGACAGTGAAACAACAAATAATTCTGAATGTGCTAATTTTTATTTACAAATTAAAAAATAGACTTTTACCACCTTATTTACAAAAAAATATTATTTATTTATTTAATTATTATTTATTTATTATTTTCATCAACGGCTAAATAGCCTTTTACAAGTAGGTACATACAAAATAAAATAGTATAAACACGTTTAATACATACATACAATAATATTATAAAATAAAACAAAAAGAGATGTATAAATGTACGAAATATCTACCAGAACATTTTTTGCATATTATATCTAAACATTTTTTAAGAAACAAATATCAAAAACAAAAAGAAACAAAAATAGCATATATAAATTATATACCTAGGTATAAAGTAAATTCAAAAGTGTCATTAAAAAAGAATGAAAAATAAAAACAGTTGAAAAATAAGCCATGAAACTAAATATAAAAAAGAGATGCCTAAAAATATGTATACATCCATACAATATGCAATACACAAAATATATAGATGCAGAAACAAAATTAAATAAACAAATAAAAAAAAAGAAGATATATAAATAACCAGTAAACAACAAAGTAACGTAAAAATAGATTACAAGAGAGATAGAAAAAGAGTACCCATACAAGTTAAAAGAGAGTCCCATACAATATACCATCAATTCAAAATAAAAGAGTAATTGATAAAACAATAATAACATCTTATAGGGAAATAAAATTGACATTTTGCATCAAGAAATATTGATGCAATAAGTTTCTATATTTTGTCAATGACAAGTAATAAATATCGCCTAGACTAGAGTATGCATTACCCAAATAATGAAGCCGTGCTATTGGCGAGTAATATTATTACGTGTGTTAGAATAGTACAATTTTGAAGTTCACGCATATCCGACGAGAAGTAGGCGGGACTTTAGACTGCCGCAGACAAACCTGGCAGGTACACAAAATAGTGTGTACTACAAAGGCTTACAACTTTATAAAGATTTGCCTGAATGTGTAAAGGAGGCGTCTAGTCTTGCCTCTTTTCGTCGCTTAGGTGCTGAATACATAAAACAAAAGTTTTTTTAAAAATCGTGTGTTTCTATTGTTTATATATTATGTTCTATAATGTCTGTTTTGCTTGTTTTGATACTATATTATTATTTTTTTTTCATGTTCTTTGATGTCTTCTATTGTGGTAGTGTGTTTTCCTTTTTTTTACTTTGTGTTTTATTGTTATTGATATACGTGTCTTTTTTGTGTGTTCATTTAGTCATCCGATGTTGATTTGTTTATTTTTATTGTTTGTTTTTATTTTCGTTTATACAAGATGTAAGAAATTGTATTTTTTTTTTACATCTAAATAAAATATATACAATACAATACAAGGCGACATACAAGAAGGAATGGAAAACAGGGAGGAGCATAGTATGTGTGTTATGATGAAATTCATAGTAGGTATTTATTTATTGCATGATATCTGTTGTGAAATTGATTATTAAAAGATCCTCTTAAAAAATGTTAAAACTCTTCTCTTCCTTCTCCACAGTACTGGAGAGTAAAAACCTTTATGAGTTCTATAATTTACCTTTCAGAGCGTTCGAAGTTTATTTCGAAATACGCGGGTTTTCCGAAACCGGATACGCATATTGAGTGTCAAATTTGTAGAATCATACGTTTTAAGCAGAAAGCTTTTTTACACAAGGGAATGTAGGTCACGGTTATTGTCTCTTTTTCTATATCCAAAACAAATGGATATTTTATGGTACCTAAACTCGGTACAATAAAAAGACAGAGCATAGCAATGACAGTAGGAAGGACGTAAAGGAAGCACGAAATATAAGTACATATATCCACCCCCACACACCAGTCCCGTCTCACCTAAAAAGGTACTTCATTTAGAACAGGTGGTGAACTTCATTGCTGAACTATTTTATTATTTTCCTTTGCTATATCCCAACTCCTTGTCTTTGCCGACTATTGGGATCAACTCTCCTCAAATTAGAGGTCCTTCTGCATGTCTCTGCAGTTGGTTTCATCTTTGCACGATCCAGGAGTTATTTGTTCTTCCTCTGGATGTAAGTCGAGGAAGATCCATGGAGATTGCTTGATTTACCATAAGAACTGGCGATCTGCGTACCATCTCAACTGTCTTTCAGTGTATATCAGTAACGGCCAGGCTTACACGAATGCGTGACCGTTTTTATTCATTGCTGAACTATGTGAGATTTTACTATGCCTTATGTATTCAAAGAACACTCGTATCCAGTTTTAATAGTAAAAAGTGGAAGCACTATTCTAATTAACTTCAAATGTCAGCTGTAGGTAGTAATAAAAAAATCTATAATTTTAACTTTGAAAATAAAAGTAATTGTGTGATATATTTCCTTGTGTCATAAAAAAGGTTTAATATACCATGGAAATAATTGTGGTAGGAAGCCGAAAACTCACCGATATTGTCCTGAGTTTTTACAATCTGGTCCCGATGTAAGGAGGTATATAATCACCAACACAACAAGATTTCACTGCAGTGTTGACATAATGACGGACCGTCGAATTATATGTCTCCGAAATCACACGTGCCGAAATCACAGAAGAGAGAATCAACAGAAGCAGCGTATCGTTGCACATTCACCGACCGTTGTGTGATAGCCGATCGCAGGTGAGTCCAGGTGAGAAAATTCTAAAACGAAACCATAGAAATAAACAAAAAAGAAATCAAATAAGATATAACAATATCTAACAGTAATATTAGGTATGTACAAAATAAATTTAAATAATTGTTCGAGCGATCGGTCCTTAATAAGGTAGAATAATGCGAATGACAAAAGTGATTTCACGATGTTAACGCAATTTATTTGTAGGTAGGCAATAATTTAGTGGAAAATAAGAAGAATACCTACCATTTGTTTTTTATTGGGTGTAAAATATATTATATTTCCTCGTAAATTATTACGAGGCGATCGTTAGCGAAAACCGAAATGGCGTAGGCAATTTACACTTATATATACTATAAGTATAATTTACCGCTATATTTAAAATAATGACGTATATTTTTCTGTTTTCCGACGTTTTCGCGTAAAAAATGGCCGAGGAACGGTTTTATTTAAGCGGCTGGGAAAGCATTAATTCGTTTCAAAAGTAACCATGGACTATGGCTGATAAATAAGCAATTAGTTTAATGACCTAGAAGCCAACACCCTTGTAAGTCCATAAGCTTTAAAGCTTCTTAGACCCAATGCTATGCTTAAGAGAATTCACTAGGGAATACCTATAATATTATAATGCTACTTGCCTATAGGTAAAACATAGCCAAAATACAAAACATTAACAAATTCGCTTGTCAATATTTAGGCACGTTTATCTGGGATATAATTACCATAAAAGAAATTAACTTTATATTAAATTTATTTATTTTGAAATTATATTATATGTACAATTATTTTTTTATTTAAAAGTCACAGAAAACTTGCATATACACGCATTAAGTCAAAACATGGTATTCCAAAGTAAATTAAATCAATTGAAATAAAGATTATTTTATTTTAAATTGAATATTTTTTAATTGCATATACGCAAAAATTGTTTTTTTTCCCTGTCAGGATTCAAATTATATTTTTAATGACAAAATTTTCAACATCTCAATAGAGACGAAGTTGATATATTATAGAAGAACCAGGAACTCAAGGCACCTACAGGTTATAAGGACTGTTGCTTTCATTGTTTACAAATAAACCAATTTCTCAATAGATGGCGTTACAAATAGGTTTCTTCGTTACTTCATAGATGGCAATAGAAATAATGTCTTATTTTCAAATGAATAGTTAGACATTATTCATATATCTAGAACTTTCAAAAATTACATTGATAAGGGAACTCAATGAGAAGGCATAATTGGTGAACGTTGCACAAGGGAATAAAGTGATCACGTAAACCAGCCGATCACAGGTTATAAGCCATGTTCTTCTATAATATCCCAACTTCGTCTCTATTGAGATGTTAAAAAGTTTGTCAATAAAAATTTAATTTTAGTTTAGTTTCGAAAGAAAGTAATTAAAAGTATTCCATATAAATACATATTACTTTTTTTAAACAATTATGACTATCATCATGATTGACACTACAGTCCTGTTGGGACCTGGCGTCCTCCAGATCCTGCTCCAGCCGTCACTGTTCTACGCCGCTCTCCTCCAGTATGCTATTCCGACGGCCCTTATGTCATCTTTCGTGTCATCCAGCCATCATAGCGTGAGCCTGTCTCTACTTTCTGTGCCCTCTGGATCAGTAAGAACCTTTTTGGAGATAGGATCATCATTCGTCCGGCTGACATGTCTCAACCACTGCAGCTTGCATACTTTTATGACTTGTACAACGTTGGGTTCATCATATTTTTGATTATCATGTACTGGGCCAAAGAAAGGAGTGAGCATCTAGTGATATATTTCAAACCAGGGAATGAGAGAGTGTGTGTTATCTGGATTAAGGAAAGATTTTTTAAAATACTAGGCACAAAATATGTCAAGCTTTACTTATTTTTGAAGACTCAACTTCAAAAAGAAAATATCTCATATTTTAAATTCCTACAACAATATAACTGTAGCAGCGCCTTGTCGGCTGCAACATGTATGGCTTTAGGATTCTCGAATACTCCCGACAATAAACGAGGATCAACGAACCATAGCCCACCGCCGCGCCGTTGATACGAGATGATCGAGAGATCTTTACTTTATTCATGTGTTGATCGTTCAATTGAGTCGCCCCCAAATAGCCTTAAATAATATGAAATAATGAATTGCCACAAAGTTGAAGCCCCTATTTTTGAGTGTCTATAATTCAACATCTCCAAAAACTGATTGAACAAATTGGTTAAATGCAGGCATAATGACTAGTTCAATGAATTGATTTGACAGAAAATGATATCTAAATATATTTAAGAACTATTTATGTACTGCAGATTGAGATATAGACACCTCCAGTTTACGCCAAAGAGACACAATACATTTACCACTAGGCCGGCAGATTCTGGGCTGAAGGGCCTTCTTATCCCGCATCTTGGTTGTGAGGTTGAAGCGTTAATTTCTTCATTCATAAATGACAAAATATTTGCACAATTCATGTTGTGGAATTAAAGACGTGACGAAATGAATAGCGCTAGGGAAAAGCGATTTTTAAATAAGCGGTGACGTCACAACGACAGTCAAATGTTACAAAAAAGCGGCGATAGTTTTGATGACAGCGGTTATAATATATTATTATATTGCACTGAAGAGTGACGGAACTCGCGGAAGTACTTCGAACATACCGTTGGCCATTGGATCAGCGCATTGCTTATCCCGGCGAAGTGTAGAGGCTACATAATTTATTAAAATGCAGTGCAATATTAAATATATTTTAAATGATATGGCGCAAACACTCATTATAAATACAGTAGTGTTTCCTTTTAATGCTAAAATATCCAATAACTTCATCACAAATATTCTTCAATGACCATTATAACTCTAAGAATTTAAGACCCTTGACAAGATAGAGCCGATCAATTTGATATACTGATATTGAATATTACCTCTAATTGGTGTACTAATAACGATCCTGAATGATTCATGACATATTTGTGCAAAGATTATTATGTTTGTATAGGAAATTCTCGAATGCAGTTATTTGAATGGTATAGACGAGGTTATTCTGAATTCAATAACAAAGGAAAAATCTAGCAACGTCAATAGTTTTACAAAAGTTAGACTATGCAGTGATATTTTTTTAAATGGGTGGTGGCTGAGCGGTTAGCAATCTGGGGTACATATCATAAAGAAGAAATTGTAAATAATTTTTAAAATTTTTGTCATATAATACATATCTACTATATTGTTATTTAACAAATCTTGTAAGGATTTAAAAAATTAATATATAATTATATAAAATGAAAACTGATATTCCTAATTTTTATGTTTGTGATGTTTTATTTAAATGTATATACTGAGAAGGGGTAACATAATATTATAACAAAATTTATAGAAACAATAGTTATTATAAAAACTTCCTTGCTACCTGCGCAAGTGGCGAATTTATTGCCATATGGCAATATCTAATAAGAGAAACAATATTTGCGTGAGAAATGAACTTCAATAAATTTTTCCTATGCTAGGGAATCTAAATCGGTAAAAATGAATATGTTTTTGTTAATCAAAAAACGAATATGTCCTTGTGAAAAGTATATGCATCCTCAAACATTCCCTAAACTAAACATAAATTCTTGTACTATAGGTGAACGAAATCGATCGTGGCAGGATTCGAACTCGCGTCCACTGGGTTACTAATCTAGTGCGGTAACCGCTCTGCCACCCATTTAATCATGTACATATTATATGATGGTTACATTATAAATTACTCGTTTCATTTGACAACAAGAGAGAATCATTTAAAATTTTATTAAAAAAATTACCAGTGTATGCCATGTTTTAACACACTACAAAAATAATTGGAGATCTTGCCTAAAAATGATTATGAACTGGTGCAAAAATTGGAGAATTCTGATCACTTTTTCACGCGTGTTCTGGAAATATTCAGGTTGAGTTGTTTTGCCTAAGGATTACAGCTCACATAACGTATTGTGCGAAACTTTGATTATACTTTAGTTAATTAGATTGAAAACTTATTCGAAACGATGTGACGGGTGACGGTTGTGGGAATTATTACACGTAACTAACTGGTGAGGAAGTTAAGAAAACAAAAACGTTTTAACGAAGTACATTTGCTGTTACAATCGCTTTTCACTGGGGATTATCACAGTTCTAACATACATACAGTTAACTAACTTTATTAGTTAACTGTATGTATGTTAGAACTTTTTTTTTACAGGAATAAAAAACAACGCAAATGTAAAGCATATGCTGTTGCAATGATTTTACCACTAATCCAAACCAATTTGTTGAAAATATTTTGTAAGCTTCAAACAACAATAAAATTGAGTGGGTTGTGGCCAACGCTCACTACTACGTCACTCAACAAAGTATTCAAATTTTGTATGCAAAATTTTAGCATTTTCATGAATTGATTTTGTTCATTCATTTTTGATTTAAATATTTTATTATGAATCACTTGATAATTCTTGAATGTTTTTTTTTATGAAAGTGATGTGCCTTTTTCGCAATTTGTAAAAATAAATAAAAAAAATAAAGTTTTCTGAGCTTGGGAAGAAATTGAAAAGCACCGATCAGATATCATTCAAAATTTCATTGGGTCTAAGCGAGTACCTATTAGATATACAAATTTGCAAAATTTGTAAAGAATCAAATCAGTACATTAGTCTATAATCGATAAAGTAGAATAAACACGTCGTACATAGCACATAGTTACACAGTGCACATACAGATACATTGCGATGAAACATTCAGAATACAATCTCAGCATGATACTAGTTGATAATTTGCAATAAAAATATAGCCTTAAAAGTTGGGAATTCGTAACTCCCCACTATTTATTTATTTAATATACAGAGACACCAACAGCACACTGAACAACACAAACAAAAAAAAACATGAAACAAAAACATAGAATCTCCAGTGCTCCAATAACAGGTAGCTTCCGCATGGCTATTTTGCATAGTTAGGTATGTACAATCGTCTCCTGACCATTCAAATTATAAAAAAATACATTACTTTGCACAATATCCACTATATCCACTTACTTTCTATATCCACTTGGGGCAGTGAGGAGTAAAAAACTAAGTAATTTTTCAAAACTTTAAGTGCGACGAGCGAAAGATAGTAATATGATTTTATGGGTGCTTTTCTTCCTATTATAATAGGCAAATTATCCACACAAAAGCGTTTCGTAATTAAAATTTTTTTTTTGACCCACCCTGTTTATAATGTATTAAAAACTTGACATAAAGAAAATTCTGTAGTAGTGGAAAGTTTTTTTTATTTTTATTTATTTTATTTTGTTTTATTTAGAAATACAACAGCTGTTTACAATAATTAATATACCTACAGTAAATATTTTTTTAATTTATATCGCCAATTACAGTATTTCCTGGTAATTTAGTTTAAATCTGCGCATATAGATGCAATTTAAATTTTTTTTTCGGTGTGTTTACGCGCGACTCGCAATCATATGTGTACATATTGTAGAAATGTATTTATGTACATATTGTAGAAATTTAAATTTCAACACGATCGTTTATATTTTTATTCGATATTTTTAACGTTTTTATTGATCGAATAAGTAATGTGTTATTTAATTTCATTTTTTGTAATTTATTTTTGAACCAAACGCAATAAAGTTTAATTCAATAATGATATAATTAAACCAGGTGTCTTCGTGCAACGTGACAAGAGAGCTTGTGTACAGTTGGCTTGTATTATTGTTTAATATGCCGACTCGACAAAATAACCACGATTGCACTGCAATTGTATGGAAACGCCGAGGGTAGCTGTATCCATGTACTGTTATGGGTGGGATCTGGGGGGTGGTTGTGGTCACGCTACACCAACTACTACCATGTATCGCCACTCGGTTTGTATCGGATGCTGATTAAACTTTGCGCTGACGCAGTTGCCCGTACAGGGGAAATTTAATTGTACAAATGACACATCATCTCATATTTACAATATTAATGGTAATGAATTTGCAATCCCAATCCTGACATATGCAAGTGATACATGGACATGGTAGAAGACGCATGTAAGTGAAATGAATGCAGTTGAAATGACATCGCTGATAAGTCTGTGTAATAAGACGATGTATGACATCGTAATAAACGAGGACATTACATAAAGAAAATATATTTATTTCTTCATTCATTAACAATTAAGTTAGATAACACAATTAACATTATAGTGTCCCCGGAAGGTGACTTATTTCTGTTTTAAATAATTCATTTTTTTTGCAAAATGATGCATTTTTTACTTTATTTTGTATTGGGAGTATTTTACATAATTCAAATAATTTTTCAGATTGTTTATATTATTGCCCACCAACATTTTCAAGAAATTATTTGAAATTGTTTTATTTTATTTGTGTATGTTGGGTATGTTAAGCCGTAACATGTTATCGCGTAGCCGTAAAATGTTATCGCGTAGCCGTAACATGTTATCGCGTAGCCGTAACATGTTATCGCGTAGCCGTAACATGTTATCGCGTAGCCGTAACATGTTATCCTGTATCCGTAACATGTTATCGCGTAGCCGTTACATGTTATCGCGTAGCCGTAACATGTTATCGCGTAGCCGTAACATGTTATCGCGTAGCCGTAACATGTTATCGCGTAGCCGTAACATGTTATCGCGTAGCCGTAACATGTTATCGCGTAGCCGTAACATATTCTGAAAGAAGGAAATGTAAGAAGCTTAAACGACAGACGGACATGCACAAGACAATGTATGAATGTTGACAAGGCGATGGATGAGTGCCAGGATAGAAAAATATGACATTTATTTCTCTCTGCCTACCCCATTAGGGACATGGCATGTTGGTATATATGTAATCGCAAAAAATTTGATCAATAATATTGTGATAAAATGGTTTTGGAAATGGAAACGTTGGTGGGACCTAACGAGACACTGAAAGATGAAAAAACCTCTTCAGTATTCCATACTTGTGGAGAGTGAAAAACGAAACATTAAAAAAAAACAAAGAGATTATCATATTGGACTTGTAATATCTCAGACTAGGCTATACAGACAGACTCAGTAAAGTCTATCTGTATTAACGAGTATATACGATCCAGGAGTTCGGGATTCTTCGTGAGATTTAGTGGATATATAAACGAATGTTCATTGTAAGGCGATCTTCGATGTATCGATTATTTATTAATGAAAGTGGTCTCAGTTTGTGGTTCATATTATATTATTATTGTAATTCTACCATTATATGTATATAAATTACTGTATTATTATTACAAACTGTAAATAGAATAAATACTGGCATACTGGCGACGAGGATGGGATACTAATTATAAATTGTGATACGTATCTTTATTAAAACTACTGTACTTTATACACGTTGATTAAGTCCGTCAGTATGTTCGTGAGATGAAAGTAGAAAATACAACATATGTGTGGTACAAATATGAAAATACAACATATATTGGACATGAATAAGTGCACCCATAACGATATTCCTTTTCTTTCGTCGAGAAATAAATTATCTATAACTTTTTTGTTTGCCTTTACATCCATTAGATTATTGCATTCGGCGTGCATCCACTTTTGCCGCCAATCATAAAATTGGCCAAATAAATTATTGTCTGAATGCCCTGCACGAGTATATTACATATATTACGTATGTTTACTCAGCGCGCATATAAACACAATCGTGTTTAAATTTGTATTTAACTCCTAAGTATAATTTCACATATTACACGCAAAGCATTAAAAAAACGAGTGGGTTGTGGCCAACACTAAACTCTCCACACCACAAATATTGACAATGAAATATTTTATTCATTCTAAATTTTACTACCAAGAATATAAATTTTCTAACGATAGTATATTTTCATGTTAAGATAGACAAACTATTAATGCAGTATGGTGAAGAATTCTAATGTTGTATGAAATATTTTAATAAAAGCAGATAAATTTTGTTTTAAAGGACGTTAGAGCATTTTGACAATTTTGACACGTAATATCATATGAAGAAATTTTTGTTATTTATGAAAAGCTAATCAGTTCGATGTTCAAGCTCTTTACATTATAACATGAAATCAAATTACTGAACTTTTCCATACATAAGAAATTTATCTTATTATATACATTTTTATTCATACTAAATTTTACTACCAGGAAAATAAATTTCTATCGACAGTATATTTTTATGTTAAGATAGACAAACTATTATTGCAGTATGGTGTAGAATGCTTATGTTGTATGAAATATTTTAATAAAAGCAGATAAATTTTGTTTTAAAGGACGCGAAAGCATTTTCCAAATTTTGACAGGTGATATCATATGAAGAAATTTTTTGTTATTTATGGAAAGCTAATCAGTTCTATGTTCAAGCTCTTAACATTATAACATGAAATCAAATTACTGAACTTTTCCATTCATAGAAATTTATCTAATTACATTTTTATTCATACTAAATGTTACTACCAGGAATATAAATTTTCTTCCGATAGTATATTTTTATGTTAAGATAGACAAACTATTAATGCAGTATAGTGAAGAATGCTTATGTTGTATGAAATATTTTAAAAAAAGCAGATAAATTTTGTTTTAAAGAACGCGAGAGCATTTTTCAAATTTTGACAGGTGATATCATATGAAGAATTTTTTTGTTATTTATGGAAAGCTAATCAGTTCTATGTTCAAGCTCTTTACATTATATCATGAAATCAAATTACTACACGTTTCCATACATAGAAATTTATCTAATTACATTTTTATTCATACTAAATGTTACTATCAGGAATATAAATTTTCTTCCGATAGTATATTTTTATGTTAAGATAAACAAACTATTAATGCAGTATAGTGAAGAATGTTTATGTTGTATGAAATATTTTAAAAAAAGCAGATAAATTTTGTTTTAAAGAACGCGAGAGCATTTTCAAAATTTTGACACGTGATATTATATGAAGATTTTTTTTGTTATTTATGGAAAGCTAATCAGTTCTATGTTCAAGCTCTTTACATTATAACATTAAAACCAAATTACTGAACTTTTCCATACATAGAAATTTATCTAATTACATTATTATTCATACTAAATGTTACTATCAGGAATATAAATTTTCTTCCGATAGTATATTTTTATGTTAAGATAGACAAACTATTAATGCAGTATAGTGAAGAATGCTTATGTTGTATGAAATATTTTAAAAAAAGCAGATAAATTTTGTTTTAAAGAACGCGAGAGCATTTTTCAAATTTTGACAGGTGATATCATATGAAGAATTTTTTTGTTATTTATGGAAAGCTAATCAGTTCTATGTTCAAGCTCTTTACATTATATCATGAAATCAAATTACTACACGTTTCCATACATAGAAATTTATCTAATTACATTTTTATTCATACTAAATGTTACTATCAGGAATATAAATTTTCTTCCGATAGTATATTTTTATGTTAAGATAGACAAACTATTAATGCAGTATAGTGAAGAATGCTTACGTTGTATGAAATATTTTAAAAAAAGCAGATAAATTTTGTTTTAAAGAACGCGAGAGCATTTTTCAAATTTTGACAGGTGATATCATATGAAGAATTTTTTTGTTATTTATGGAAAGCTAATCAGTTCGTTGTTCAAGCTCTTTACATTATATCATGAAATCAAATTACTACACGTTTCCATACATAGAAATTTATCTAATTACATTTTTATTCATACTAAATGTTACTACCAGGAATATAAATTTTCTTCCGATAGTATATTTTTATGTTAAGATAAACAAAATATTAATGCAGTATAGTGAAGAATGCTTATGTTGTATGAAATATTTTAAAAAAAGCAGATAAATTTTGTTTTAAAGAACGCGAGAGCATTTTCAAAATTTTGACACGTGATATCATATGAAGATTTTTTTTGTTATTTATGGAAAGCTAATCAGTTCTATGTTCAAGCTCTTTACATTATAACATGAAATCAAATTACTGAACTTTTCCATACATAGAAATTTATCTAATTACATTTTTATTCATACTAAATGTTACTACCAGGAATATAAATTTTCTTCCGATAGTATATTTTTATGTTAAGATAAACAAAATATTAATGCAGTATAGTGAAGAATGCTTATGTTGTATGAAATATTTTAAAAAAAGCAGATAAATTTTGTTTTAAAGAACGCGAGAGCATTTTCAAAATTTTGACACGTGATATCATATGAAGATTTTTTTTGTTATTTATGGAAAGCTAATCAGTTCTATGTTCAAGCTCTTTACATTATAACATGAAATCAAATTACTGAACTTTTCCATACATAGAAATTTATCTAATTACATTTTTATTCATACTAAATGTTACTACCAGGAATATAAATTTTCTTCCGATAGTATATTTTTATGTTAAGATAAACAAAATATTAATGCAGTATAGTGAAGAATGCTTATGTTGTATGAAATATTTAAAAAAAAGCAGATAAATTTTGTTTTAAAGAACGCGAGAGCATTTTCAAAATTTTGACACGTGATATTATATGAAGATTTTTTTTGTTATTTATGGAAAGCTAATCAGTTCTATGTTCAAGCTCTTTACATTATAACATGAAATCAAATTACTGAACTTTTCCATACATAGAAATTTATCTAATTACATTATTATTCATACTAAATGTTACTATCAGGAATATAAATTTTCTTCCGATAGTATATTTTTATGTTAAGATAGACAAACTATTAATACAGTATAGTGAAGAATGCTTATGTTGTATGAAATATTTTAAAAAAAGCAGATAAATTTTGTTTTAAAGAAAGCGAGAGCATTTTTCAAATTTTGACAGGTGATATCATATGAAGAATTTTTTTGTTATTTATGGAAAGCTAATCAGTTCTATGTTCAAGCTCTTTACATTATATCATGAAATCAAATTACTACACGTTTCCATACATAGAAATTTATCTAATTACATTTTTATTCATACTAAATGTTACTATCAGGAATATAAATTTTCTTCCGATAGTATATTTTTATGTTATGATAAACAAACTATTAATGCAGTATAGTGAAGAATGCTTATGTTGTATGAAATATTTTAAAAAAAGCAGATAAATTTTGTTTTAAAGAACGCGAGAGCATTTTCAAAATTTTGACACGTGATATTATATGAAGATTTTTTTTGTTATTTATGGAAAACTAATCAGTTCTATGTTCAAGCTCTTTACATTATAACATGAAATCAAATTACTGAACTTTTCCATACATAGAAATTTATCTAATTACATTATTATTCATACTAAATGTTACTATCAGGAATATAAATTTTCTTCCGATAGTATATTTTTATGATAAGATAGACAAACTTTTAATGCAGTATGGTGTAGAATGCTTATGTTGTATGAAATATTTTAAAAAAAGCAGATAAATTTTGTTCTAAAGAACGCGAGAGCATTTTCCAAATTTTGACAGGTGATATCATATGAAGATTTTTTTTGTTATTTATGGAAAGCTAATCAGTTCTATGTTCAAGCTCTTTACATTATAACATGAAATCAAATTACTGAACTTTTCCATACAAAGAAATTTATCTAATTACATTTTTATTCATACTAAATGTTACTACCAGGAATATAAATTTTCTTCCGATAGTATATTTTTATGTTAAGATAAACAAAATATTAATGCAGTATAGTGAAGAATGCTTATGTTGTATGAAATATTTTAAAAAAAGCAGATAAATTTTGTTTTAAAGAACGCGAGAGCATTTTCAAAATTTTGACACGTGATATTATATGAAGATTTTTTTTGTTATTTATGGAAAGCTAATCAGTTCTATGTTCAAGCTCTTTACATTATAACATGAAATCAAATTACTGAACTTTTCCATACATAGAAATTTATCTAATTACATTATTATTCATACTAAATGTTACTATCAGGAATATAAATTTTCTTCCGATAGTATATTTTTATGTTAAGATAAACAAACTATTAATGCAGTATAGTGAAGAATGCTTATGTTGTATGAAATATTTTAAAAAAAGCAGATAAATTTTGTTCTAAAGAACGCGAGAGCATTTTCCAAATTTTGACAGGTGATATCATATGAAGATTTTTTTTGTTATTTATGGAAAGCTAATCAGTTCTATGTTCAAGCTCTTTACATTATAACATGAAATCAAATTACTAAACGTTTCCATACATAGAAATTTATCTAATTACATTTTTATTCATACTAAATGTTACTACCAGGAATATAAATTTTCTTCCGATAGTATATTTTTATGTTAAGATAGACAAACTATTAATGCAGTATAGTGAAGACTGCTTATGTTGTATGAAATATTTTAAAAAAAGCAGATAAATTTTGTTTCAAAGAGCGTTAGAGCATTTTGACAATGTTTACACGTGATATCATATGAAGAAATTATATGATATCTATGAAAAGCTAATCAGTTCTAAGTTCAAGCTATTAATATTCTTCTATCAATATGAAATCAATGAACTGATCATTGCCAAATATAAAAAAATTCTCTTGTTACATATAAGTTTCATACAAATATCCATTAAATAAAATATAATTTTTGAAACCGTTGAATATTTTTCTTTTAACATTGACCAACTTTGAATACAATTTTATGAAGATTCTTGGTGTTGTATAAATAGTTGAAACCAAATTAAAATATCTCTAATTTCCAGGTCGTGAGAGCATTTTTTCAGTTTTAATAGATGAAATCATAAAGAAACATTGGGAAAAAATGAACCGTTGTCTATGGAAAACTAATCAGCTCTAAGTTTATGGACTTAACACATGTGATATCAATATGAAGTCAATCGGACTTATAGTTTGGGCTGCAGAGAGGACACAAAAAAAAAACAACGTAAATGATGAATTCATAGAGAAGAAATCAAAAGTTGTCTATGGAAAACTAATCAGCTCTAGGTCTTTGCACTTTACACATATGATGTTAATATGAAGTCGATCAGACTTATAGTTTGGGCTGTAGAGAGGACACAAAAAAGATAAATGCTACGGCGTACGGCGTACGGCGTACGGCGTACAGCGTATACGCCATACACACAAACACATCACGACGAAACTCATAGTGTGCATTCTCTACATGATACCCATTGAGAAATTGATGTAAAAAAAATACGCTTAAATTTTGCGAAATCATGACTCTCCCCTATTCCATAGTGTGGAGAGTAATAATAATAAACTGTTTTTTCTAGAAAAATATTCTAAGGTAGAGGCGTTAACATTGTGGAAATTCATTTTAATAAATTATTAAAATAACAATATAACTTTGTTTATTTCCACTTATTTATTTTTATTCCACAACTAGTTTCAAGAACTACCGTTCTCTTCTTCAGGTGGGTTTAAACTAAAAACTAATTTGGTGTGGTGTGTGGCTGTGTCATAGGTATAGCGGGAGGTGGGGGTAAGGGGGGAAGTGGGCGTTGCCCTAACGGGAACATGGATAATAATGGTGAAGTGTTGGGTTGTGTCTGGTTGTTAATTATTTTCTTGTGACTGTTTATGGCTTTGTGGATTTCTAATGTCTCTAAATTATTTTGTTTCAGTCCGTATGTATGCTTATGTAATAATTGTGCGTTTGTATTGTCAAATGTATGATTTTCTTGTATTAGGTGGTTTGCATATTCTGAGAAACCGTGTCCATTTAGACAGCGTTTATGTTCTTTAACTCTAGTTTCAATTGTCCGTCCTGTTCTCCCTACGTAAATACTATCACAGTCCCCACATTGCAATTCATAAATTCCACTTTGTTTCAGATTACTTGTTTTTTCTGTGTTGTTTTTCAGTATAAGTCCTATATTGTTGTCTGTATACAAGGCTGGTTTTATGTTTAAAGGAAGATGTCTCGTTATATCATGTGTAATTTTATTAAGATATATTATTTTTCTCCAATTTGTGCCAGTCTCTCGTGGTTTTGGTTTGTATATGTATTTATGAATGATGTTTGTACGTGTTTTTCTGTTTATTATTTTATGAACTATATCTTTCTTGTAACCATTATTAAGAGCTATAGTTTCTATTGTTTGTAACTCCTTGTTATAGTCTGTCTTATTTAACGGTACCTTGAGTAATCTAGTGATCATTGAATGAAAGGCTGCCATTTTGTGTGTGATTGGGTGTTGTGAAGTATTATGAATGATATTGTCAGTGTATGTTGGTTTTCTAAATATGTTAAACGTAAAGGTATTATTTGTTATTTTTATGGTCAGATCTAGGAAATTTAGAGTTCTGTCTTTTTCCGTTTCCATTGTGAATTTGATTTTATTATGTAGTGTATTAAGGTGTGTGAGAAATTTTTGTAGTTGTCGGTCCGTACCCGTCCATATGCAGAAAATGTCATCAACATATCTATACCACAACAATACATTTTTTATATATTCCTTATTTTTAGTGTTATCAAATAAGTTATTTTCAAAATTATTCATGAAGATGTCTGCTATTAGTGGACTGGTTGGTTGTCCCATTGCCAAACCGTCCTTTTGTGTATATATTTTTCCATTATAAACAAAATAGTTTTGTTCCATACAAACACTAAATAATTTTTGTAATTCGTTTGCCAAGTTTCCATCATTCAAATTTTCTGTTAAATTTTTAATAATATTTTTACTTTCCGTGATAGGAACATTGGTGAACAAATTACTCACATCAAACGAAACTAATTTAGCGTTGTCCGGGACCCTTATGTTTTTTATCTTATCAATTAGATCAATAGAATTTTTAACTGTGAATTTGGGTACAAATATATTAAGATTATTAAAAATGGACACTAACATTTTACCTAATTTGTATGTTGGGGAATTACATGAACTAACTACAGGTCTTATTGTTATTGGGTTTTTATGTAATTTTATTAGTCCTTGGAATTTTGGCACTGACGGATTCATAAACACTAATTGTTTTTTAATGGTTTTGTCAAACAGATTACTGCAGGAGTTTATGATCTCTTTCACTTTTTTGTTGAACTTGTTTGTTGGATCCTTGAGAATATGTTCAAATATGTTATTTTTTAGAAAGTCTTTAATTTTGTTGTCGTATTCATTAGTCGGGATGATGACGATCGAATTCCCTTTGTCTGCACGGGTGAATGTTAAATTATTGTCTTTAAGTTTTTGTTTGATGTTTTTTAGCACTTTAATTTCTTTTAACTGCCAGATATTAATTTTACATTTGTTAAAAAAACTTTTTATCTTGTCCGCACAATTATATTTGAAAGTTAGATTTTCTCTGTATGTAGCGGTCTCCAGGTCAACAGCTAGCACTTCCAGGGATTTTTCGACTTTGTACTTTGGAAGGTTGTATTTCATACCCTTCGATAAAAGATTGTTTTCTTCTTTATTGAGTGTAAAATTTGATAAATTCACTACCCGATCGTAGAATTGTATCTTGTTTGTATTTTGGTGAGCATCATAATTGTAATTCACGTTGACATTTGATTTTTCAGTTTTACTTTTATTGGTTATGAGTGATTTGAGTTTCTTGTCTAAGGTTTCTTTTTTCTTGTGGGCACTCGCACTTCCATATGATCGAACTTTATCGTCGAATAGATCCCATTCTACACTATGTACAATTCTACGATCGGGTAGTGAATTTATCAAATTTTACACTCAATAAAGAAGAAAACAATCTTTTATCGAAGGGTATGAAATACAACCTTCCAAAGTACAAAGTCGAAAAATCCCTGGAAGTGCTAGCTGTTGACCTGGAGACCGCTACATACAGAGAAAATCTAACTTTCAAATATAATTGTGCGGACAAGATAAAAAGTTTTTTTAACAAATGTAAAATTAATATCTGGCAGTTAAAAGAAATTAAAGTGCTAAAAAACATCAAACAAAAACTTAAAGACAATAATTTAACATTCACCCGTGCAGACAAAGGGAATTCGATCGTCATCATCCCGACTAATGAATACGACAACAAAATTAAAGACTTTCTAAAAAATAACATATTTGAACATATTCTCAAGGATCCAACAAACAAGTTCAACAAAAAAGTGAAAGAGATCATAAACTCCTGCAGTAATCTGTTTGACAAAACCATTAAAAAACAATTAGTGTTTATGAATCCGTCAGTGCCAAAATTCCAAGGACTAATAAAATTACATAAAAACCCAATAACAATAAGACCTGTAGTTAGTTCATGTAATTCCCCAACATACAAATTAGGTAAAATGTTAGTGTCCATTTTTAATAATCTTAATATATTTGTACCCAAATTCACAGTTAAAAATTCTATTGATCTAATTGATAAGATAAAAAACATAAGGGTCCCGGACAACGCTAAATTAGTTTCGTTTGATGTGAGTAATTTGTTCACCAATGTTCCTATCACGGAAAGTAAAAATATTATTAAAAATTTAACAGAAAATTTGAATGATGGAAACTTGGCAAACGAATTACAAAAATTATTTAGTGTTTGTATGGAACAAAACTATTTTGTTTATAATGGAAAAATATATACACAAAAGGACGGTTTGGCAATGGGACAACCAACCAGTCCACTAATAGCAGACATCTTCATGAATAATTTTGAAAATAACTTATTTGATAACACTAAAAATAAGGAATATATAAAAAATGTATTGTTGTGGTATAGATATGTTGATGACATTTTCTGCATATGGACGGGTACGGACCGACAACTACAAAAATTTCTCACACACCTTAATACACTACATAATAAAATCAAATTCACAATGGAAACGGAAAAAGACAGAACTCTAAATTTCCTAGATCTGACCATAAAAATAACAAATAATACCTTTACGTTTAACATATTTAGAAAACCAACATACACTGACAATATCATTCATAATACTTCACAACACCCAATCACACACAAAATGGCAGCCTTTCATTCAATGATCACTAGATTACTCAAGGTACCGTTAAATAAGACAGACTATAACAAGGAGTTACAAACAATAGAAACTATAGCTCTTAATAATGGTTACAAGAAAGATATAGTTCATAAAATAATAAACAGAAAAACACGTACAAACATCATTCATAAATACATATACAAACCAAAACCACGAGAGACTGGCACAAATTGGAGAAAAATAATATATCTTAATAAAATTACACATGATATAACGAGACATCTTCCTTTAAACATAAAACCAGCCTTGTATACAGACAACAATATAGGACTTATACTGAAAAACAACACAGAAAAAACAAGTAATCTGAAACAAAGTGGAATTTATGAATTGCAATGTGGGGACTGTGATAGTATTTACGTAGGGAGAACAGGACGGACAATTGAAACTAGAGTTAAAGAACATAAACGCTGTCTAAATGGACACGGTTTCTCAGAATATGCAAACCACCTAATACAAGAAAATCATACATTTGACAATACAAACGCACAATTATTACATAAGCATACATACGGACTGAAACAAAATAATTTAGAGACATTAGAAATCCACAAAGCCATAAACAGTCACAAGAAAATAATTAACAACCAGACACAACCCAACACTTCACCATTATTATCCATGTTCCCGTTAGGGCAACGCCCACTTCCCCCCTTACCCCCACCTCCCGCTATACCTATGACACAGCCACACACCACACCAAATTAGTTTTTAGTTTAAACCCACCTGAAGAAGAGAACGGTAGTTCTTGAAACTAGTTGTGGAATAAAAATAAATAAGTGGAAATAAACAAAGTTATATTGTTATTTTAATAATGTTTTTTCTAGTATATAATTTTTCTTCCGATAGTATATTTTTATGATAAGATAGACAAACTTTTAATGCAGTATGGTGTAGAATGCTTATGTTGTATGAAATATTTTAAAAAAAGCAGATAAATTTTGTTCTAAAGAACGCGAGAGCATTTTCCAAATTTTGACAGGTGATATCATATGAAGATTTTTTTTGTTATTTATGGAAAGCTAATCAGTTCTATGTTCAAGCTCTTTACATTATAACATGAAATCAAATTACTGAACTTTTCCATACATAGAAATTTATCTAATTACATTATTATTCATACTAAATGTTACTATCAGGAATATAAATTTTCTTCCGATAGTATATTTTTATGATAAGATAGACAAACTTTTAATGCAGTATGGTGTAGAATGCTTATGTTGTATGAAATATTTTAAAAAAAGCAGATAAATTTTGTTCTAAAGAACGCGAGAGCATTTTCCAAATTTTGACAGGTGATATCATATGAAGATTTTTTTTGTTATTTATGGAAAGCTAATCAGTTCTATGTTCAAGCTCTTTACATTATAACATGAAATCAAATTACTGAACTTTTCCATACATAGAAATTTATCTAATTACATTATTATTCATACTAAATGTTACTATCAGGAATATAAATTTTCTTCCGATAGTATATTTTTATGATAAGATAGACAAACTTTTAATGCAGTATGGTGTAGAATGCTTATGTTGTATGAAATATTTTAAAAAAAGCAGATAAATTTTGTTCTAAAGAACGCGAGAGCATTTTCCAAATTTTGACAGGTGATATCATATGAAGATTTTTTTTGTTATTTATGGAAAGCTAATCAGTTCTATGTTCAAGCTCTTTACATTATAACATGAAATCAAATTACTGAACTTTTCCATACATAGAAATTTATCTAATTACATTTTTATTCATACTAAATGTTACTACCAGGAATATAAATTTTCTTCCGATAGTATATTTTTATGTTAAGATAAACAAAATAATTAATGCAGTATAGTGAAGAATGCTTATGTTGTATGAAATATTTTAAAAAAAGCAGATAAATTTTGTTTCAAAGAGCGTTAGAGCATTTTGACAATGTTTACACGTGATATCATATGAAGAAATTATATGATATCTATGAAAAGCTAATCAGTTCTAAGTTCAAGCTATTAATATTCTTCTATCAATATGAAATCAATGAACTGATCATTGCCAAATATAAAAAAATTCTCTTGTTACATATAAGTTTCATACAAATATCCATTAAATAAAATATAATTTTTGAAACCGTTGAATATTTTTCTTTTAACATTGACCAACTTTGAATACAATTTTATGAAGATTCTTGGTGTTGTATAAATAGTTGAAACCAAATTAAAATATCTCTAATTTCCAGGTCGTGAGAGCATTTTTTCAGTTTTAATAGATGAAATCATAAAGAAACATTGGGAAAAAATGAACCGTTGTCTATGGAAAACTAATCAGCTCTAAGTTTATGGACTTAACACATGTGATATCAATATGAAGTCAATCGGACTTATAGTTTGGGCTGCAGAGAGGACACAAAAAAAAACAACGTAAATGATGAATTCATAGAGAAGAAATCAAAAGTTGTCTATGGAAAACTAATCAGCTCTAGGTCTTTGCACTTTACACATATGATGTTAATATGAAGTCGATCAGACTTATAGTTTGGGCTGTAGAGAGGACACAAAAAAGATAAATGCTACGGCGTACGGCGTACGGCGTACGGCGTACGGCGTACGGCGTACAGCGTATACGCCATACACACAAACACATCACGACGAAACTCATAGTGTGCATTCTCTACATGATACCCATTGAGAAATTGATGTAAAAAAAATACGCTTAAATTTTGCGAAATCATGACTCTCCCCTATTCCATAGTGTGGAGAGTAAAAACAATATACAATTGAATTTCTGGTATCTAAAGAAAAAAAAAGGAAAATAAATATGTAGTTATTGTTGGATGTATGTATTTATGATGTATTTCTAAATAAATAAATAAGAAATGAAAATATTTTATAACATTTTATTTCATCTTTTTTACTTACCTACTGTTATTATTATTTTGTATTCAACGATTTTATTCTATGATATCTCTTATTGATTCACTGTTATTTTATCATTATTATTGTAAATTGAAGCTAATGCATTCCTCAATAAAGTAAAATTAAAAATATAATCAAAATAATGTGCTCGGTAAATGTGGCAACACCCAAACCTTTTCCTCTCCTAATATATTGCTACCTACATAATATAGTAGTCAGCTGTACGATACAGCACTGTATACATCGTTGTCAACTTGTCGTCACGTACGTCACACACAGTTGAAGTAAAATTAGTTTCGATACATACGATCGAAATATACATATTTTGTGTCATATCGTATCAACTAAAAATAACGCACCGTGCGCCCCCTTTAAAATACCCAAACCGTGTTTTGAAGTGGTGTCGTTCAGCAATTATAGTGTGTGTTGTGATAACAGAGAACAGTGAGTTTTCTTTCGTGAAGACTCCAGAAGAAGGAAGAAATTCGCCACCAGGTAGGTGCAATATTCCCTTCTCTCTGTATCCAACATAATGTATTTTCTTTCGTGAACGACTGGTAGTAATATTCAAGATTAATGAGTTTTCCTAATTGTGGAGGTACCAATGAAAAATATAAGCCTATTATAATAATTAAAATTTGCTTGAGACATCCATATAATATATACCAATAATATACATTTGATAGTGAGATTGGATTAGGCTTTAGTTGGCCTTTCGCCACCTCTATTTTACTAACATCTTCTTTTCCAGCCTAATTCAGTCCACTCCTGAACGAAAGCTTCCTCCATTTGACTCCACGTCGTCCTGTCCTGTGCCGTTTGAATCCAGGAAATGCCACCATATAGTTGTATATCATCCCTCCACCACAGCTGCGGTCGCCCCACACCTCTCTTTGTTGTACGAAGTCTCCAAGTCAGCAAGTTCTTTTTCCACTGATCGTCCGAGCTTCTGGCTCCTTGCCCCGCCCATTTCCATTTACTTTTGATGTTACTCTCACAGTTTCATTTATTATTTTGTCTTTGAGTGACAGATCCAGCATGGTTCTTATCCATAGCTCTTTGAGTGACTCGCAGTTTCTTGGCACTTATTTAAAAAAAGAGTTACCGTTTCTAGGCCATATTTAGCAATCGGCAGTAAACACTCTTCATACACTTTCCTTTACAGGTTTATGGATGATTTCCAGCTTTTTCAAGGTATATGTATATTCTGTATTTGCCAGCTTCATACAATACATAGTCTCACATTCTTGGAGACCTCATTTTTCTCTAGCAACATTTCAGACAGGTTTTGGGGGTTATTGCTAATCAGGGGGGAAGTCTGGTCAACCGGCGGAATCAAAACCATCCATGTTTACCCATATCATGGATATATATGTATCTCATGGAGTTCTATGACATCTTAAGAAATTAAACAACTCTATAACCATATTTATTACATAATATAAGATAGTTAAAAATTGGTAATATCGTGAGTCTTCACTGGTCCATATGCTGGTAACTCATTTGTGCTTATACATTGTAGATATGACTGTTTGTACTCGATAAAACGAAATAAAATAATTAAAATTGGTAATATCGAGAGTCTTCACTGGTCCATATGCTGGTTTTTTTTGTGCTTATACTGTTTTACTAACATCTGTATGACTGTTTGTACTCGATAAAATGAAATAAAATAAAAAATTACAAAATTATATCCATGATATGAGTAAACATGGATGGTTTTTTGATTCCGCCGGTTGACCAGACTTCCCCTCTGCTGGTATTGAATGAAGTCCCCCACAAGATAAATGTACCAAAATAAGATGGTGTATTTTGAACAGATGCATTATGCATGTTCTCTTAATGAAAATCAAGATTTATATGTTGAAGAGGGGAATCAAATGTTTTGGTAGACAGAAGCTATATCGAGTACTTAGAAAGGCGTCAAAATTGATTGATTCAGGGAAGAGAATTGAAATGAAATACCAACGTTATCCAACTGTCAATTTGTTCAAGGGAATTTATTTTTCTTAACATATCGACATAGTTTCAAGCCAAGATCCAAATTTCAGAAGAAATATGAAGTTATATGCCTTATAAAGTGGTCTTATTTAAGTGTTTTTTTTATATACTAGTAAATGGGTCGTAGATGGGTCGTACTAGTAGATGGGTCGATGGCAGAGCGGTATATATATATATATATATATATATATATATATATATATATATATATATATATATATATATATATATATATATATATATATATATATATATATATATATATATATATATATATATATATATATATATATATATATATATATATATATATATATATATATATATATATATATATATATATATATATATATATATATATATATATATATATATATATGAGTGGGTTGTGGCCAACGCTAAACTCCTCACTAACAAGTCATTTTATAAAATATTCAAATTTTGTATGGAATGTTTTCAGCATTTTCATGAAATGAGTTTGTTAAATTATTGTTTATTTAAATATTTTATTATGAAAACTTGATAACTCTTCAATGCCATTTTATGTAAGTGGTGTGCCTTTTTACCAATTTGAAAATAAAAATTTCAAATTTTATGTTTCCTGAGTTTGGGGTCACTTTGAAATATTTGACAGTTAAAAAAAATGAGAAGCACTATTCATATATCCTTCAAAATCTAATGGGGTCTAAGTGAGCATTAGATATACAAATTTGCAAAATTTGAATAGAATCGAATGACTACTTTAGTCTATACCTAATCGATAAAGTAAAATGAACACGCTGTACATAGCACACTGCACACAGCACACACACACAGATACATTGTGACGAAACTTTCAGAATACAATCTCAGCATGATACTAGTTGATAATCTGCAATAAAAAAATAGCCTTAAAAATTGTGAAATCATAACTTCCCACTATATCACCTTGTGTGGGTGAGGAGTAAAAATTCTATAAATTAAATTCTATGAATTAGTTTTTTTTTATTATAAATGAATATGTCCTCGTAAAAGAAAGTACATATTATACATCTTCCTACATTCCCAATCGTTCAAGAGAACTTTGTTCTCTTGAACAATCATATATTATGTATCGACAAAGTATCAATCCAAGAATCAACCCAGAAAATATAAACAGTAAAAGGCCTACAAAACTTTTAAACTCAGAATTTTGAATTTTCGTTTCAGTCAGGGGTTAACAACTTTTAAATTTTAACTTTATTTTTCCATATATCTTAAAAACCGTATAAGATAGAATGCTGATAATTGGTACAAATATAGACAAATATAAAATCTCAAATTCATTTAAAAAAAAGTTTCTCAAACATTTTTTACTAAGTAAAATATTTTTTTATGATAAATTTATGTGTTTAACTGCCTATATTTCCAAAATTTTTAAACATACCGAAAAAAGCCGAAACACCCAAACTAGATAATTAAATTTTCTACAAAAAATATGAACATTGTAGTAGTACATCTCAAAAAGTATAAAACACTAACAGGGACTCCCGACAGGGAAAAAATATTCCAATGTTTGCGTAGGTATATATAATTTTAAAAATATTCGATATACCACAAAGTTTAATGTCGTATCAGTATAGTACTTATGTACCGAATAAGAATAGTGATTCTTCTCTTTTCTGTTATCGTTTTCGGGTATCCCGACGTGACGGGTGATCGAAAATACAAGAAGCAAAATAAAATCTTACTTTATTCAGCAATGAGGTTCATTATCCATTCTGAATGTTCCCTTTTTAGGTGAGACGAGACTGGTATGTGGGGGTACACACACACCTGTCGTGCTATTTTTTTATAAAGCGATTCACACCAGCACACCTGTCGCTATTACCCCAAATAATGGGATATTTTGTCGGCCTTCGTGGCTCAGTTGTTTAGGTATCTGACTGCTGATCCAAAGGTCCCGGGTTCGATTCCCGGTGGAGACACAGTTTTTAATTGTGTTTTCAGTCTGGATCTGTGAGACGATTAATATAATAAGTCTCCAGAATGTGGCATCTTGTTATTGGTGCTTGTTAAATTTTTGTTTGACATAGTAGGTACCTGTGAGTTTCCCGAAAAGTAATTTAAAAATATAAATAAAATAATATGTACCTATGTACATATGTATCATATCAGAATCTCAATAGAAGACACCTACATATCAGTGTAGGTTCATATTTAAGTAAGTGGTTGCTTTTTGCGGTAATAAGCAAACCGCATTTGGTTTAAGGAATAATAAATGGATATATTGCCACCCTCCCCCCCCCTTAACAAGCGTCACTTTTATATAACTCGGTGTTTGTTTTGTGTTTGAGATTTATCGACTTGGGTATGTGGGGGAATGTTAACGGATGGTAACGGATCAAGCATTACCTATATTGCTGATAATATTTTTGAGACGTAACAATTTTCACGCAACAATATTATATTATTATTCTGGTTTTATTTTGCAATTAATAAAAATATATGTTTCAGGACCAATAAAATCTGTGTCCTTGTGACTTACCTACTTTTAAAAACGAATTTCTCAAATTATATAAAAATAATTTATAAAGCGCCGTTTATAAGTATAAAAAAATATACATTGGTACAAGTAGTAAACAAGCCAAAAATGAAATAATACTTCTGGCGCAGTTCAGGGGTGACATCTGTGCGAGACACCGTCACCTCATTTATAAGGACTGTTGCTTTCATTGTTTACAAATAAAGTATTTAATTCTCAATAGATGGCGTTACAAAAAAAAGGTTTCTTCGTTACCTCATAGATGGCAATAGTATAATTTCGTATTATTCAGGTGAATTGTTTACACATTATTCAAATATATAGAACTTTCAAAAATCACATTGATAAGGAACTTAATAAAGGCATAATTGGTGAACGTTGGATTCTTCTATAATATCCCAACTTAGTCTCTACTGAGATATTATTGTCAATAAAAATATCTATTTAACATGGTTATTAAAGATAAAAATAGATTCAACAATCTTCTTCGTCGACAAAGAAAATATTATTTCTATAGGTATCTTCCTACCTTTTGATTTCAAACATAATAACGCTTAGGCACCTTTGTTACGAAGCGAATTTTGAGTGTTTCAGAGCACCTGTTTGCTAAAATAAAACGGGAAAGAAGACTATGAGGTGCGGGAGGGTTGGTGAGGGAAGGGCGGGTCGTAAATAATGTACAACACGTTTGTAAGAATCACTTTGGAGATTAAAAACTACCCCATACCACGTGGAGAAATTTAACACCCTCCGGTGAATTACACCCACTGTACGAATATCAACGAGTGGAATATACCTTCATGCTGATATTGCTTTTCGTTTTGTAGTAGTTTTGAATAAATGGTCTCCAGTTCTTAAAAAAAAATATTGTTAGGTAGGTAAGTACCTATCAATGTACTTTGTATCCTGCTAAATTTGACAGCAATAAGGAAAGTAAACGCAAATTTATAATGAATATTAAAATAAAATAAATTGTTATATTTTTATATTGGGACAAATAAGACGCGAAACAAGATTTTTTTTATTAAATTCACAATACATATACAAAATCATCAACATCAAAATCATCAGACATCAACATCATCAGACATGAAAAGCAGAATCCACCAAGCAAGAGTCGCCTTCAACAATTTTTGAATCCCCTAACATTTCCATCAAAATTAGGAAAAATTTGATCAAGTCTCTTGTCTGGAGTGTACTGCTCTGCTATATGGGTGTGAAACATGGACCATCAGCCAACGCGAAACGGGACGTCTGTCGGCGTTTGAGATGTGGTGCTACAGACGCATGGCTAAAGTTCACTGGTCAGAACACATCAGCAACGACGAGGTACTAAGTACAAGGCAAATTATGAAAAGAATTGCCCAACAGAGAACAACTTGGATAGGCCACAACATCCGGCACCCAGGCCTGCTTCTTACCATCGTCGAAGGAATGATTGATGGGGTTAACTGTAGAGGTCGCCCCAGAAATAACTATATAGACCAGATAATCGGTGACGTGCGCTGTAGCAGCTACAAAGAGATGAAGAGACTGGCGGACGATAGAGTTAAGTGGAAAGATCGAGTGTGTGGTGCAGATCAATCTTAGGATTGTGACCCAGAAGAAGAAAGAAGATACAAAATATAAAACAATAAAACTATATAGAAAAGATGCACAGTAAGAAAAAACATATTTACCATTACCAGAGTGCAAGCACTCGGGTGTTAAGGAGTAGAATAAATGTGTATTTTTAATAAGCACTAGCTACGACCATCTTCACCCGCTCCGCATATGGGGGCTGAAAACGGCCTTTTCGCAGAACGCTAGTAAGAAAGACAAAGAATGCATGGCATTAAAAGTAGCTCTAGAAGCTCCTCGAGGATCTTGGCACAATAGTGCAAAAAATGACAATCAACGTCGGTGAAAATAATATTCACAAACATGGATTGTTGTGAGATTACTTCAATCATGTGACTGTGTAAAAGTGGACATCAGAGCTAGAGTTGACCAGGGACATTCCGTTGACCAGAGAGAAGGGCACCATAACCATGGCAAAACAATACGAAGGCTGTAAAGTTATTTTTCAAGACCACTAAATCCGCATGCTCAATCGGACCTTGAAGAGGCCCACGGACAGCAGCGAGGAGCCCCGTTCTATTGTAATATACATTCGGATGAGAGCATTCCCAGAGGAAATTTTAAAAAGTACTATAACACTTTTAATTATTAAATAAATGAAATTGTATTTATCTTAAATAGTAATAATATGCAAGGTGTCTAATTTATTTATAATTTTTATTTTTTTTCTCGGGAAACTAATGGGTACTATTTAAAATATATCTTGAATACACCCAAAGACTAGTTACTATTTTTGGAGTCTCACTAATCCAACCTAAAAACATAAAAAAAATTGCATCGGGAATCCAAGCAGTGCTAAGGAGTCAAATATCTAAATAGATACCTACATAAAGTCACGAGAGCCATTAAAAACTTAATTATTGCTATGTTTACACGGTTGGAATCTTTAAAATGGTGTTCAAATGGAAATATTTTGGAACAGACGAACCTTGCTTTCTTGCGCTATCATGGAATAATCAGACAAAAACGGTTTTAAATGACAATTAAATTTACACTAACCGTGCGTTGACGTCGTTTGGATTAAATTTTAATGATTAGAACCAAATTTTTAAAAATAACACATTTTCATGGTTTTAAAATAATTTTTCAAAATGCTATCTTTGATTTATTATAAGCTATATTTGGTGGCGAGTAAAACAAATACCGACACTGCACATTTCTACATCATCATATTATATGTTTTCAAAATGTATTAAATAATAAATATGTAGCTACATATAGAGATTGTCAACCTGTCAAGAAGAAAAAAAGAGTACACTTACATAATGTGGAAAATTCAGTGCTGCCATAATCCACTCGTTTTATATTTGAATTAATTCAATAAATAAAAAATAAATAAATAAAATAAAAATAAATAAATAAATATATATAAATAAATAAATAAATAATTAAATAAATAATAAAATAAATAAATAAATAAATAAACAAATAAAAAAATATAAAATATAATACTTAAAAAAATATATAAGTAAATAAATAAATTAAAAAATAAACAAACAAATAAATAAATAAATAAATAAATAAATAAATAAATAAATAAATAAATAAATAAATAAATAAATAAATAAATAAATAAATAAATAAATAAATAAATATTAAATAAATAAATAAATAAGTATAATAATTGTGTGGACTGAAATAATAATTAATAATAATTATAATAATAATTAATAATAATTTTTTTTTACTAATTGTGTGGACTGTATAACTCTCTATCAACCAATAAAATGGAATAAATTAAATAATAATTATTTAAATAATAAATAAACAAACAAATAAATAGAAATTTTAATTTCGTGTGCTTGCGCTACGTTCCCCAATCACGCCTTTCATAGTTTATACTATCGATAGATAACATATAGGCATCAACATTTACTAAACTTATCCCTTAGTTCAGTGGTTCATCACGTCCTGCGTTTGATCGAACCCTAGGGGTTCGGTGAGTCAGTCTCGGGGGTTCGGTAGAGGTCAAGACCCCAAGAATGCTGGATATGAAAACGAAGAAGAGGAAAAAATTATTAAAAACGAAGACTTTGTGTGAAAATTACATGAGAGTGGCACTTGCTAAGGTAAAGCCGCGAATTTTTGATTTTTTTTTCATATTGTACACCTGTATATAAATATATACCATGTTTTGAATTTGTAAAAATCTAATTTTATTTTTCAAATTAGGTGGGGTTCGGTACCTCCAAAAAGGCTAAGAACCACTGCCTTAGTTACTGCATTCAGCCGTAGTTAAGCGACAGTTTAGTAATTTGAGATTATTTCATATTAAAAGAGAATAACCTTAAATACAAACATAAGACAACGCCAAAAGCTCATTGAAACAGTGAATGTTAATGCTTGGTGTCTGATGCTTTAATCTACAATGCGATTTCAACAATATAACGTACACCCATCCATAGGTGCTTGGGATATATTCTCTATGGAACATACATAGGTGCTTGGGATATATTCTCTATGGAACAATCTCGATTCAATTAAGTCTGAATCTTCAGCATGGCGATGATAATATTAATTTAAACAGGATTTGCTCCATGAAAGCCATATCCAGCTGATTCTATTTCTATGTTCTCACTAACAAGCGTAAGATTACATAATTTGTCGAACGAACCTAATTACACAATGTGAAATCTTAAAAAATCCAGATGATAAAACATCATTGACCAATAAATACAATTACATGAATATTTTAGGTTCTAAGATCAAAGACGTTCAAAGCTTAAAATATTATGAAGTCTAAAACGCTAAAAAGTCAACGTGCTAAGCCTTACCCTAACCTTACCTTACTCAACCATACCTATTTAAACTAACTAACTAACTAAACTAACTTGAATTTGTCCCCTTTTTCTCCTCCTTCCACCTTATTATAGGTATTTTAATATAACATGCTGCAGACACTCGTAATTGGAGAGTTGACCTTACATGTTATTTTGTATTTATATATTTTGTATTTTTTAATGTCAATTTCAAAAAAATAACCTAATCCAAACCCATATATTCAAAACAAACGAAATTCATATTAACTTACCCATCAATGGTTTGTCTATTCAATCGAACCTTATTTAATGTATTTAACTAATCACAAGTCATTCTTATACATTATTATGGTAAGTTCTTTTGATTTGATTGTATTTATATAATATTGAATTAAAAACAAATCGAATCTTTTACATTTTTACGATAGTTTCAATTATTTAATATATTGTCGACCTTAGTGGCTCAGTTGGTTGGGTATCTGACTGCTGATCTAAAGGTCCGGATTCGATTCCCGGTGGAGACACAGTTTTTAATTATGTTTTTCAGTCCGGATCTGTGAGACGATTAATATCTTTAGTATCCAGAATGTGGCAACTTGTTATTGGGTGCGATGTTCAATATATATTTGACATAGAACCTGTTAGTTGCCCGAGAAGTAATGTAAAAAAAATTAAATCAATAAAATTATATTATCAAATATCGTATTTTTAACTTTGTGGTACATTTTAACAAAAATTAACTAAATTTTTAACTTTGTTTACACCACGTGAGAATTGAATTAGCGACCGGTTTCGGATTATTTCAAATATATTTTTTTAGTCCATTTACAATAAAATTTTAACTAGCATTTTTATTATTCGTGTTTTTCTTAAAAATTTTATATTTTTATTAATGGAAAAGGCCTTCGACAATATGTGTTTATTGATTGTTTAAAATAATTATTTATCTGAAGGATAAGAATATATTTATGTGCGTGTTTAAAAGATTTATTAATTAAATATCTACCTCCAAATATGATATTGCAAAAGTCAGTCAGTTCAAAACTAGATTCCCAATTGGAAATGATGAAGGGTTTTAAATAAAAGATTACTTACATGATCAACATTATTATATTATTATAAACAATAATATAATTAAATAACAATTCAAATTTTCGTGATGGCCAGGATTTGACGGCTGACACATGAATGAAAGTACTCGATTGGTTTGTACAAACGGCGATGATATGTAGTTCGTCAATCTTTGTAAATCTTTGAGAACTGTCGAGGATATGTAAATTGCAGCTATTGAGGAGCGCAGCTACAGACCCTTGTAAGGTGAAACGGTCGTCATAATATAATGGGATTGATATTCGTTTAGATTTTCCACCCATGTAATTTCATTCAATTTAAAGTATCACGGTATGTGTTGTTGAAATGAATAGATCCTTTTACTATGTGGCTGGAAATAGGTTTGAAGTGACTGGTTCCATCACAAAAGGGTATACACAACAGAGGGTGAAGGTGTTAACATAGATATGCCCTTGTTGTTATTTCAACATTTTCTTTGAAAGTAAAAGTACCGATAGAAGAACGAGTGTTTCATACAAAGGACAAGGTAGGAGAGAATATCCCAATATGTAATATGAAAAATAGTCATTGGCGTAACGCAAAGGATTTGATAAAAATACATTGAAGTATTGTAATGTCATCTAAAAAAGGGCATAAAGAGCTAAATCTGATAACATTATAATTATATTAAAACCGCCAATTACACTATGAAGTTTCGTGTTAATAAATTATATTCAGATACTTCAAACAAACTAGCAAAAAATAAGATCTATGCAAGAAATATACAGCACAGAACTAAACTGAAGGAATAATAAATAAAATATTGATAGTAACAAAATTCCAAGTGTAGACCTGACAACCAAGCAGACAGCTGACAACATTGCATTCCACCATCAGAAGCAAGTTGCGGGAAGCTGACTAACGCGATGGAGACGCAAAGTAGAGAAAGACTTGGTGAATGAGGACGAGGAGGGCCGACTCCACACAATGGGAAGAAATGGCCAGGGTTAAAAAGTAGAAGAAGTTGATATTATAGTGACTACTAAACATTGGATTATTGAAACTATCACAGCCCCAGCAAAATTTTACAGTTTTAATAATTTTACTGATAATAAATCCCTCGCTGAATTGGCTTTATGTTTGTTTAAGTAAATAAAAAGTAAAAAAAAATAAAGCCTGGTTTTTCAAATCCCAGAGTATAAATAATCAAAACCAAATTTAACATATACAAAAAAACAAGTAACCTTGTTATAATCTCATAAATATAGCTTGATAATTAATTATTTATTTCATCCTTCCCAAAACTAAACGATACCAAAACTTGAAGTGGAACAAATTTTTGTTTCAAACAAACTTATTCTGTAGTTTTATAAATTCGCGATGACGTCATAGAGTAAATTTTACCTAAATGTAACGAAATTGAATATTAATATAAGTCGAACGTAACGCCACTGTGTATTTTTGCAAACTTGACTCTTGAGCTATGCTTGCTCTTTTCATTTTTATTCACTCACATCGTATTTTATGTATACTCAGGTCCTATCTACAAATATGTATCAACAAATATTTTGATTTTATATTGAAGATCGCTTCGGGCTAGGTCACAAAAATTCTATAAATAAGTAGGTACACTTTTCACAGAAAACCAATTTGGATCGGTTAAAAGGTGGTTATTACGTTCTGTAAAGTAAGTACAAGTCGTTTTCAAATTGAAAATTTACAATTAAGGTAATAATACTATAATATAAATAACTTCAATCAATCCGGTCAATGATTCAGGATCATTCCAAGGGCGCTTATATTCTTGCGCTACGAAAAAAGCTGTTTTCAGTCCTTAAAAGAAAGTGCGATTGCTTTGTTCACTGCGAACATCTAATTTCAAGACAAGATAATTTCATTATAAGATTTTTTTTACAAACTTTATTTTAATAATAATTTTTATAAATAGTTCCTAAATATTCCTTCTATATCCTTCCGTTCCTTCCTTCTTTTCCTCATTGCTATGAAAAATGATATTTTAATTTCTCACTAAATACCTACAATTTTACCAGTTTAACTTTAGAGACTTAACGTTACTCGGGTTGATTGGAAGATATTGCCTTATGGCAAGAAACCCGCCTATGAGCACTTGCAGTACATGAAGATGTATAAATAAAAAAAAATATAACTCAAGTTACTGAAATCGCGACTGGTTTTGGAACTAACCGCTACGTCCTCAGGCAGATTTTCAACCGCCTGTTGTAATTGCAAATGTTGAAAATCTGCCTGACTAGGGAACAGTTTGTCCCGAAACCGATCGCCTTTTCAATAACATTGTACACAAAGAAATTAAAGATAAAAATGTTAAATGTGGCACAAAGTGTATATAAATAAATAAACACTTCCTTGCACCCTGCGCAAATGGCGCAGAGGAAATTTCTTCCGACTAACCAGTGTTTCCAGCCCAGAGAAACAATATTTGTGTGAGAAATGAATTTAAATCAATTAATTCTCTGCTGAGGATCTAACCCAGGATGCCCGCATAGAAGCTAAACGGCTTCTTAACTGTGCCACGGTGATTCGGATCGGTAATAATTCGATATTTGAGAACATTAACGTTATTCTTTTAGGACACCATTTTCCGAAAATCATGCATCCTTATTTGACTTGCAATAATGGTTTACCTATATTATTCTTCTTAATTTTTTAAGAAAGATAATTATGTAGGTACCTACTAGAAATGACAAAAGTGCCAAGGACTATACGTCTATACATTTTTTGAACGATGAATCCAACGATTCCGTTTTGGATCCATAAAAGGTGGTTTGAAAAGGTAAACTCAAAAGTTATTGAAATTCCATACCACACCATAGCATCGTGCCATTTCCCTGTTTGGGGTAGGAAGAAAGAGCCAAATGCCAGACTCCTCTCTCATGACATACATTTCTCGCTTAATTCACGTCCATGCATCACTCTTCTGTTATTCTTACTTCTAACGTCTCCATCTTTCAAGATTCCATTTTTGAGATCTTTCCTACTTTTCCTTGACCAATCTCTACTTTTCGTTCCGATTTATCAGCTTTTTATACATTTTTCGTTAGACGGTCATCATTCATTCTTTCTATGTGCCAAACCACCTAAGGATATTTATTTTCATCTAACATAGGCTATCTCTTTCAATCATATGTTCTCGTCTAATATCCTCATATCCTTATTCTATCATACATCGTTTTACCACGCATTCTTCATAGTGATCTCATTTCAACTCCGCGTTAATTCTACTTTCATGCATCATCTGCCATGTCCATGTCTCACAAGCATACATTAGAGTCGGTATGACGGTACCATGGTATACTGCGAGCTTTATACTTTGTCATCTGCATACATTATTAGATCACATACAGTCACGCCTTCTAGTTTTTTAATTAAATGAAAAATTGTCTGTCTAATTGGTAGATTATTTCACGAAGGCAAACTCAAAAAGCCCAATTTGTGGAAATATTGATCAAGTTTATATAAGCTTTTGAAAGTTGACAATTTACCGAAGGTGCGCTCTCGTATAGGTACCTACCATATAATAAAAAAGTTGATCGTGGACTATGTGAAAATCCGCGGAATTAGCGAAACCAAATCCACCAATCGTGTGAAATGACGCAGTTCCATGAAATGAAATCGAAAACAATGATGGTATTAGCTGTTGGTGGTCGGTGGTCGACCTGTAGTTAAATCTGTCACCGAATATAAGCGACTCAAAATTGAGTCATTTGTATGGAAATCTCGAAATTGTTTTTGCGTTCAGAACAATTTTATAAAGCACTTTTTATTTCGTTTGTCGGTTTGGAGAATATAATTGAGTCTTTAATTATTTGGACCAAGAAATTATAATTTGACTGAGTAAATTTCTTTCATTTTTGAATTGGCTATCGGTTTTGTCGTTTAATCTTCTTACAAAATAATTTTAGAGGTAGGTGTTTAAGTAAATTTTTATACACGCCTTCTGACCAATATACATAATAATAACATGTTTAAAAAATCAATCCATTAAATACCTTCTCTCAAAGATTTGGGAACCCAGCGTGATTTATTCTCAATTTTTATTAATTTACTGCAGATTCGTAGTTAATAAAAAATATTACAAATGTTACAATACCTTTTTTTAAGTAGAAATATATATTTTTTATTTATTTATAATAATACACTTTTTTCTTATATCTAGTAACAAGAACTTTGCATAATTATATTTAAGTTATATTATTTTCTCAACATATACCAGATATTATACTATTGTCATAAACTGCCTCACTAGGTAAAAACCTATTCAGAGACGTTGGTAGTTATGTGGTTAGTTTAATTATGATAAATACGAACACATTTATATTCCACAATGAATTAATTTGACCTCCGACGACCGTTTCGGCTTACAAGGCTCAACTGGTCTTGTAAGCCGAAACGGTCGTCGGAAGTCAAATAAATTCGTTGTGGAATATATGTGTGTTCATATTTATCATAATTATTATGAAATTCTACAGTTTTGAAGCCATGTCAATTGAAATATTGAAAACTGCTATGGTTAATTTATTTTTTATGTTATATATGCCCTTTTGTTTTATCTAAATTTTGATGTCTCGTATGTTTTATGTAACTGTTTTTTCTAAGTGCTTTAGGTAGTTCGTTGAATAATTTTACTCCAAAATATAGGAAGTTTCTTTGTTCGAATGTATAATAGATGAATTAGTATAAATATTAAGATAGTAAAGGGTAAAAGAAAATGAAGTATAAAAACTCGATTTAATGTGGCATTATTGATTGCAAATCCCCCTCAAATTCATTGGACGAGTTAATTACCTCTTAAGTAAGATTTTAGCCTGGTCAGTCTGTCTATTTGGTCTAGATGTTTGTGTAGAGTTGAGTTTGTCTTTGTTTTTATATATTATGTATGTACGAGCGTGCTTTGCATATAATTGTGATATGTCAAGTATATAAAAGTCATTAATTTATATTAAAGTTATATTAAATACCGACTTCAGATGATTTTAAATTGAATACAGCAAAAACCAGCAATAAGCCAATATCTGTAATGAATCATATGAAGCGTAGTTGATTCTATAATTTGAAGCACGAGTTCAATTTTCACGCGTTCCTCGTTACAACAATTAGTGTCATTCATACATTTCATCATAATATCCCTTAAATTCGACCTCATTCATTATCCACCCCCCAGTGGTCTTATGGGGTAGATCAGAGATGGACATTACTTGTCAGCTGTCAGATGTTGGTACCCCTACCCCTACTTGTACCTTGAGGCATTCTGTTGATTTGCATTTAGTATTTTCTCCCCTATCCGATTTAGACAAAATGCGTTTCAAACATTATTGCGTTAACACATACCTACCATCAGTGGCGTGCGAGGGGTCCTTCAGCTGGTTCTGCCCAAAAAAAACTACATCCTCTGTTTAGTCAACCTCCATAATATCTTTTCACCTTATATTTTTTCTTTAACTCCTGTTTTGTACTATGCACATAGCACCAATTACACGCATTGCGTAAAGGTAGGAGCAAATAATCAAAATTGCATAATATTATGAATATTTTAATTCTATTGATAAATATTTTAAATGCAGCCCTTTAATAACTAAAAGTTTTTTAATAACTAACTGTAAATACATATCATGAACTAAAATTAACATATCAAATATCGAAAACATATCATGAATGTTAGTTAAAATATTCAGAGACATCTATGAAGTATCTTTCCAACCATTATCACAACAAATTTACTAGCAGTAAATGTTTTTATCCATTATTTTATTTATCGTCCATTAGTTTTTATTCATAGATGTGATATATTACTCATATTTACGCAAAGGTTCTTTTTCTTATATTTTAATAATATTTATGAATTCCTTACAAATTGTAAATACATTATTTTTTGAAATTTCTTACATATTTTACAAAACGTTTATTTAAAATATAATCTTTACTTGGTTTTTTACAATGAAATCGAATTTTTAAACTGCTTTGAATTACGCGGCATATGCATAATACTAATAATATTTTAATTATTTTTTGAAATTTAATTAGAAACAATTATTATCACTCTCCTTTTTATTTCCAGTCATTTAAAAGATAAACGATCTATTCGGTATGATTCGAATCAAAACAATTCAATATATTTATATTAGCGCCAAAATCTTGGCGTAACATACAATAATCTAACGGTCGTTGATGTAAAAATGTACCATGTTGAACCAAACCATCTGAATATTCTTACACCCATACATACAAACTGTTGAAGAAGCTTCATACCATGCCCAGCATAAATCTTACCTTAAAAAATACACATATACACTAACACAAACAAACAACCTTTGTTCCTTTAGTCATGTGTATTGTATGCTCAAATGTATCGGGCATACTGCAATGAATATTAACGACAAAAGTAAAAAGAGATTTATAATTTGTCGCGAAATAAATCGTGAACCATATATGTGTTCTGACATTTTAACTACTGTTATCAAAACTGTCAATGTTTCTTCCTTGGAAGCAATGTTGCATACGTTTTAAATTCAGTGTTGCAACAGACGAAAATAATTACAGGCAAATATTGAACCTACAAAGGACAATTATTCAAATTTTAAGAAATTCATATCTCCGTTAATATTTGCGCTAGAAAAAACAAAAAACTGTTTTATGATTCGTTATACGCCCTACAACTCGTTGATATATTAAAAATATCGTACAAGATTTTTAATTATTTTTTTTTTGATTTTTTTTAATTTTTGTTTTTTTTTTGGATTTTGATAGTCATGCCAGGCATATAGGCATGTATGGCTTGCACGCCACTGCCTACCATCTAACAAACAATTCTTCGCTGTTCTATTGTTACTTGTGATGAAATTCACAGCATCGTTTTTCATTTGATTTTTTGTGCGTGCCATAAAGTCGTGTCCCTATTTGTTTCAGTTACAGCTTTTAACCAAAACATGTGAATAAAAATACTTTATTTTTAAATCGTATATTTTTATGGTTGCATAAAAATATATATTTCCGTGTTGTATAATATATTGAGATTGATGGACGACATTAAAAGATTTGTTGGACCACAGTTGATATAGGCACATCAGCCTTGGCTGCCTGTCTATAAATAAATAATAATAATTAATTATAATAATATTTTATTGTAAGGACGTTTTTTTTTATTAAGGGAACTCAATAAGAAGGCATAATTTGTGAACGTTGCGCAAGCGCATAAAGTGATCACGTAAACCAGCCGATGACATGTCGTAAGCCCTGTAGGTGCTTCGAGTTCCTGGTTCTTCTACAATATCTCAATTTCGTCTCTATTGAGATGTTAAAAAAATGTTTGTCAATTAAAATATCATTTGACTCCCGAAAGGGAAAAAAATCCAATGTTTGCGTATATGCAATTAAAAAAATATTCGAGATATTGAACTATTGTCATAAACTGCCTCACTAGGTAAAAACCTGTTCTGAGACATAATAATGTGGTTAGTTTAATTATGATAAATATGAACACATACGTAAGGACGTTATTGTGCTCCTCGGGCAACTAACAGGTACTATGTCTAATATTGATTTAACACGCACCCAATAACAACTTGCCCCTTTGGAGACGTATGGTGTCGATAGTCAAGCATATTCATTCTGAAAATACAATTTAAAACTGTCTCCACTGGGAATCTAACCCGGGACCCTTGGCTCACCAGTCAGATATTTGAGTACCTAACTGGCCCATGAAGGCCGACAATGGTGAAATTTACCGATATTTACTTTATTGTTTATTTGAATAAAGAATCTATTTACTTGGAATGTGCCCTACAAATGGATTGTTGGATCTAAGTCATGTATTAAGGGCCTTTCAATAATGCCAACAGTTGGAGATGGTCGCATTATGCGGGGGTGAGTTAACACGGAGATGTGTAATAGTGAATGCAATGGACGTTGGGGGAGGGTGTTTCATCCCTTGTCAGTTGTTGCACCCTAATCATTGGACCACTACAGTAGCCAGTTGGAATACAAATAATGCTGCCGAATTGAAAATAATTTAAATTCACCCCTTTCGGTCGCATGGCGTGGCGACCAACGGTCGTGGAAATTTAACTTCGATAGTATTTTTGGCCACAAATTGTTGACCAATGGTCGCGGAAATTTGACGTTTAGAGTATTTTTGGCGACAAATTGTTGGCCAACAGTTGTAAAAATTTAACTTCGATAGTATTTTTGGCGACGAATCGTTGACCAATGGTCGTGGAAATTTGATGTTTAGAGTATTTTGGCGACGAATAGTTGACTAACGGCTGCGAAAATTTAACTTCGATAGTATTTTTGTGGCGACAAATCGTTGACCAAGGGTCGTGGAAATTTTACTTACATAGGCGACAAATTGTTGGCCAACAGTTGTAAAAATTTAACTTCGATAGTATTTTTGGCGACGAATCGTTGACCAATGGTCGTGGAAATTTGACGTTTAGAGTATTTTGGCGACGAATAGTTGACCAACGGCTGCGAAAATTTAACTTCGATAGTATTTTTGTGGCGACAAATCGTTGACCAAGGGTCGTGGAAATTCGACTTAGCTATTTTTTGCAACTAAGAAAATATGGTAAACAATATTCAAAATAAATAAAGTCTTCGTCTTCTTCTTGAAATGAGCATTGGAAACCTGTTTTTTTTTCAATAATTGTACCTCTCCCGCAAGCCCCCGTGACGCCGAGCTCCAGCCGATCATCCGTCTCTTAGTCTTTGAAAAATGTTGCGAGATAATTAAACAAGTTTGATGGAATGAAAAAATATAGGTAATGAGGTTCAATAGAAATAAAGAAACATTGAAATTGGATAAAGTGGTAAAGGATAATCGCTGAACTGCAAAATGAAGAGTTTGATGATTTTCTCATGGATCCTATCATAAGATCATACAAAATTTAATCGAGGTTTATCAGCATAATAAAAATCATACAACATGGTTTAGAATGATCAATTATCAAAAGCACGCAAAAAATATGTCCTCCATTTTTTGACAGATTTTACAACTGAATATGAAAAAAAAACCTTATGTAGCTACATTATATACAAAGTATTCAAATTTTGTTTGGAACATTTTCAGCATTTTTATGAAATGAGTTTGTTAAATTGTTTTAAATTTCAATATTTTATTATGAAATATTGATAATTCTTCAATGTCATTTTATGTAAGTGATGTACCTTTATACGAATTAGAAAATAAAAATATCAAATGTTTCCTGAGCTTGGGATCAATTTGTTAAAAAAAGGTAAGCACTGATCAGATATCATTCAAAATCTAATGGGATCGAAGCGAGTAGACATACAAATTTGCAAAATTTAAAAATAATCAAATAAGTAATCGATGAAGTAGAATATACACGCCGTACATAGCACATAATACACATCACACACACAGAGATACGTTGTGATGAAACTTTCATATTACAATCTCAGAATGATATCAGGTGATAATTTGCAATAAAAAATAACCTTAAACATGGCGAATTCATTACCCCCCCACTATATCCCTAATATTTTGTATGGTCTACAAATTAATTTTTCAACGGGTTCAATAACTGTGTATATCAACCTACAAGGTTTCTTCTGTTATTTTATTCTAGAATTTATACTGCTTTGGTTGGTTGAAAGAATTTGCCTTACGACAATAATTGTGCACATTTTTTTCAAAGATTAAATAAATACTTTATTTATTTATTTATACAACACAATATACAGCGTATAATAAATTATATAAAATAAAGATTCTATTCTATTCTATTCTATTTTATTTCCTCGACTGATTTCGTTCACCTATAGCACAAGCATTTATGCTTATTTTAGGGAACGTAGGAAGATGCATATGTACTTGTTTAACACGGAAATAATCATTTAAAAAATGTATTATTTATTTATTTATTTAGTATCCTCAGGGACCTCAGCCCATTCGATCGACGACGCTAAGCGAAGTTACTCGTCCCGTCTACACCACTGCACGAGGTAGGTATGCTATCAATCTACCGTGTGGTTTCACGAAGTCCAGTTTCGTCCTTAATTTGTCCTGCATGCTTCACATGCTCTCGACTCGCTACAAATCTAATAGACTAATCTCGCGAAATACTAAGGTCCTTACACACAAAACTCTTCTCCGACCAGTCCTGACATACGGAGCCGAATGTTGGGCACTGACTAAAAAGGACTAAAAAATGTTATTGGTGTTTGAAAGGCAGATATTAAGGAAAATCTTTGGCCCAACTAACAATTGAGGGGCCTGGAGAATACGGTATAATCACGAGTTAGAGGCAATGTACAACGAAACGAATGGTAGTCCAATTTATCAAAATTCAGCGCCTACGTTGGTTTGGACATGTTTGCCGGATGGATGATGACCGTATTCCTAAAAAAGTATTAGACACCAGTCCCGAAGGCAGAAGAAGTAGAGGCAGACCTAGGTTGAGATGGCTGGACGACGTGCTGTGCGATATAAGAGAAATGGACCTGATAAATTGAAGAAGATTGGCGGTCGATAGGGAGGGATGAAGACGATTTCAGGAGGAGGCCAGGGTCCGTAGCGGACTGTAGTGCCAATGATGATGATGGTGATGTTTAATCTTAATACCGAACTATACATGTGAGATGTTGACATTTCTCTTGTATTTTCCATTATCCAGCACACCCATAAACAAACAAGCACTATTTTAAGCCTGTGCATCACAGCTTGAATATTAAGTATAAAAAAATATCGCTTAACAATACTTGCTACTGATTTTTTTTTAATCTAGATAATCTTGGACACTTGATACAATAATCTAGTATAAAATAACAAAATATATACTTATACAGTACGAGTAGATATATAGATATCTCTGTAGTTTACGTATTCTGTCAAGTTTTATTGTTCGTGACCATATTACAAGAGTATAAACTAAGGTTAGGCGACAGTATAAAGTGAACTGTCTGTTCCACAAAACATATCACTTAGTTTATAGTATGTGGTTGTGAAACAACAAATTACAAAAGAGAATTACACTAAGAAATGTCACGCTTGTGGAATAATTCAACATCTAGTTAACGAATCCGCTAATAAGCTTTCTTACTGCGCACTTAAGTCACGTTTCAAAATAAACGAAGCGAAAACCGACTTGTTTGAATAACAATTGGTGTGATCAAATACATCTCGATCGTGGTATTTAGTGTGTTTCGTTGTATATACCTACAAACAATTCGGTGGTGTTATTTCAAATCATCGGTGTAGGGTGTTTTTATTGGATGTATCAGGAACTGAAATCAAATAAGAGGAGATACGATTAATGAAGACGAAAGCGATTGGAAATAATTTTTATGTAAAGAGTGTTGAGATTTATTAACACCAAAGGCATGGAATTCAAGAAAATCCAAACTTTTGTATGAAAGAAAAGATAATAATAGGATTATAATCATCATAAGATTTTAAATGGACATCAAAATATAAAAAAAAGAGAAATGATTTCTTAATATACAATATTCATACTTACCCACATTATTTAAAAATCTAAAATTAATGAACTAAAATTGATCGCTTTAGGAAGAACTACAAAATTTAGTATTGTGTACTGTGTAGAGTCACATGATGTTTAAATAATACACAGAGTTGATTAGGTTTTGTATTGCTGAAAATAGCTAATACTCAAGTTGAATTGCTGAAACTGACTATAGTCTAGTTGCAAATAGTGTCATTTTCTTTCCTAATATTTCCATTCCTTCCTATATAATCGTTTAAAGCAAAGGAAGTTTATTTTTACCACCACCCGCTCTGCATATGGAGACTGTAAACGGCTCCTTCACAGAACGCTAAGTGAGCGACAAGAAAAAAATGTATAGCACGAAAAGTAGCTCACAGAGCCCTCTAGATTAGCAATTTCGGCACCATTGTGCAAAAGAATAATTAACGAATGTGAATGGAGGATTCACACTAGTGAATTTGAGATCTTTTTAAATGAGAAATATCAGGGGTATGACCAAGATCTCCATAAAAAATTAACCTGGGAATCTAACTATAGTAAAGCATCGTAGCTATGACAAAACTTTTTAAAGGCTTTAAAATTGTTCTTCGAGTAATAAGTACCTGTTGAATTCATATCAAAGGCGGATTGTCTATTCTTAGATGAAAATCTTTCTATTTCTTAATTACTTCTTACTTCCGATGGCTATACAACTCTTGTAGAGTTTTTTCTCCATTATGATGCTTCGACACTTCTTTCGGTCTTGGGTATTTTGATGCCAATCTTCCCTTTCCCCTACTATCACTAGGTCGGCCATGACGTTGTCCACGTATCGCTGCCTGGGTCTTCCCAATGGTCTTCTACCAATTGGTTTCGCGTTTAAAATATTTTTGTCTTCTCCAGCTCTACATACGTGTCCAAAACAAGCTATTCGACCCGCACGAATTGTGCTAATAAGGAAGGGCTGTCTTGTGAGCTCCTGGACCTCAGCATTATTCCTTGGTCTCCAAGTACCAACTGATACGCCTGGTTTCGTCCCCAAAATGATTCTCAGGACACTATTCTCAAATGTAAACACTCTTCGCTATTACACACATTATATGTATGCAAACACAAATTTGCATACATATATGTATCGTTATATCTTAGTTTTAAAGAAAACATGAAATCGCTTTTAAAAATAAACAAATGAAATGTCCCAAAATGTGTTCATTTTGTCCATAATTAATTATGTATTATAAAGTTTGAAGTTGGCCACAATTCACTCGTTTTCTAGTCAACGTTGTGTCAAAAAAAGTGGACAGTTCACCGACCTCTTGTGAAATAATTATGGAATCTCAATTCACCGGCCAATTAGTTTCCCACCTGGTGTCGTGGGGCCCTAGGCGGGCCACCGTTGGGCCAATTTCAATTATTAAGATAAAACTGGGGTGCCGAGATGCCGGCAGACTTAATTTGTTTGGGGCCCGAGCCCCGTCATCGTTAAATTAGATTAAGGACAAACTTAACGCACTTGAGCAGTTGTATCGTGGAAAAATGTCAATGGACACGCTTGTTTACTCTCAAATGAACGGACATAAAAACTATAGTAGGAAGGAATTTTATATAAAGCATCTGGTTTTAAGTTCTTTATATTTGTTTTACTGGGGCATATTTACATCGTGTAGTTTATAACACAGTTACAGTACAAACAAATAAATATGGACCCATCACAAATTTACACAATTAAACATTATTTATATTCATTCAAACCATCTCGGCCAACCTCACAGTGTGGGGTAAACAGTGACAGATAATAATAAAAAAAATATTTTCTTACGCAAAAAAAATCTCTTAATGTGGCGGACCTATTGTCCGTAGGCAATTTCTACCAGTCAACCACACTAGTAAATACATCAGTAGTAAGTAAAAAAACAAATAAAAAAAAGATTCATAGTTGCATTTAGGCAAATATTCGATGTTTTTATTACAAATATTAATATCTCAATAGAGACGAAGTTGGAATATTATAGGACAACCGGGAAATCAATGCACATACAGGGTGTACGCCCCGTCATCGGCCGGTTTACGTGATCACTTTATGTAAGAATAAAGTGATCACGTAAACTAGTCCATAACAGGTCGTAAGCCTTGTAGATGCCTTGATGTCACTTTATAACTTTATGTAAGGTATCTTGATGTCTAGGTTCTTTTAAAATAATAAATTTTGGTATACAATAAATTAGTAATTAAAATTTTGTGAAACCATAAGACTCATAGTCTTGTAAAGGCCAGTCATGGTCATGAAATTCCTGGCCTTGGTCTTGCAAGTCTCGCAAGAACAAGAACAAGACTGCGAGATTTTTAAGACCATCCATCACTATTCCTGAAGAATTTGGTCGATTTAGATCGGGCAGTACAGGGGACATTTCAATGAAATTTCTATAGAGAAATATATTTAAAAAATACGCACAGAATGGTGAAATCTTGAACTTTTATAAAATTATAATATATAACTTTATACTTAACCATATCATAATTTTCCATAATACTTAATAATATTGTACTCAGTTCTATTCCAATATAGTTGAATTTGTTTTTGATACCAAACTAAATTCATTGTTGAATAATCAACGTAAATATTGACATAATTATTTCATTTTTCTTTAACATTTTTAATTGTTAAACACTGTTTATTTTTGCATAAAATATGCAAAAAAATCATAATGTAATATGAAGGAAATTCTTTGTGTAAAATTTAGCCTTGCATCTCACGCCCATCATTAAAATCCGTTTGTGTTTTTGACTTTTTCCCCAGAATTTATTCGCCTCTGAATTATAATTCATACGTGATTCTGTAAAAGTTGCCAGGGGAAGTGCTGTCGTCTTTCCTTGCGTGCGTTGCTAGGAATATTATCAAATAACTGTTCATCTCCCAAAGTTAACATATTATGTACAAATAGACCAACTTTATCTCAATAGAGACGAATTTACATATAATTATAGTGAAACGGCACCTACGGGGATTACGACCTGCGGCCTTACTCTCCACTGAGAAAATCCGATCCGATTCGCTAAGAACCTACCTTTGTAACGGTGAATGCGGTAGGTAAGTATTATTAATCATAATAATCGATAATTTTAATGAACGCAGGCGACATGTAGGGAAGTTCCAAAAATGAAAATATGTAATTAAAATCGGATTTGAGTTTCAATAGTAAGGCTACTGTTATCGGCTGATTTTACTGTAATCAGCTGGCTAAGGCTACTGTTATCACTTTATGCACTTGCACATCTTTCACCAATTATGCCTTTTGATTGACATCCATTATTTTATTGATATATAGAACCAACAGTATATATTAGTATTAACAAAGGTTTATAAAAATACAAATTATGTAATAAACCTTTTGAGGCTCTTTTTAGTAGGTATAATAAATTTGGTAAAATATTAAGCAATTGCTGGAGAGAGCATAAAAATTATTACACAGAAAAAGAAAAGCAAAAAATAACAAGTCCATTACTAAGCCATCAATCCATTGAAAATAACCAGAAAACAACATCTCAATCTATAGGCAATCTATGTACTTACGTACAAATTATTAAACGGACATTCTTTGTCTCATATTAATTCACTGGATTTGACAATTTTAATTAAAAAGAGATTTGGGCACCAAAATACTTTAATTGGGGGTCATAAACAGACAAGAGGAACGTTGGTAAAACCCCTAAAAGATGGCCTGACAACTTTGTTTTACTGGCTGAAAGAAAACGAAAAAGAAGCTCTAAAAATCATCAATGCAACAGCAACTTATTTAATTACTTTTGCCAAAAGACCTCGAGACCTCGAAAAAAGATCCAGGGGTCGTACACGGACCCCATGTTACTTTGACAAGTATGCTACAGGATCTTCAACTGCTGGAGCCATCTACCACGTAGGCACACCATTCTAAAAATCATTAGAAAATGTAAAAAGACACATGAATTTTACACAAAACGAGTGGGTTGTGGCCAACGCTAAACTCTCCACTACGTAGATAACAAATACCTAATAATTACCCATTAATACATACATACCATCACACCATGTCCCTCACGGGGTAGGCAGAGAGAACCGAACGCCACATTTTCCTATCTTGACACACATTGCCTAGTCAATATTCATGCATCGTCTCATAAATGTTCATCTGTTATTCATGCTTCTAATATTTCCGTCATACAGTATCTCGTTCACATGGTCGTGCCATCCCTTTCTTGGGCGTCCCTGACCTCTTAATCCATTCCTTTCCGCTCTGTATATTTTCTTCCTCAGGTGTTCCTCATTCATTCTCCCCATGTGGCTCATTCCTTCATGTAATTACCTAAGTACCTATATTAATTAAAAACATAACACGATTTTGATTTTTTTAAATTTGATTATTATCATGCATTATTGGCAAAAAAAAATATTTTTTACTATTTATAACAATTTGCGAACCAACTGTCGCAAATTGTTATAATATGTAGGTACCTATAGTGTTGAAGCATATCAACCTATAAGAGAAGGTACTCATACATACAATTTGTATCAAATGCGGTTGTAATTAAATTCAATTTTTACAAAAATGAATAATAAAACTGGATTTAATATAAAAAATTGTTTGACACTTTTTCATCCAGTGTCGATTCAAATCGACACGTTCTTTATATATATATATATATATATATATATATATATATATATATATATATATATATATATATATATATATATATATATATATATATATATATATATATATATATATATATATATATATATATATATATATATATATATATATATATATATATATATATATATATATATATATATATATATATATATATATATATATATATATATATATATATATATATATATATATATATATATATATATATATATATATATATATATATATATATATATATATATATATATATATATATATATATATATATATATATATAAACCACAACGAATATATAGAGAGGCAATTGAGATATTTAAACACACCAATAATATGAACACCAGAAATGACGCTATAAGAATTTCTCCGACATGGTTAAATATTCTAGATCATAAAACATTTAATCCAACAACAATAATAAATACCCTAGCATCAAATACAGAAAAAACCCCAGTACCGGAAAAATCCACTGACAAACAAATAATAACACGTGCACAAAGCCGACTCATTAACAATAAACTTTCTCCATCAACAATCGGTTAAACCGAGGAAGGGGGAGAGGAGGGCACCCCCCCCCTCCGCCTTAACTCCGTCCGCTATAGACAGGCGCTTCTCACTTAGCGTAGAGCTCTCGTTGCGAGCGGTCGTGTTTCGCGCGCGTTCGTTCTTTTCGAGTAGGTAACGTTAAGGCGGCTTTCGAAAATGCCCGGTGTTATTCGGGCGAAACGTCAGGCGACAAACAGTCCTTCTCAGGACTATCCTACACGGGTTTACCCAAAAAGTTGTTTTGCATATATATATATATATATATATATATATATATATATATATATATATATATATATATATATATATATATATATATATATATATATATATATATATATATATATATATATATATATATATATATATATATATATATATATATATATATATATATATATATATATATATATATATATATATATATATATATATATATATATATATATATATATATATATATATATATATATATATATATATATATATATATATATATATATATATATATATATATATATATATATATATATATATATATATATATATATATATATATATATATATATATATATATATATATATATATATATATATATATATATATATATATATATATATATATATATATATATATATATATATATATATATATATATATATATATATATATATATATATATATATATATATATATATATATATATATATTATCTCAAAATAAAATATCTCAAGCCAAACAAAAAATTCTCCTATATATTTTTCATACAAAATATCGATTAATAGAAACATAATTATTGAAAGGATATTATATTTTTCTTTTAAGGTTGGCAAACTCTGAATGCAGTTTTGTGAAAATTCTTTTTTTTGCATAAATAATTCAAACAAAATGAAAATATCTCAAATTTCCAGGTCGTGAGAGCATTTTTAAAGTTTTAACAGATGAAATCATAGAGAAATAATTAACCGTTGTCTATGGAAAACTAATCAGCTTTAAGTTTATGTACTTCACACATATGGTATCAATATGAAGTTCATCAGTCTTTTGGTTTGGGCTGTACAGAGGACACAAATTTTCAAATTTGTGTACGGCATACGGCATACACACAAAAACATCACGATGAAACTCAAAGTATACACTCTCTAAATGATACCCATTGAGAAATTGATGTAAAAAAAATATGCTTAAAAATTGTAAAATCATGACTCTCCACTATTCCATAGTTGGTAGTGGAGAGTAAAAAATTCATTACAACTAACTGTCTGATTTTATTTAACCTGTTGAGAACTAGAAATTTTAATGTTCTGTCGTAAATTTACAAAACCTCAAAACATTCATTTTTGTTGTTAAATAAATTTCAGTATGTTATTCTAATATTAAGTGTAAATCAAACCATACCAAAACAGTTTTTTTCTGGGAAAAAAACATTTGAATACATTGATTTACATCGGTCGAAGAATTTTCTCCTAGGAACATTCCCTATAACTCCGCGTATGGTGACTTATGTCAACTACCGGTTGGTGCGTGACGGGCCTATCGAAGACTATTGAAAAGTTTTCACCGAATCAAGTGCAGAATTATAAGTAGTAGTTAAGTAGTGTGTTTTCTCATATATTTTGTCAGTCTTTCGACAGCTTAAGAGTCAGGACCGGATCTATATTTCTGTGGCGGCGCGAACATTTACCTTTTAATTTTACAAATATAACCATAATAAACACTTCCTTGCACTTGTCGCTGGTTACCCCATATTATAAGATGTACCGTATTGGTATGAATGAATTAAAAAAAGTCCGTTGTATAAAACGACGGTTGTGGCCAACGCTGAACACCTCACTGCCAAGTCACTTCATAAAGTATTAATATTTTGTATGGAAAATATTTGGCTTTTTCATGAAATTAGTTTGTTAAATTGTTATTGATTTAAATATTTTACAATAAAAACTTGATAATTCTTCAATGCCATTTTATGAAAGTGATGTGTCTTTTTACCAATTTGGGTCACTTTGAAATATTTGATAAATAAAAAAATTGAGAATATATTCAGATATCGAATATATTTTTATTATTGCATATGCGCAAACATTGGATTTTTTCCCTGTCGGGAGTCAAAGATATTTTTTAACAGATTTTTTAATTATCTCAATAGAGACGAAGTCTTTTCAAGCGAAAAGAATTTCAGTATTACAATATATAGAAGTTTCAAAATTGAATTGATAGGGATCTCATTAAAAAGGCATAATTGGTGAACGTTGCGCTAGCGCATAAAGTGATCACGTAAACCAGCCGATGACAGGTCGTAAGCCCTGTAGGTGCCTTGATTTCCCAGTTCTCCTACAATAAATATTCCAACTTCGTCTCTATTGAGATAATTAAAAAATCTGTTAAAAAATATTCAGATATACTACAAAATCTAATGAGAAGTAAGCAAGTAAGAAATATACTAATTTTCAAAATTTTAAAATAATTGAAAGAGTACTTTAGATAATCGATGAAGTTGAATAAACATGCCGTACATAGTGATAAAGGTGTGAAAAAATAAATAAAATAAATAGTATGTAGGTACATAATACATAGCACACTCGCGCACAGATACATTGTGATGAAACTTTCAAAATGCAATCTCTAATACTTGGTGATAATCTGAAATAAAAAAAATATTTTTAGACGATTTTTTAACATATCAATAGAGACGAAGTTAAAATATTATAGAAGAACAAGGAACTCAATACACCTACATGGTTCACCAATTATGCCCTCTTATCGAGTTCCCTTGTCAATTCAATTCTGAAAGTTCTGTATATTTTGATAATGAGATATTGATCGTTTGAAAATATTTGACATTTTTAAAGTAACTGGTGTTGCGGGGATTTGCTGGTTCATTGTAAAATTGACATATTTGGCAGTTGTAATTTTGATTTTATAAGCGATTTTTATGCACTGCAGTTCGATAAATATGACACCTCGTATATAAGCCAAAAGGAAACAATGCACTTACCTTTAATTGGCTGGCAGATCCTTTTGGCAGAGGGCACTCTTCTCCTGCAGTGTTAGCGGGCGTTGAAGAATGATGTAGCGGTTGAAGCGGATGAAAAAACTGTTGAAAATGTTTATGAACTGCGATGTTATTGTAGACGATAGCGGTGAAGATGGCGGAGAAATTGCGGTAAAAGTAGGGGTTGGAAATTATGCGGGTTTTACTCTGCGAATCACAAGCGGGGCGACGAAGTTTTTAGTGTTGCCAACAAAGAGAATATAAAGTTGCCAACACACAGGCGTGAATATTTGAAATATGTTGTAAGTAGGCGGTTTATTTTATAAAGCGGTAGTTGAAGCGGTGATGAGTGCGGATGAAGACGATGAATCCCAGAAGAAGCCTCTTGATTGCCAATGGCCATTGGCTTAGTGCATTACTTCTTCTGGCGATACACAAAGGCATCAAATTCATCGAATACAGTGCATTATATTTTATTTTATTTTATGGCAATTAAATGGCGCGAACAGTAACAAAGAAACCTTTTTGTAACGCCATCTAGGTTTTATTGTAAACAATTAAAGCAACAGTCCTTATACATGAAATGATAGTGTTCTCGTACAGATGTCACCCCTGAACTGTGGGAGAAATATGATTTCATTTTTGGCTTGAATATTATAATAAGTCCCCACTAGTTACCCCACATTGGGGTAGTGAGAGTAAAAATGCAAGGAATCACTAGAATAAAACAATAAGTCGATAAGGTTCGAAAATTAGTCGTCGCCGCTGTGCGATAGTGCGATATAGCTGAAAAATCATCCCAGCGCCTCGGAGAAGGGACTTTTGAAAATGTCGTTAAGTCCGATATAAATCCGAGAGACAGGTCTCCGGGGGTTACTTTGATTTGTTGGGAGGGACGAAATTTCTGTCGTGAAAAGTTTCTTCTTTCACACTGAGCTGCCCTTCGGGTTCTTGTCTGCCTGTTTAATTCCTTTCTTTTCTCGTTTTCACATCGCTCTTGCCAACTTTTCAAAGACGCAAAAAAAACTTTTCAATTTATCACAGAGTTGCAGAAACTAAAAAAAATACGTGCATTTTAAGTTGCAACGACACATCCCACAACCTCTATCTCCCGCCTTTCTCTGTTGCTGTGATTTTACATTTAATAATGTTACGTGTTTATATGTCTATTTGTTTTTTGTTATAATTTTTTATATTTATTTAAATTCATTTCTCTTACAAATATTGCTTCTCTGGGCTGGAAACACTGGTTAGTTGGAAGAAATTGGCATTTGGCAATAAACTCGCCACTTGCGCAGGGTTCAAGGAAGTGTTTATTATATTTTTATAAATTTAATGTAGGCACTATACTATTTATGGCCTCACGTTTCTTTGGTTGGTTGGAAGAAATTGCCTTATGGCAATATACCCGTCATCGTACATATAATATATTTTATTATTAATCCAACTGTCGATTCGTTCATGAGAATTCAATTCTCTTAATGAATCGACATTATTAAGCCAAGATGCGTGTACGAAGGAAAATTTTGTATGGTGTAGTGGAGTGGGTTTTGCATGCTAATAACACCAACTAGAGGCCTCGCAGCATATATGTTCCCATACATGGATTTACTCAGAATTCGGAGTAGAACATTTTATGTTAGTTTTGTGTGTGTGTCTGTGTGTGTGTGTGTGTCCCCACTTATAACTTTTGATCCGCTCAATTTACAGAGCCCAAATTTTCAGAATATATAAACAGTTATAGGCCTACAAAACTTTTTTACTCAGAATTGAGAATTTTAGTTTCAGTCAGGGGTTATCAACTTTTGAATTTTACTTTATTTTTCCATATATCTCAGAAACCATAAAAGCTAAAACGCTGAAAATTGGTAAAAAGATAGACAAATACAAAATCTCAAATTAATTTTTTTTTAAAAATTCTAGGGTTTCTCAAACATTGTTATTAAGAAAAATATTTTTATTATGATAAATTTATGAGTTTAACTGCCTATATTTCCATTTTTTTAAAAAATATCGAAAAAAGCCGAAACACCCCAACTAGATAATTTTATATAAAAATTGAAACATTGTATTAGCACATCTCAAATTTTTTTTAACAATTTTTATAAAAATTGAATTTAGTGACGACATCACTTCATACAATTTGTATGGTAGTTCGCCTATACACAATTATGTAAGAAGACTTAATAGTTTGATACTTAAATCTCCAAACATACATACATACCATCATACTGTTTTCATATTCTGTGTAAAAAACAGACTGACCTCCATACTATCCTATCCTGACAAACATACCTACATGTTTTATATAGAAAATAAAATATCTTCAAATATTTATTAATTTGTGTTATTTATAGTTTGGTACATATTCTTTGATTATGCATACTATCGCCATCGACAGTTGGATCTCATGTGTTACATGCAACTAGTTAATTATATAAATTACAATTTACATTTAAATTACAATTAAAAAGGCGTACAAGTTCCATATTGTATTTCGTAATAACCCTCTTTAATTGAGACAAATTATAAATACTAACAATGTTTTCATTGCACAATCGCTCACTTAAGTTAGGAGATCACGTAGCTTCTGTTTTGATTTTTGTTTTTAAAATCTGATTAGGTATGGTTTTATTTAGCAAAATTTAATATTAGCAAAACATGCAAATTTGAAATTTATTTATCACCTAAAATAAATGTTTTGTAAATTTAAGACAAAAAATTTAAATTTCTTAACAGGTTAGGATTAAATCAAACTTCATGTGTCTTTTTACATTTCCTAGAATGGTCTGCCTCCATGGTAGATGGTTTTGAGCAGATTGAAGGATTCCAGCAGTTAAATATGTATTTGGTAATTTTGTCAAATCAAATAGCAAACAGACTATTCAGCGATTTATACGAGATGCCAAAAATTCGCTACATCGAGCTGTCAGTGTGAGCATGGATTCATGGGTTTGTGTTGTTATGAAAAAAAATATTAAAATGTCAGTCTATCTCTTTTCTTCATACACAATAATGTGAAATGCTACGCCATCGACCTTATGTTTGGCGTAGTATTTAGTATTTAGTTAGTGAAGTATACTAAATACTCCAGTGAGGTTAGGAGTTAGTATTTAGTTATCTAGGCATGTGCATTCGGGTCATAGTCAATACTGAAGTATTGCGAAAACTGGTGTGTTAAGAAATTGTTGTCCAATGTAATAATGAGAAAGATGGAATACTTGGGATACATTCTCCGTAAAAATCAAAACGGTTTATAGCAACGCATCATGAAAGGAAAAATTGAGGGTAGTCACGGTGTGGATAGGAGGCAGATGTCTTAACAAAGAAACGTCAAGGAATGACCTGAGTGGTATCTGATATTATGACACAAAAACATAGTTCAGCAATGAGGTTCACCACCCATTCTGAATGTAGTGCCTTTTAGGTGAGACGAGACTGGTGTGTGGACATACACAGATGTGTTGTGCTCCCTTTTATAAGGCAATGCACACCCCCACACCTTTCGCTGGTTACCCCACATTGTGGGATATGCCGTGATGGTATGAATGAATGAATGAAGAAAAAGAAATTAGAATTATGAAAAATATCGAGAAAATGTACGAGACTTTGTTAGTTGGCAAACATCTGTAAAATTAATGATACAGTTTGAATCTAGAACGATATAGTTTTCATCTTTTTCTATCAAAATTAAATAACAGAACACTCGATAGTATAGAACAGTACCTACCTATATAAGATGAAATAGGGGAATCGCCCACTCAAGTCACCGCAAACGAAGGGTTCGATTGTTGAGAGAATGTTGGAGGGAGGAAAGATGAAAGAAGAAGTATTTGAAATGAAGTTAAGAACGAGTTTCACGGCTGAACTGCTATAATATTTTCTTAACGGAACAATGCACGAATGACACTGTATGTTTTTATTAGACATTTGTCTAAAAGCCCGTATTTATCGGGGTTCTGTCCCGTAAATTTAATGTAGTAATAACAGACAAAAAGCGAGTGTTTTTTTCATTAACTCATTCATCAATATCCCACAATGTGGGGTAATCATCAAGAGGTGCGTGGGTTTGTAATACCTTATAAGAGGAAGGACGATACATGGAGGATCTTGGAGGATCCGGTTTAACCATGAGCTAGAAATAATGTATGGCGAACCAAAAGTTGTCCAATACATCAAAATACAACGTCTACGTTGGCTCGGACACGTTTGTAGAATGGAGGATAGCCGGGTCCCAAAGAAAGTATTGGACACCTGCCCTGAAGGAAGAAGAAGCAGAGACCTAGGATGAGATGGCTGGATGACATCGAGGGAGATATTAGAGCGATCGGACAGACAAATTGGAGGAGACTTGCTGTCGACAGGGTGGGATGGAGGCGGTTTCTTGAGGAGGCCAAGGCCCACACCGGGCTATAGCGCCATTGCTGATGATGATGATGATACATGCGTGTATCTCCAAACACCAGTCACGTCACACCTAAAAAGGCACTACCTACATGAATGGTTAGTGAACATCGTTGCTGAAATATGAGTTAATTTAAATTAAAATTAAAGAGAAAAATAAGAAGGAAAAACGTTTTAAGGTTAAAATTTTTCTGTCAATCTCAAATATGTGTCGGATCATGTGCGGAAGATCCGCCATTTTGAAATATTTGGTATAACACGTTAGTCAAGCGTTTAACAACCTCTCAACCTATCCTATTTTGATGTCTACTAAATAAAGGTGTAATAAAGATAGTTACGGTTTCAAACAGCGAAGTTTCTTCCAATACAATTACCGTTGTGGCGAGGATGTACCTCCCCATCATCGATGCCATCTCGCTCGGACGATCTCGCATCTCACGAAGATTGCCGAAGACGACCGAGAGACAGCGCATCGTATTTGATGCCATATGACATCGTAGAACACGCAATAAACTCGCAACCTTTTCTGGGACCCTATTCTCCAATGTCGCCTATCGATGTCGTATGCGACATTTTATTATTTTCGCACGATTTCTAGAAAATGGTATTCTCGAGTCTCGCATGCGACATAGTCGAATGAAAATCGTGCGAGATTTTGACGAGTGGTATAGGACCATTCGACATACAATGTCGCATGATTTATCTGTCAAAAATAGCCGCCATATTGCCATTTACGTACGTCAAGCGTCCTTGTCAAAAAGTGTTTTCGCGATTTTGTTAATTCTGTAGCTTGTAACTATGGCTAGTTTCGACGAATTGGTAATTTTATCTATTGGACAATATAACAATATTAACGGACGACGAAACAATTCCAAAATAGTGGATGCTTTCGCACAAAGTGATACGGCCTTCATAAAACACTTTCGCCTCAACAAAAATCTTGTAAAGTTCTTAATCGACGTTGTTACTCCTCACATGTGTGTGCCATCTCGAGCATCTGCATTGAGTATCGAAACCAAGGTAAGTTCATCATTTTTGGTTAAACCAATATTTCCCAAGGGTTTCATTGTAGACTTTCATGAATGAGATTAAGTCAAAAATCAATACTATAAACTTTTTTAATCTTTATATGAATGCATGAACACTTATTGTATTATAAGAGATGGTTTATTACAAATGTAATAACATTCATAACTATTCCTAAGTGAGCATTAGAATAATTTGTCGTATGTTTCACCTCTCTCTACAATTTTACACATAAAACGTACATTTCGTTATGAAGATCAAGATTTGACATTTAGAAACACGCTTAGACACTTGAAAAAGTAGATACACTCATGGATTCATGTTTACTTAGCTGTCATTGAGTTTTTGTTAACCTACTACATATTATATTAAAATTCATGATTATTTTCAGGTTCTGACAGCCTTGAATTTCCTGGGCACAGGATCCTATCAGTTACCTGTGGGGAGTAACATAAATAATAATATATCGCAATCTTCCGTCTCAAGATCTTTGAGTGAATTTGTTGATGTTCTAAATAAACCAGAAATTTTTAATACATGGGTAAAATTTCCGAGCACAATCCAAGAGTTGAGGAGTATAAGAAATAGGTAAACTAAACTATTTAATTACTTAAGGTACTGAACTATGTGAGATGTTATTTACGATTACCTGGCTCTTACGGGACCCCCGAAAATAATAATAATAGTGGAAGCACTATTCTATGCTGGTGCGTCACAGCAACATTTAACTATACAACCTATAAATTGTATGTAATTATAATTATGAAGTGTTAATACAATTGTAATCAAATCAAGATCAATAAATAAATAATAAGATTGATTTTAGCTGGTTGTGGATAAACTTAATATTTTCAATTACTTACATTGATCTACAAAACTAATCAAATCATTTCCTACACCAAAGTCGTTAAAAATCTTGGTATCAAATCTTGGTGGCAAGACTATGGAACACCTTAAGTGATGATATTACGACGTCTCAATCAATTCAACTTTTCAAAAAAAGACTAAAGCTGTTATGCCTGTCTAATAACTCTTAATTAACACTCCTTCTCCATTCTCTCTCTCCTTCCACAACCTCTACCTCATTCCTTTCCTCGTCGCTGTGATTTTACTTCTTATCATGTTATGTGTTTTGTCAATCTGTTTTTTTTTATAATATATAAATATAGGTTCTTTTCATCATAACTGTAATGTACACTTCAATATTTATGGCCTCACATTGCTTTGGTTGGTTGGAAGAAATTTCCTTATGGCAATAAATCTGCCATTGTACACATTATGTACATAAAGTTAATAAATAAATAAACAAAACTAACTTTTTGTTTCAGGTTTTATAGAAAGTACAACCTTCCAGGTATAATCGGATGCATCGATTGTACCCATGTTGCAATTGTACCGCCAGCAGGTAACAACTTAAATTATCCTGAACATGTGTACGTGAACCGTAAAAGTTACCACTCAATTAACGTGCAATTAATTTGTGATGAAGCGTTAAAAATATTAAACGTCAATGCTTTGTTTCCTGGCAGCACTCACGATTCTTTCATATGGAATAACAGCTTAGTAGAGCCAGCACTTAGAAACCTGTACCGTGGTGGTCATGAAGGATTTTACCTTATTGGGGATTCAGGATATCCTTTGAGACCCTGGCTCCTAACACCATTAAATTCTCCACAAGGAGAAGCAGAGGAGCGTTTCAATAATGCTCTTTGTAGAGTAAGAGCGACAATAGAACGCTGCAATGGTGTGTTAAAAATGCGATTTCGTTGTCTTTGCAAGCAAAGAATGTTGCATTACACACCAGAAAAGGCAACAAAAATTATCAATGCGTGTGTAGTGTTACATAATATGTGTGTTGCTAATAATTTCAGTCTTCCACATTATTTGGAAGATCAAGATGTTGATTTAGGACTGCTGGATCCATTAGATATACCAGATGGTGCATCTAGTAGATCTAATGGTAATTGTACTAACAGAGATTTGTTAGCTGGTAGGATATTACGAACAAGGCTTATAAATACTTATTCCACATAATTATCAAAATGTTTATGAATATAAGTAAAAAACACTATGATTACATTCTATATTTTTAAATTTTGTCTTCTAATAGCCTGTTTGTTTTTTATGTTTTCAAAGAGATGGTCTGTTTTTTTCTTGAATGAGTAATATTTTTGTAAATTTAAATAAGGATTTTTTATATTTTCTTTATATTGTGTGATAAGCATGTAAATAAAAGAGTATTGCATAAAAACTACCAGTTATTATTTATCCATACCGATCCTGTTTTCCATGAATTTCTGTCCTATTTCTATAATTTATTTCTGAACATATTCCTAGTGTACCTAATCATTGTATCGCATGAACCTTTTTTATGAACAAAAAATTGTAAAGAAATAGAATAAGTGCTATCACATAGCATGTCTGAAGAGAAAACTGAAGAGTTTCACATTTTGTGTTTGCATCAATGTATTTTTAATAAAATTAAAATTTTTGGTTTTTGTCAATCAGAAAAAAGTTGTATGAAATAATATGGTAAATAGGTGGTAATTAATATTATAAAAATTTAAAAACTTAAAGAAAAAAAAAAAAAGTATCTATTTACTGTGGCATAGAAAAGAATTTATTTACAAAAAAAGAACACAAATAAGCTTAAAGTATTTACAAATAAAGACAAGATGAAATAATTTATTTATATACGCATTATGTATACTTGAGACAAATATATCAATGATATTATATAAACTAAAATAAACATAAAGAAAGAAGTAACAATTAATTGAAATAAAAGATTTACATACAAGAATAAAAACAGAGAGGAGGCGAGATGAAAACATATTATAAAAAATAATTTGTATTTGAAAAATTACTCGTCATTAGCCACCCTAATTAAATTAAAACACATTATGTATTTTTGAGACAAATATATCAATGATATTATATTAACTTAAATAAACATATAGAAAGAAGTAACAATTAATTGAAATAAAAGATTTACATACAAGAATAAAAACAGAGAGGAGGCGAGATGAAAACATATTATAAAAAATAATTTGTATTTGAAAAATTACTCGTCATTAGCCACCCTAATTAAATTAAAACACATTATGTATTTTTGAGACAAATATATCAATGATATTATATTAACTTAAATAAACATATAGAAAGAAGTAACAATTAATTGAAATAAAAGATTTACATACAAGAATAAAAACAGAGAGGAGGCGAGATGAAAACATATTATAAAAAATCATTTATATTTGAAAAATTCACACGTGATTAGCCACCCTAATTAAATTAAAACACATTATGTATTTTTGAGACAAATATATCAATGATATTATATTAACTTAAATAAACATATAGAAAGAAGTAACAATTAATTGAAATAAAAGATTTACATACAAGAATAAAAACAGAGAGGAGGCGAGATGAAAACATATTATAAAAAATAATTTGTATTTGAAAAATTACTCGTCATTGGCCATCCCAACTAAATTAAAACACATTATGTATACTCGAGGCAAATATATCAATGATATTATATTAACTTAAATAAACATATAGAAAGAAGTAACAATTAATTGAAATAAAAGATTTACATACAATAATAAAAACAGAGAGGAGGCGAGATGAAAACATATTATAAAAAATCATTTATATTTGAAAAATTACTCGTCATTGGCCATCCCAACTAAATTAAAACGCATTATGTATACTCGAGACAAATATATCAATGATATTATATTAACTAAAATAAAGAAGTAACAATTAATTGAAATAAAAGATTTACATACAATAATAAAAACAGAGAGGAGGCGAGATGAAAACAAACCAATAACCACTATTTCTTGAACGAAGCGGCAATCTTTTCGAGGGCAATAGTTTGCCGCTCCATTAATATTAATTTTTTTTCTAGGTATTTCTCCTTAATTTCCAATTTTTTGCCAGCTAATACCACCAACTCATCTTGTACTCCTCGTCTTCTAAGAAGAGGCGTGATTCTCTCTCGTCGTTCCAAACTAGGGAACTCCTCTGCAGCTGTCGAGCAGTTGAATCTTTCCCCTATTGGGAAATTTATTTCCTTTGTTGGGAAATTAACAACTTCCCCTGCATTCTCATTAGTTGGTTGATCAATTATAACGTTGACCTCCGATTCTCCACTTTCTGAATGGCCAACTATCAATGTTGGCGTGAGCATAGTTACTATGGCCTCTTCCGACGGGGTCAACTGACTGCCAACGGGTGGCCCTCCACCAGTCCCTCTCCTTTCCCTTCGCAGAGCAGCCTCTTTTGATTTGGCTTTGGATCGGATGTCATGCCATGTCTGTAAAGAATAAAACAATGATAATATTATTCAGTAAAATTATACCTACATTTGTGGTCTTACAACTTAACAAATCTTTATAAAAATTTAAATAATTTCAAGCATTGAAAGAATCTAATAAGTCATCATCATCAGTGGCTCCACAGCCCGGGATGGGCCTTGGCCTCCTCAAGGAATTGTCTCCATTGCACCCTGTCCATAGCCTTCTCTCTCCAGTTCCGCACACCGGCTGTCTGAAGGTCCCTTTCAACTCCATCCATCCATCGTAGTCTAGGTCTTCCCACATTTCTTCTTCCCTCCGGACATGTTGTAAGGATTCTTTTTGGCGTGATCATCTTCCATACGATGCACGTGTCCTAACCAGCGAAGCCTCCCAATTTTTATTGTTTGAACAATATTCGGTTCGTTAAATAGGCTCTCTAGTTCATGGTTGTATCTAATTCTCCACGTGCCTTCATAGCATTGAAAGAATCTAATAAGTAAATACACTAATTCATATTTTGTTCTATAGGTTTTGACATGAATGCAAATGTTAAAACCACCATTTTTTCAAAATTGACTTAGATTAGGTGTCAAATATTGATATAATAAAAAATGTAACAGTATTTACTTATGCTAAGCGTTAAACAAAAGTTATATGGTAAAGTTATTTATTCCTTATCAATTTTGAACGATAGTTAACACGTGGTTTCAAAATGTGGTTATTTTCACTCGTTTTACTTGTCAACAATAAGAAGTGTATTCGATAGAAGCACGTCATTTTGTTGATTAAGAAAGCTTGTTTTATTTTATCATAAAATCATTAAATTTCTATTTAAAAAACAGCTCAAAACAAAATCTCAAAAATGAATGCTGCTTACCTTCCGCCAATGCATCCAATCCTTGTTTGCACCGGGAATCGAATTCAGTTTACCGGCGATTTCCATCCACCGCATTTTCGCCGTATTCCTCGAAAATGTATTGGTAAATTTGCCGGACTGCAACTCCTTTTCTTCATTCATTAATTCCACCAACATGTTCTTTTGTGCATACGAACAATAATTCATTTTTTCAATTAAATATATTAATTGTTAACCCGTGACCGATCAAAATCGTGATGGTATCCGTAAGTATTATAAAAGTCTTCGGGTAAACAGCACAGAAGTGACAGAAGTAAACTTGTACACAATAACAGAGAGCGTCGCAATTCGCAATGAACGAAATGCAAAGATTTATCATAGAATTGCATTGAAAAAGTTTCTGTTTTGACAACCATAGACAAAAATGGCAAAAAAAAAACATAAAAACTATTTCAAACGCACCCCAAATGCTCTGTTGCCACTACTTTCATGTGACATTTCGATGTCGAACGATTTTAATGTCGAATGATTTCAAGAATAGACTAAAAGCCTATCATGCGACAAATCATTCGACATTTTTTAGGCGACATAGGCGTATGCGACATTAATCATGCGAGATTGGAGAATAGACCCCCTGATATCATATTAATAATCTAATTAAATATACAGCTTCCTCCCAACGCATATACCGCTAAACCGTCTTACATATAAACGTAAACTATCTTTGGTACCTGGTAATAGAGAGTGATTAAAGAAAAAGTTTACTTATAAACTGTGACTTTTTTTATTACACCTTTATTTAGTATATTTAGTAGACGTCAAGTTAGGACGGGTCGATCTTTTGTTAAACGCTTGACTAAAGCGTCATACCAATTATTTCAAAAGCGCGGATCTTTCCCATATGATCCGACGCATATTTGATAATCAAAGAAAAATTTAATCCTTATTACGTCTTTTCTTGTTATTCTTCATCACAATCGTGTTTTAATTTATTCAACACGCCAAAACGCTGCATTTGTTTTGATGTTTAGATGTCAGTTATCCAAAGATTACCTGAATTTATTTATTTTTTGACAACTGTGAAGCCAATGCGGCCATATGAAAAAAAAAAAATGAGGGTGTTCGTAAACAATTTGGTGATCTAGTTAATTACATCTATGTATACGTTTAAATGTAAGATTGACAAAATATAATAAGTAAAACCGTTATTATATTGTATGATCAAAGTCAAGCTACACCGATTTCATTAGAGAAGAATTTCTTGCGATTGCTGGAAAGTCCAATATGATAAGCATCTTCTTGTCTGCCGAAACATGGTACAGGGATGTAACGAGGAATACTTGGTTGTGGCAAATGACGTGGCTATTGCTGCTGCAACGTATTGGAGTGGAAAGGTTTAATATTATGTTTTTCTGGACACGTTAAGTAAGTAAGTACTTTCATTGATTAAGAAACCTCATACGTTAAAGGAGGTTACGCTTTTATTATTTGTGAGATCTTTACTCCATTTTTTGTTCGTTGTGTGCACCCTCTTCATAATATTTTACTTTATTTTCCTGTGATTGAAGGGAACATATTTATTATATAAGAATCATATTGATACTTTCTTTGTTCATCTTCAAGTAAGTAGTTACCTACTCGTATAAAAAAAAGGAAGGTACAAAGGTAAATTATTAAGTAAATAAAATATATATTATTACCTCCTATACCTAATATATTAAATTATATTTATATAAAAAAAAACGTTTTTTGTCCTCGTATCATTTTTTTACACATTATTATATATCCACCTCACTAGGCTTTGCCTATACCGAGGTGGAATATTTCACAATCACATCAATACATTTATATACAATATTTACATATTATTATATATCCACCTCACTAGGCTTTGCCTGTACCGAGGTGGAATATTTCACAATCACATCAATACATTTATATACAATATTTACATATTATTATATATCCACCTCACTAGGCTTTGCCTGTACCGAGGTGGAATATTTCACAATCACATCAATACATTTATATACAATATTTACATATTATTATATATCCACCTCACTAGGCTTTGCCTGTACCGAGGTGGAATATTTCACAATCACATCAATACATTTATATACAATATTTACATATTATTATATATCCACCTCACTAGGCTTTGCCTGTACCGAGGTGGAATATTTCACAATCACATCAATACATTTATATACAATATTTACATATTATTATATATCCACCTCACTAGGCTTTGCCTGTACCGAGGTGGAATATTTCACAATCACATCAATACATTTATATACAATATTTACATATTATTATATATCCACCTCACTAGGCTTTGCCTATACCGAGGTGGAATATTTCACAATCACATCAATACATTTATATACAATATTTACATATTATTATATATCCACCTCACTAGGCTTTGCCTGTACCGAGGTGGAATATTTCACAATCACATCAATACATTTATATACAATATTTACATATTATTATATATCCACCTCACTAGGCTTTGCCTGTACCGAGGTGGAATATTTCACAATCACATCAATACATTTATATACAATATTTACATATTATTATATATCCACCTCACTAGGCTTTGCCTGTACCGAGGTGGAATATTTCACAATCACATCAATACATTTATATACAATATTTACATATTATTATATATCCACCTCACTAGGCTTTGCCTGTACCGAGGTGGAATATTTCACAATCACATCAATACATTTATATACAATATTTACATATTATTATATATCCACCTCACTAGGCTTTGCCTGTACCGAGGTGGAATATTTCACAATCACATCAATACATTTATATACAATATTTACATATTATTATATATCCACCTCACTAGGCTTTGCCTGTACCGAGGTGGAATATTTCACAATCACATCAATACATTTATATACAATATTTACATATTATTATATATCCACCTCACTAGGCTTTGCCTTTACCGAGGTGGAATATTTCACAATCACATCAATACATTTATATACAATATTTACATATTATTATATATCCACTTCACTAGGCTTTGCCTGTACCGAGGTGGAATATTTCACAATCACATCAATACATTTATATACAATATTTACATATTATTATATATCCACCTCACTAGGCTTTGCCTATACCGAGGTGGAATATTTCACAATCACATCAATACATTTATATACAATATTTACATATTTTTTTTTTTTTTTTTTTTTTTTTTTTTTTTTTTTTTTTTCTCGCACGACAGCTTTACGCCAGTTACAGTGCGACACCTGTTCGTTATTTTATTTAATATATTTTTTAAATCGCTGAACGCCCCAGAAGAAGACGTCAGCTTCAACAGGTAAATCATTTAATAGAACAGACATTCGTACGAGAGTGTTACGAGCAACCACGTCTGTACGAGCGGCAGGTAAATTAAATAAGTGGTGTCCTCTACCTCTCATGTAGTTCGGGGGAGCGTAAAGGCCTAGGTGCTCAAGCAAAATTGGGCAGTCAATGATATTATTTACAACCTTGTAACCCACCAGAAGTAACGAATTATCTCGCCTTTTTTCGAGACTCTGATAGGCACAGGCCTCAAGGAGATCAGGGTGATGCATGTAAGTTGGGTACACTCCGTGCGTACGCATGTAAAGGTACCTTAAAAACTTTTTCTGGATCTGTTCCAGCATTTCGGAGTATTTCTTCCGGCATGGTGCCCAAACAACACTACCAAATTCCAGCTTGGTACGCACCATACAGTTGAATATACTCTTTAGCGCCTCCGGATTTGTAAAATATTTTCCCAGGCGAAAAGTCATTATATTATTATTATATATCCACCTCACTAGGCTTTGCCTGTACCGAGGTGGAATATTTCACAATCACATCAATACATTTATATACAATATTTACATATTACTAGTTGCATGTAACACATGAGATCCAACTGTCGATAGCGATAGTATGTATAGTTGAAGAATATGTACCAAACTATAAACCCATAGATACATATTATTATTGAATATTTTCAGATATTTTGTTTTCTATACAACATATGTAGGTATGTATGTCAAGATAGGATAGTATGGAGGAAGATCCTTTTTCCTACCCAGAATATGCAAATAGCATGATGGTATGTATGTATGTTTGGAGATGACGTATCAAACTATTAAGTCTTCTTACATATTGTGTATAGGCGACTGCCATACAAAATGTATGAAGCGATGTCGTCACTAAATTAAATTTTTAAAAAAATTGTTAAAAAAAAATTGAGATCTTCTACTACAATGTTAATATTTTTTATAGAAAATTAAATTATCTAGTTGGGGTGTTTCGGCTTTTTTCGATAATTGTAAAAGTTTTGGAAATATAGGCAGTTAAACTCATAAATTTATCATAAAAAAAATATTTTTCTTAATAAAAAATGTTTGAGAAACCCTGGAATTTTTTTGAAAAAACTAATTTGAGATTTTGTATTTTTCTATGTTTGTACCAATTTTCAGCGTTCTAGCGTTTATGGTTTCTGAGATATATGGAAAAATAAAATAAAAATTCAAAAGTTGATAACCCCTGACTGAAACAAAAATTCAAAATTCCGAGTATAAAAGTTTTGTAGGCCTGTAACTGTTTATATATTCTGAAATTTTAGGCTCTGTAAGTTGAGCGGATCAAAAGTTATAAGGGGGGGACGGACACACACACACAGACACACAGACACACACACAGACACACAGACACACGAAATGTTCTACTCCGAATTCTGAGTAAATCCGTGTATGGAACATATATGCTGCGAAGCCTCTAAGTTGGTGTTTTTTGACTTCAAAGTTGGAAAAGCCGTGAAAAAAGTAGACCTCTCCATACAATTCTCGCGTATTCTGGCTTGATACATTGTCGATATGTTAAGAGAACAAAGTTCTCCTGAACAAATCGACAGTTGGATTAAAATACTAGTTGCATGTAACACATGAGATCCAACTGTCGATAGCGATAGTATGTATAGTTGAAGAATATGTACCAAACTATAAACCCATAGATACAAATTATTGAATATTTTCAGATATTTTGTTTTCTATACAACATATGTAGGTATGTATGTCAAGATAGGATAGTATGGAAGAAGATCCTTTTTCCTACCCAGAATATGCAAATTGCATGATGGTATGTATGTATGTTTGGAGATGAAGTAACAAACTATTAAGTCTTCTTACATATTGTGTATAGGCGACTGCCATACAAAATGTATGAAGCGATGTCGTCACTAAATTCAATTTTTAAAAAAATTGTTAAAAAAAAATTGAGATCTTCTTCTACAATGTTAATATTTTTTATAGAAAATTAAATTATCTAGTTGGGGTGTTTCGGCTTTTTTCGATAATTGTAAAAGTTTTGGAAATATAGGCAGTTAAACTCATAAATTTATCATAAAAAAAATATTTTTCTTAATAAAAAATGTTTGAGAAACCCTGGAATTTTTTTGAAAAAACTAATTTGAGATTTTGTATTTGTCTATGTTTGTACCAATTTTCAGCGTTCTACCGTTTATGGTTTCTGAGATATATGGAAAAATAAAATAAAAATTCAAAAGTTGATAACCCCTGACTGAAACAAAAATTCAAAATTCCGAGTATAAAAGTTTTGTAGGCCTGTAACTGTTTATATATTCTGAAATTTTAGGCTCTGTAAATTGAGCGGATCAAAAGTTATAAGGGGGGGACGGACACACAGACACACACACACACAGACACACAGACACACACACAGACACACAGACACACACACAGACACACACACACACAGACACACGAAATGTTCTACTCCGAATTCTGAGTAAATCCGTGTATGGAACATATATGCTGCGAAGCCTCTAAGTTGGTGTTTTTTGACTTCAAAGTTGGAAAAGCCGTGAAAAAAGTAGACCTCTCCATACAATTCTCGCGTATTCTGGCTTGATACATTGTCGATATGTTAAGAGAACAAAGTTCTCCTGAACAAATCGACAGTTGGATTATATATCCACCTCACTAGGCTTTGCCTATACCGAGGTGGAATATTTCACAATCACATCAATACATTTATATACAATATTTACATATTATTATATATCCACCTCACTAGGCTTTGCCTGTACCGAGGTGGAATATTTCACAATCACATCAATACATTTATAAACAATATTTACATATTATTATATATCCACCTCACTAGGCTTTGCCTGTACCGAGGTGGAATATTTCACAATCACATCAATACATTTATATACAATATTTACATATTATTATATATCCACCTCACTAGGCTTTGCCTGTACCGAGGTGGAATATTTCACAATCACATCAATACATTTATATACAATATTTACATATTATTATATATCCACCTCACTAGGCTTTGCCTGTACCGAGGTGGAATATTTCACAATCACATCAATACATTTATATACAATATTTACATATTATTATATATCCACCTCACTAGGCTTTGCCTGTACCGAGGTGGAATATTTCACAATCACATCAATACATTTATATACAATATTTACATATTATTATATATCCACCTCACTAGGCTTTGCCTGTACCGAGGTGGAATATTTCACAATCACATCAATACATTTATATACAATATTTACATATTATTATATATCCACCTCACTAGGCTTTGCCTGTACCGAGGTGGAATATTTCACAATCACATCAATACATTTATATACAATATTTACATATTATTATATATCCACCTCACTAGGCTTTGCCTGTACCGAGGTGGAATATTTCACAATCACATCAATACATTTATATACAATATTTACATATTATTATATATCCACCTCACTAGGCTTTGCCTATACCGAGGTGGAATATTTCACAATCACATCAATACATTTATATACAATATTTACATATTATTATATATCCACCTCACTAGGCTTTGCCTGTACCGAGGTGGAATATTTCACAATCACATCAATACATTTATATACAATATTTACATATTATTATATATCCACCTCACTAGGCTTTGCCTGTACCGAGGTGGAATATTTCACAATCACATCAATACATTTATATACAATATTTACATATTATTATATATCCACCTCACTAGGCTTTGCCTATACCGAGGTGGAATATTTCACAATCACATCAATACATTTATATACAATATTTACATATTATTATATATCCACCTCACTAGGCTTTGCCTGTACCGAGGTGGAATATTTCACAATCACATCAATACATTTATATACAATATTTACATATTATTATATATCCACCTCACTAGGCTTTGCCTGTACCGAGGTGGAATATTTCACAATCACATCAATACATTTATATACAATATTTACATATTATTATATATCGACCTCACTAGGCTTTGCCTGTACCGAGGTGGAATATTTCACAATCACATCAATATATTTATATACAATATTTACATATTATTATATATCCACCTCACTAGGCTTTGCCTGTACCGAGGTGGAATATTTCACAATTACATCAATATATTTATTTACAATATTTACATATTATTATATATCCACCTCACTAGGCTTTGCCTGTACCGAGGTGGAATATTTCACAATCACATCAATTCATCTATATACAATATTTTCATCGTATTTCGTACAGTTTCCATGAAAATGCGTTATAATATATACTATATCGTTGAATTTTAAAATACACAAAAATCTGTATTGTATTTTTGTTATTCCTTTTGAAATAGCAATAAACCACTTAAAAATATATCTCTCTAGCTTTCATTTGATTTGGTTGGTATTATCAAATTAATAACAATAGTAAATAATAAAGGATTGCATTATTATGGGTGTCGAAAATAGATCCTATTTAAACTTAACGACCCCGTTTATTATCCAAAGCCGTTGTTACGGTGGTTGATGTAGGAATGAGGGTATAGAGAAGTATTGGGGTGGCAGAAGAATGATGGTGTTAAGACGACCATCAAGCGAAACATTTGCGGTAATGAGTTTTTGACAAATAATACATTTCACCAGCTCTTACCCCCCCCACACACAGATGGATACTAAACCAAAACGACTATTAATTTATTTGCAATTGTGATCTGTTCCAAGGTGTCTCAGTTAGTGGATTTCAGAACAATGGGTAAAGACAATTCTGGGGATTATTTTACTACTTATTTTATGTATCATTTTATTCTTTTTATATGGATCTATCTTTTATTTTCTTTTATTTTGAACCTCCAAGGAATTTTTGTAAATCAACAACACTGTGGGTCTCCTCTCAACGAGTTTGCAGCTGATACATTGCATATTTGTTGTAAAATAGTCTTGTTCAAATTTTGTAATGTAACAAATAAATTATTAATTCATTCATTAATACCATCACGACATTCCTCACAAGGTGTGGTAACCAGCGACAGGTGTACGGTTGTGTATTATCTTATAAAATAAAAATACGACACATGCGTGCGTCCATCACACCAGTCAAGTCTCACCTGATAAGGAAACATTCAGAATGGGTTGTGAATCTCAGTATTGCCTCTTGTATTTTTCGATTACTCGACTCTTACGGGACAACCGAAAATGATAATGAAAGTCTGGGCAACAGGCGGAATCAAAACCATCCATGTTTACCCATATCACGGATATAATTATCTTATGTGTTCTATAATATCCTAAGTACCTACCTGTTAGTAGCTCGAGGAGCAATATAAAATAAAACAAAATTGGTGAACAGATTCAAGGATCATTTGTATCTTTTTAAGTCTTTTTGTGCCTTTACGCCATCCATCTGATTACAATGAAACATAGTGAAGATTTCTGTAATGTGCATTTCTTCTTCTTCTTATTTTTATTTACTTTTTACATCAATTATATAAAATTACTAATAAATAACATAAAAATTTAAAATTTTGTGTTTTTACTTATTAATAAGTAATTTTATATAATTGACAATGGAATTCTATCAAGAATTAGCAGTTAAAATTAAGAAATACTTATTATATATTTCACAAACGGACGGTATTATAGATACAAACAACATAAAAGTACAAATTATTTTGTAATAATGTTAAAATCTGTAATTTTCACCTATAAAGAGGATGCGCACTAGTAACCACTACAACTCCCAGGTGTCAGACTTACCTTTTTCATACCTACATATATTCAATAAGAAAGAAAATATCATAAAACCAGCCATTAAAATATGATTAATCGAAAAGGATGGTATCTCTCGGACTTTAAAAAGAAAATAATAATTATAAACACTTCATTGCACCCTGCGCAAGTGGCGAGTTTATTGCCATATGACAATTCTTTCCAACTAACCAGTGTTTTCAGCCCACAGAATCAATATTAGCGTGAGTAATTAATTAAAATCGATTTCTCCTCTGCTGGTGATCGAACCCAGGACGCCCGGACAGAAACCAAACGGCTTACCAACTGTGCCCACGGCGGTTATTATTGATTTTCAACTCAATTAGAAAGAAAATTTCTTGACTTCACGACACTTATAAGAATGTTGTATTTTTCTGTCAACCGATATAATACTAACATGAAAAATCATCATCATCATCAGCCTTCGTTCATTTACTATTGAACATAGGCCACATCTCTTGAAGTCCTTGTATCCTTATTAACCATGTTTAAATTAATTTGATCCTTGTTTTATGAAATATGATTTTTAAAAGTACGTCAATTACAATATAAGTAATGTTTTTTACTCCTCACAACCCCAAGGGGATATAGTGGGGAGTTATAATTTCGCAATTTTTAAGTTTTTTTTATTGCAGTTTATCAACAAGTATCATGCTGAGATTGAATCCTTAAAGTTTCATCACGATGTACCTATGTATCTGTTTTTGTGTAGGTACTATGTACAGCGTGTTTATTCTCTTTATCGATTATTTTCAAATTTTGCAAATCTGTATATCTAAATCTCTATTTACTTATTTTATATTACCTACTTCTAGGGCATCTAACAGGTACCATGCCAAATATTAATTTAACACACACCCAATAACTAGTTGCCACATTTCGTAGACTTAATCGTCCCACAGATCCAGACTGAAAACACAATTAAAAATTGTGTCTCCACCGGGTATCGAACCCGGGACCTTTGGATCAGCAGTCAGATACCCAAACCACTGAGCCACTAAGACCGACGATTTTGAAAAATATTTGATCATTGCTCCTCATTTTTTTAACTGTCAAATATTTCAATGTTACCCTAAGCTCAGCAAACTCAAAATTTGATCGAATATTTTTTTAATTGTATATTTTATTTTATTTATATAAACAAACGATGGATTTTGTGCCTTATCGGACAAAATACAATGTTTGCGTATCCAACTTTCAAAATTTAATTGATAAGGGAACTCAATAAGAAGGCATAATTGGTGAACGTTGCGCAAGCGCATAAAGTGATCACGTAAAATAGTCGAAGACAAGTCGTAAGCCCTGTAGGTGCCTTAAGTTCCTGGTTCATCGATAATATCTCAACTACGTCTTTATTTATTTAATTTTTTTTTTAAATTTATTTATTTATTTATTTGTTTATTTATTTATTTATTTATTTATTTATTTATTTATTTATTTATTTATTTATTTATTTATTTATTTATTTATTTATTTATTTATTTATTTATTTATATATTTATTTATTTATTTATTTAATTATTTATTTATTTATTTATTTATTTATATATTTTTTTTTATTTATTTATTCATTTATTTATTTATTTAATTAAGGTTACAAACAGTTTTTTTTTTAATATTCATATAAATTCAAATTTAATTATTAAATAAAAAAACCAAAATAGTAACACCAATTACTATTGAGATATTAAAATTTTGTCAATCAAAATTTGATATTTTTATTTTTTATTTAGTAAAAGGGCATATCACTTACATATAATGGCATTTCATGAAAATGCTGTAAATTTTCCATACAGAATTTAAATACTTTCTGGAGTGACTTGGTAGAGAGGAGTATATCGTTGGCCATAATCCACTCGTTTTATAATTGTAGCAGAAAACTGAAAGTATAATAATATCATTTTCCGAATAATATTTTCTTATCACCTACAAACAATTTTCATATTGATGGAAAATATCGAATATTTTTTTTCCTTTTTCGTGAGGTAAGCTCTGTACTTAGTGTCCGCTAAAATCCAATACTCGGCTGTTATCTCACTAGTGCAGTTACCTATTGCGGACCTGTACAACGTGTGATAAATGGGAATCTTATATGTTTTGGTTCTTGCAACATGTTTTTTTTTTGTTTTATAAGAAAACCAAATTATTACATTGTGTATTTTATTTTGTACCTAATATAGCTTCTCGGGCAGACAGCAGGTGAGTACTTTGTCAAATATTAATTTAACACGCACCCAATGACAAGTTGGTATCTACATTTTAGAGATTTACGATATTTACCGTCTCACATATACAAACTCAAAACAAAATCAAAAACTCCACCGGGAATCGAACTCGGGATATTTGGCTCAGGAGTTATCAAGCAAAGCTCGCGGTACACAATGGTATCGTCGCACCGACTCTAATGTACATATGCTAGTGAGACATGGACATGGCAGAAGAAGCATTAAAGTAGAATTAGTGCGGTAAAACGATGTATGATAGAATAATAAATGAGGATATTAGACGAGAATATATGATTGAAAGAAATATCGTAAGTAAGATGAAAATAAATGCCCTAAGGTGGTTCGGCCACATAGAAAGAATGAGTGATGACCGTCTGACAAAAAAAGTGTACAAGGCTGATAAAAGAGGAACGAAAAGTGGAGGTCGGCCAAGAAAAAGTTGGCACGATCACATAAATGGGATTTTGAAAGGTGGTGATGTTAGAAGTAAGAATAATAAAAGAGCGTGTATGAGACGATGTATGGACGTTAATGAAGCGAGGAATGTATGTCAAGAGAGAGGAGTCTGGCGTTCGGTTCTCTCTGCCTACCCCAAATAGGTAAATGGCGTGATGGTATGGTATGGTAATGTTGTACATGATTGATATTACTTGCACACTGCGCAAGTGGCGAGTTAATTGTTAAATAGCAAATTCGTGGTTGTGAGTAGAGTTTTGCAATTGTTTGCCTACCTAATGTTGAGCGTATTACCCATTAAATCGTATTTTCACATAGGACTTTTAGTGATATTTAATTCGTAGACAACAAATCACTAAGGTATTCCAAATTAACGGGAGGTGATACAGTCGAGACCTTTACTGAGAACATACGTACAAAATATAAATACACATTGGTGGTCCTAACTTGATTTTGCAAAAAATGTCAGATACGACAGTTAGTCAGCAGACGGACGATGTGCACAATGGCGGGCTTATTGCCATATGACAATATCTTCCAACCAACCATATTCATTTGGTGAGGTCAATATTTATGTGAGTACAATATATATTGAAACATATAAAACAAAAGTGGTTTAATGAACTCCCTTTGAGTCTTAGACTCGAAAAAAATTATAATATATTTAAAAATAAAATTAAAAATTGTACTGATTTATTTATTTATTTTTTTGTTATTTCATTCTTGTTTTGTGTAGCTTCATATTTTTTAGTAGATGTACAATGTTTTGGTAAATGTGACAATATTAAATAGATACTCCCCTCTTTTAACACGAGATTTTATCTCAATTAAATAGGGTTATTATGAATTATATGATGGAAATTGTATACCTTTTTAATTTATGATTTATATGTGAACCTTGTATTGTTTTTGTTAATAAAAAAAAATAATAATAATAAAACGGAAGGGAGAGAAGAGGAGGGGACAAGGATATGATAAGGAGACAAATTCAAGTGATATGTGTAGGTACATAAGGAAACGATTCTGTAGTCTGATTCTGCATTGAAAGTACCTAATCTACTTGTTTTTTTTTATTTGTGTTGTCTACATTTCTACCAAAGCGACTATATTATTTACATTGTGATACAAAATTGAACATTTTCAAAAATATTTATATGAATATTGAGTTGTTAAGTGAAGCCAACTGATAATTCTTTCGATAAATTATAAATGTGTTCACGTTGGCTTGCAATTGATAATTGTTCTTAGAGTGAACGTATTAGTGGTTGAAATCGAATACGACTTTCAACCGTTGCTAATATCGCATCGTTGATATAAATATAAGGGGGAACTCCCTTTAACCTAAGATCATCAACAACTTTGTATTCATATCATAAATAAGTATTCATTCATACAAATTAATGTCAATGTAATTATGCGTAAAATGCTAATAAAATATATGAATACAAAGTTGTAAAATAAATGAATACAAAAATAACTAAAAATAAACGAGGTTATCAGCATTACTTTATTTATTTGATTTATTGTCTTTATATGATGTTCGAAGCAAAATATATATGGTTTGAAATATGAGGAAGAGCTGAATAGTTATGAAATGTAATTAAAATAAGTTTCTTTATAGTATTTAATATTTTGATTGTGACGCCTTTTTAGATTATGATAATAAACGGTAGTTCTTACAATTTTTTTATTATTCCAACATATATAAAATAAAATATTTTAAAAATTATATGAGTTAATTCAGCTTTTTTCATATAATTTATGGACTGATATATTTTAATTCCCTGAAATTTTGACTTCCCAATTTTTCACAAAACACGGAAATTTTAAAAATTCTTCACCGATTTAAAATTGCCTCCTCTTACTCATGCCAGTTCTGTCAACACCCAGACCAAATTTCGGAACATATCCTGTGGGATTGTTGCCACCCAATGGTGTCATCTTACAGATTGGAGTTCCTCGTTGCTGTCCGTGGACCTCTTCAAGGTCCCAGTGGTCATGCGGATTTGTGATCTTGAAGAACAATTTTAAAGCCTTCAAGAATTTCTGTCATAATTATGGTGCCTTATGTTGATTCCGATTAAGTTTATTTTTTAACACCTTTACTGCTTTACATTTAAAAAGATCCGAAGTCAATGGCAGTCCACGAGTGTGAATCTTCTATTCACATACGTTGATTGTTCTTTTTGCACTATGGTGCCGAGATTGCAAATCTATGGTATAAAGGGCTATAGAGAGATTGCTGTAGAGGTCTCCGTTAGCTACTTTTTGTGCTATGAATTTTTTGCTTAAACGCAAAACCAATTGGTAGAAGACCATTAGGAAGACCCAGGCAGCGACATGTGGACAACGCCATGGCCGACCTAGAGAGAGTAGGAGAAAGAAATGATTGGCATCAAAAGATCCAAGACTGAAAGAAGTGACGAAGCATAATCATGAAGGCTAAAACTCTACAAGAGTGGTATAGCTATCGGTAGTAAGTAAACAAGAGTGTGTAATTTGAAATAAAGTTATCTGCAAGAGATATTTTTTTACTCCTCACTAACCCAAGGGGATATAGCGGGGAGTTATGGTTAAGGCTATATTTTTACTATAGATTTTTTTTTATACGGCGCAGGCCGATTTACTAATGATATTAATAACAATTAAGCACTACAAATAAAAACACTCAATTATTATTATTACCATTATACACTTCCTCAAAAGAATTAGCAGATCAATGCGTAAATTGTAAATTATTTAAAAAAAGCAAAATAAAATGCAACAAACGCATCATCAAGCTTTCAATTGGGAATAGTTCACCCATCCAGATACTTAATATAATATATCAAAGGATTAGGCTCTGAGGAGGTCTCTATACTACCTAACAACCCTACTGATTCCCGAATATTAACGTTTAAAAAATCTTTAACGATTCTACATGTATTCATAATTACCGTTTTTTGCATTTTTATTATTAAATTTTTCGATAAATCTATAATTTCTAAATTACGGATTAACGATTTTGTAATAATGCCAGTGGCTGAAATAATGAACGGTAATATTATTGTTTTACGAGAATGCCAAAGTGTTTTAATCTCGTTACCTAAAGCGGAGGATTTTCTAATTTTTTCATCAAAAGTTTTTATAATATTACTAGAATTTGGAATAGCCACGTCGCAAATATATGTTATTTTTTTAATTTTATCATGTATTATTAAATCGGGTCTGTTATGTTGAATTGACCGGTCAGTTAATATTGTTTTATCGTAATAAAGCGAAATATTATTATTTTCTAAAAATGAAATCGGATCATATTCATATATGGTTTTATGTTTATCGCGTCAATTAATTTATATTTAATAGCTAAATTTTGATGTATTATTTGTGCTACTTGGTTATGTCTAAATGTATATTCTGATTGCACGAGAAAAGAACAGCCCGATATTATATGATCGATTGTTTCCGGAAAAGCCAAACATTTCCTACAACTATCATCAACTACATTTATGTCTTTTATTATATATTTTTGATAATTTTTAGTTTTTATTACTCTATCCTGAATTGCTATTATAAAACCTTCTAAATCCGCGTCCAAATCACCAATACTCAACCATTTATTTGACCAAATTTTGTCAACATAAGGTTGGTTGAGAAATTTTGGATGTATAGAATGAATTATTTTATTTAGCCACGAATTTAGAAGGTCGTCATTTATATTTATAATATTGTTATTGGCATTCTCGTAATTTAAATTTAATGTTGTTAAATTTTTGTCCGCCTCACAGATTACTTTATGCATTGAATAACTATCAGATTTTTTGTGAAATAAAGTTTTTAGCGATTCGATTTGATTATTATGTAACGGTGTTATTTTTATTATACCCCTACCTCCTAAATTCCTAGGCAAATTGATTCGTTCAATCGCGGAATAAGGATGATGACAACGAAATTTAGTTAAACGCTTTCTAATTGTTCTTTCTAAACTATCTAAATCTGTTTTTGACCATTTAATAATTCCAAAAGAATATGTCAATATCGGTATTGCCCAAGTATTAATAGCTTAAGTCAAGTTTTTAGCTGACAGATTGCATTTTAATATTTTCGTAATTCTATCTTTAAATTTTATATTAATATCAAATTTTATTTAAGTGTGGTCTAATTTGTTAGACTGCGGATAACCTAGATATTTATAAACCTCCAACCCATTCAAACTATCTATTTGAAAATTTCTTTGAATATCACCACCCATTTCTAGTATTTTACCCTTTTCGACATGTAAAGTTTTACATTTATCTAAACCGAAAGACATTCTAATATCATCTGAAAATGCTTTTATTATCCTTATCATTTTTTCCAATTCTGAATCAGATTTGGCATATACTTTTATATCATCCATATATATTAAGTGCGAAATTTTAATATTAGACCGTGGATGACCGTTAATTTTTATTCCATACTTAGATTCATTTAACATTTTAGAAAGCGAATTAAGAGCTAAACAAAACCAAAGTGGACTCAATGAATCTCCCTGAAAAATTCCGCGTTTAATTTTAATTCCTGGAATATATATTTTATTAGAATTTAAATTTATTTTTAAATCTATATTCCAGCCTAACATAATACATTTTAAAAAGTTTATTAAAATTGGGCTAATTTTGTATATTTCTAATATTTTTATAAGCCACGAGTGCGGTACACTATCAAAAGCTTTTTTATAATCAATATATCCTGCATGTAAATTACGATTTTTAGTTTGTATTTGTTTAAGAATTACTGAATCAATTATTAGTTGTTCTTTACATCCTAAATATTTTCTACGACATCCTTTTTGTTCTTCCGATAAAATATTTTTTTCATCTACGTGTTTATAAATTAAATCCGTCATACAGGAAGTTAAAATTTTATAAATCGTAGGTAAACATGTTATCGGTCTAAATTGAGAAGGATTATTAATATTTTCATTTTTAGGTAATAAATATGTTATTCCTTTAATAAGAAAATTTGGAATATTTTGAGGATGTCGTATTAATTTTGATAAATTTTTAGCCAAAAGTGGATGTAAAGAAGTGAAACGTTTATACCAAAAGTTATTTATTCCGTCGCAACCCGTGGCTTTCCAGTTATGAGATTTTTTAATATTTTTTGTTAATAAATCTAAAGTTATTTCAGAGAAACTCATTTCCTCCACATCAGCAAAATTCAGCTCCTCATCTTTTATCCACGGGCCCGAATTGTTATGTTTTATATCGTTACTCCAAATTTTGGACCAAAAATCGCGAATATCTGATTCAGAGGTTAATGTTATATTATTATTAGTACTACTATTTTGACTATCTAATTTGGAATAAAATAATTTTTCATTTTTTTTAAATAATTTATTATTTTTTTTTTATTTATTTATTAACAAAAACAATACAAGGTTCACATATAAATCAAAATTAAAAAAGGTATACAATTTCCATCATATAATTCATAATAACCCTCTTTAATTGAGATAAAATCTCGTGTTAAAAGAGGGGAGTATCTAATTTTTTTCGAGTCTAAGACTCAAAGGGAGTTCATAAAACCACTTAGTACCTTTATACTTATTGAAATTGTGAGGCAGTTGTACGTAAAAGAGGAATGGTAATACATCCTTGTGAATTTATTCTGCTGCTTAAAGAAAATGACAATTGGTTTGAATTTGTAAGAATATCTTTATGAATTTGGAACAATGAGATTTTTTTGTAGATATTTTCAACAGTTGAAACTTTAAATTCTAGAAATAAATTAATAGTTGGATAATCAAATCTCTTTTTTAATATAATTTTAATAATGATTCTTTGAAAAACTTCTAAAGGCACTAAAGTGGTTTTAAAAGCTACCCCCCAACATATAATGCCATATTGTAAGATGGATTGAAATAATGAAAAATATATTGTTTTAAGCAAGTTTGTTTGAAGTATATTTCTTAGTCTCAGAAAAATAAAAATTAGCTTTTTAACTATTATTTTTATTATAAATATAATTATATCTTTTAAGTCTACTAGATTTGACTGCTAATTTTTGCTTTAAAAGATCTAATAAATCATTTATTGTATGTATGTTATTTGAGCTAAGTACATTATTATACCCAAAATAAACCCCAATTTTGCCAACATGTCTTAATATATTTCTACTTCTATTCCCATTTTTGAATTATATAACCCTTGCAATAATACTTCTCAATAACGTTACATCCCTTTCTAATCTAATTTGCCAATCAGGTTTTTTATATCTATGACTATTTTCATTATTTAAATTTATTTTAATGCCTAAAGCTTCATAAACCGTTATAGCGCTAGCATATATTAATGTGTGTAAATCTAAAAAATTAATATTGTCATGTATTATTTTTGGTAAAATTATATCATTTATGTCGGATATTAATTTAGATAAATTTGTGGACGTATTTAATTTAAATAATTTTGGTCTATTTATAGGATCTACATCTATATATCTATTTATATTATTAATTAATAAATTTGCTAACGCTATAATGTTTTCGTCAACGAAATTAATGTTTGATACATTTAACTCCCTAATATTTAGAAATATATTTTGATTGGATAATTCTAATGATATATTTAAATTTTCTTCTAATATAACATTATGCGCAGTCATATTTTGTGTAACTATTATCATCTAAATTATTTTCATTAATATTTTGAAAATCTAAATTATCACGTTGCAATCTGTCACCTACTTACTTACTAATTTTATTTGATTTAATGTTGTTTGAGGAATTAAATTATTTTTAAAAATCGATCTTTTTTGATCGGCTACTCTTTGTTCAGTAACTGTTACTCCCGGAAAATTTTGACAGAAAAGTGAATGTAATTTTTTCCTATACAATAACCATAGAATTATAATATACTATAATTCTATGACAATAACATATCTGTCTCTAATTTAGTTACGTAGAAATATGAATTTATTAAAAACGTATTAATCTCATTAGTCCATTTTAACCGCTGCCTAGGAATGCCTGCCTTGGTTAATCTAGGTTTAAAGCTATCTAAAATATTGTTCATCTTTAAACCCGATGACAAATTATTATTATTATTATCGTCTCCGATGGTTGCAAATTAGATAATAATATCAATCTACAAAACAATAGGAGACGAATTGAATTTTTATGTTGGCAAATATAACTATCTACAATCCAGTAACCTAAATAAATGAATTCCTATTTTCATACTATTACCTAATTTTCATATACAAATTTTAATTATTATATTTACTATCAAATAATTAAATATGGATTAGATTAGTTAAAATTTATAGTTTAATAATAATTATCTATATTTATTTACGTATCTAATATGACATAATAATATATTTTCCTATAAACTAAGATTTTCCTATAAAACAAATAATTGTTTACCTTGGTTACTGGAGACCAATCAAAATGAAATTTTAAATATTAATTTCACCCATAATTTCACCCATAGATGGCTGTAGTAAAAATTCCTTATTTTCAAGCGAAAAGAATTTCAGTATTACAATATATAGAACTTTCAAAATTGAATTGATAGGGATCTCATTAAAAGGCATAATTGGTGAACGTTGCGCAAGCGCATAAAGTGATCACGTAAACCAGCCGATGACAGGTCGTAAGCCCTGTAGGTGCCTTGATTTCCCGGTTCTCCTACAATAAATATTCCAACTTCGTCTCTATTGAGATAATTAAAAATCTGTTAAAAAAATATCTTTGACTCCCGACAGGGAAAAAAATCCAATGTTTGCGCATATGCAATAATAAAAAATATTCGATTAATACAAATATACATTTCGTCGTATCATAAGTGTTCAAATTCATGCAATAGGAGCAGATGAAATAAAAAATGACTCTACATATATCATCAAATTTATTATTATTAGTCGGTAATTTGATAAATTGAAATTGGACAAGTTGAAATAAGTTTATGAGATGTGTTTGATAATGATGATATGGTCTCTAATTATGTAGATTGTTACTTGAAACTATGGATTGATTGAGGATTTTCTAATTAGTTTATTTTATATATAATGGAAATAATATATAACATAATGAGAAAGAGTATAGTTTTTTATACATACATACATACATACATACCATCACGCCATGTCCCTTGCGGGGTAGGCAGAGAGAACCGAACGCCACATCTTTCTATCCTGGCACGCATCCCTCGCCTCATCCACATTCATGCATCGTCTCATACATGTTCGTCTATTGCTCATACTTCTAACATTTCCGTCTTTCAAAATTTCGTTCACATGGTCGTGCCATCCCTTTCTTGGGCGTCCCCGACCTCTCATTATTCCATTCCTTTCCGCTCTGTATATTTTCTTCGTCGGGCGCTCCTCATTCATTCTCCCCATGTGACCAAACCATCTTAATGTGTTCACTTTTATTCTAGTAATGACATATTTCTTCATCTTGCATTCTTTCCTTATATCCTCGTTTTTTACCGGGTCATACATCGTTCTATTACAAATCCTTCGTAACGATCTCATTTCAACTGCATTTATTCTACTTTCATGCGTCTTCTGCCATGTCCAGGTTTCACTTGCATACGTCAAGGTTGGCACTACGATGGCGTTATGAATGGCAACTTTGGCATCCTTTGATATGTTGCGATCATTCGTAATTGGTCTTAGTGCTCCATTCACTCTGTTTCCTGCCATAACTCTTCTTTCGATCTCTTTATCAAGTCGTCCGTTCCGTTGAAATATGCTTCCCAAGTATACATATTCGTCGACTTGCTCGAGCCATCCGTTCTCTACTCTTATTTTACACGCTGTTCTGCTTTCACTCTTTTCAAAGACCATTGTCTTTAATTTGCTGGCATTCATCCTAAGTCCATTGTTTGTGCAGAAAATTTTCCGTCTTCGCTCACTTCGACTAATAATATTGACAGTGAGTGTAGTTACGATGCCAATCGATTTATACATTAATTAGTGAATTATTCCCAAATCTTGGTTATTTCAATTTCAGAAGTGCGTTTTTACACGAATAATATATATTTGCAAGTATAACTTAAGTATACGCATGTATACTTAATAGTCCTGTATTTGCAAGTATATATGCAAGACTATTTGTGCCAACGTCTTTGGCACAAATAGTCCTGTATAGGGACTGGCTGCCTTACTAAAAAAAAGTATAACTTAGCGTTTGAGTGAAAAACATTTTATTTAAATATTTTTCATTCAAATTATAAAACCACTTTTCAACTTCAATCTTACTGAAATTTCTTTCCCAATCCAATCCTACTGAAATTTCTTTCCCAATCCAATCCTACTGAAATTTCAACCAAATTTCAAACCACTTCCTTTAACATTATTAGAGACCAAAGGGACAATAAGGACTGAAGGGAAGGGACGGATGGAGGAACTGAAAACTAACGTATTTTTGTTCATTTTTATTTATTGTATTGTATATTTTTTACTCATTCTGAATTTATCATAACAAATAAACAGTTCAAAATTACGAAAACAATTATCTTGATACGTTAGCATATTGCTTCACATTTACCTTCTCGAGCAACGCCGGGTAAAAAAAACAAATAACATAATGTAATATTTTGTACCCATTCATCACAAAGAGCCATGGAAAGAAGAATGCTGGGTATTTCGTTAAGAGATAGAAAAATTAATTTGTGGATAAGAGAATTTGTCCAAAAGGTTGCCAAGCAGAAGTGGATCTGGGCAGGGCATGTCGCCCGAACCACAGACTCCAGATGGACTAAAAAACTGCTGGAATGGTGACCTAGAACGGGCAAAAGAAGTGTTAGAAGGCCGCAAACAAGGTGGTCTGATGATATAAGACGAGTTGCTGGAGGCGGATGGATGTGGTCTACCCAAGATAAGGAGCTGAGGAGGTCTCAGGGGGAGGCTTATGTCCATTAGTGGCCGAAAGAGGGCTGAAGCAGAAGAAGAAGAAGAAGTATTTTGTAAAATGAAATTGTTTAAAAAAATACAAAATACAATAAACCCCTCAATAGTCAACTGATCCATAATCTTAATATGTCAAAAGATTTTATTTTATGTAGGTATGTTTAATATTTTTCGTGGCCATCTGATAACTTTTGGAGGGCTCCTCACGTGTTGAGATTGGTATATAAATCCGATCGCTCTCTAAAGAAATTAGTCTAAAGGGTTTTCTTAATCAGTCTTGTTCTCACTAGCAGTTGATTCCAAAACAAAATGGTACGTTAACATTATATAGTATAATATTTTTCATTATATATATTATTTATAATTTAATTTTATTGTTTATTGAGAATCTACTAGCATGTAATCAGAAATATACAATTATGTATAACCGTGTAGACTCGCCTTACTTACTTTCTAAATTAAATTTTTACTGCCTATCACGCAATTTCAAATCTCAGTATTTGTTCTATGTCGACCCATGTAACACAAACTACTCACAAAACAATTAAATTAGACGGAGTTGCTCCAACTACAATTCATACTTTGAACATTTCGATATAATACAAAAATCACAAGCAGATTTCAGAACATATATTATTATAATATTACAACAATTCGATAAATAGTATATGCTACATTCATAATCTATCTCGAAAAATATATACACATTATTACTTACCAAATACATGTTACAAACAAGTATTATATTAATTAATTACTTTTTATCTAACGATAATTTAATAAGTCAAATAAATAAGCTTACTTTGTATCTTATGTAAAAACATATTATTGGGGTACAATGAACTTACCTTACTGTTTAAGTCATCATATTATATTTATACTTATAACATTGTATCCTGTTTGTTTTCTAAATAAAAAATAAATAAATATAACCATCTGAGCCACGAAGCCCGACAATATCATATACCTTACTAAGATAAAATAAAACAATAGTAATAAGTGGAATTTTAAATAATTTGTGTCCTATCTTTCGGTTTAAAATAATGTCAGAAAAGAAACGATGTAAATGATCCTTATTACTCAATGTATCAAAATTTACTTCCATGCACTCAGTATTTAATTCGACCAATAAGAGATCTTTCGACCAATTTAATCATAAAGATCGTTTTGAGTACCTATCTCTTGATTTGTCATACGTTTTTGGGTTTTTGTTCAATGAATTGTGTTATTTAAACGTTTATCATACCGTTTAATTCGAATGTTTAGTAAGGGATATTTTGCTTGTGAAATAAAATATTATATTTGACGATATCTGGTCTCTTAGATGCACGTGTATTAACAGTATAATACAATAGGATTAGAAACGAGGGAATTCGAAATAATTATTTAAGAAAATTAACAATGCGTAAAACATAAATGTGTTTTTTTTATTTACATATCATAAAACTTATTTGTGGCTGAAGTAAAGTAAATATTTATAATTAATAAAACCATTTAATAAGGGCTACAAAGAAAAAAATGTGTACATACATGAAACACATCATATCTTAGTAAAAATTTTAATGATGGAAACTCAAGAATTCAAACTGTAAATTTAAGTTTATTCAAAACCAACAAAATTTGAGTTATAATAATAATAATGTAAAATAACAATACACACGGGTCATTCTGTGATAACATGATCATTCCAAGGTTTTTCTATCATAATTGTTAAGAATAATTGTCATACTGTATAAATGTAATTTTATTCATGTTTATTTTACGATACGTTTTTTTTTTTTTTTACAGATGCGGGTTCTATTTTCCAAGTTGTTTTTTATAACAATTATTATACAAACAATAACATTAATAAAGATATCTGATGCCAGTGACGAAAAGTTGAAGCCAGTAAGTTGCACACTTAGGATTTTAAAATACAATTCTTCTTTCCCTTTAGCGCTTTTGTCCCGTTTCTATTTCCCGTGATCCTGGAATTGGCGAGTCTGGTTATTAAATTGAAGCGACTGCCATCTGACCTTCGTAACCCTTGGAAAGGGGAACCAGACAAATTGGATCATGGCTACATATAGCTAGTGATATAAATCCGCACATAGACTTTTTTTAAAATCCAGAGGTGCGTGCCCCGCCTGGATTCGAACCGTCGACCTCACGCATGTGAGGCGACGACCTTACCGCTGGGCTATCACCGTTCTCCAGATTTTAAAATACAATACAATTGTAAATGTTATTGTATTGTAGGATTTTAAAATACAATAACATTTACAAATCAATTGTTTATTCAAATGTATTTTGTTTAAAACTAAGTACGTTAAAGACTATACTTACATTGGTTTAATTTTTTTTTTTGTTTTTTCAATCATGTCATATTTAATTAGCAAATTTTAAAAATATGACACAAAGTAATAGCAACACATAATTATAAAAAAAAAACAAGTTTCTTTTGTTCAAAATTCATTTTTTTACAGAATTATACCTACGTATATGAGAATGAATGATTCGAATAAGATTTGATATAATTTTCATTTTATGGTTTTATTTTGTAAAAGACAATATATTATGCACATTATACCCTGTTTATTAAGAGGGTAAAGTTAATTAAGAAAATATTTTCTTCAGTACCCTCAAAAGATACGTCTTTGAAATAAATAACACTTTATTTTTACATCTTTATTCAATTGTGAGTTTTTTGAAATTTGAATTAGTTTAATATCAATATTTTCTTTAAAAATCAGTTTTAGTAAAACCCTTTTTATTTTTTTATTGTAATTAACTAAAAACTACAAGGCCTATGAAGAAAAGTTTTAGATCAATCGAAAAAGAATATGAAAATCTGCCGGCTTAGTTTTTTTTTACTATTTTGATTTTGCATTAGATTAATACTTGCTTTAAAAAAAAAACTTTAAATTTTACGTTTTCTTCACGAATAAATATTTTTTATCACAGATTTGGTGATAAACAATATTTTTTCGTGTTCCATACATTAGAAGGTAATTTAGTGTGCATAATTGTGTTCAACCATATGCCTAAGCTATACAAGGGCTTTAAGATGTAGGTAAATTTTTTTTCGTTTGTTTTTTATTTAGTGTTTTTCTTTATATAAATTTAATATTTTATTTCTGATTTCTACACACTATTTATGTTTTGAATGGATATGAAGATATTTTTAATTTTATTATTTAACGCACAATTTTTATTAGCATATTTTTTAAAAGCTTTAATAAGCGTTGAAACAATGAACAAATATAGTTCTGTATTAATATGATCTCAATTAATTTATCATGCAGTTTCTTCCAATGTTTTAAAATATTATTTTTTAAAAATGTTTTATTAAATCAATTAAACATTCTACAAATTTTTATAAGCCACTAAAAGTAGTTATTTTTGAAGGAAACAAAAAGGTCAGTTAGCTATAAGTAGGTATATAAGACTGGTAAATCTTGTATACAAAACTTGCCTGGAACATTTGCTGTGTTAAGATAATGTGTACATGTGTAGAAAATATTTCACTGAGAAGGAATATTGCTTACCAAATATTATTAACGTAGTAACAATATAAGTACCTACTTAACTGTGCAATCAACAATCCCATAAGGCATAGCCTGTTTAAAATGATACAAATACACTTAAGGTAGGCACGCATGGAAGCTAATTTCATCGGCCGATTAATTATCGGTGAGCTACAACATACGAATTACATGTAAGAGCGCGCATGAAAGCTAACAGAATCGGCCGATTTAAAAATCTGTGACGAGACACAAAAAAATCGGCCGATCGAGATCGGCCGATTTTTTGTAACCAATACTGTTGTATGAGAGAGCGCGCATGGAGTAGCGTCTAGCCCCTAAGTTTCTTTTCTGCATTCTTAGGTTAGGTTTAAGTTTGTGTATAATAATAATAGCGACTCGCGTGAGCGAGTTGCTTTATAAATTGAATTATAAATTATTATAAATTAAATATATAATATTCTTTTAATTTTTCGCATTTAATATAAAATTTCACAGCTCATTTGACTTAATACTACGAGATCTCATCCAATCAGAGAGCCAACCGGAAACAGAATGCAAACGGGTAGATTCAGATTGTAGACTCTAGTCGCGCATGGCACTTGCTCACCGATAATTTAATCGTCCGAGCGCAGTAGATCGAGAAGTATGTACGTTGTCAGTGTTGTCAAACGAAATGTCAGAAAATATGTATGAAATAAATATTGATTCCGAACAATTAATTACATTAGTTGAAGCACGTCCTTGATAGTATGATTAAAAATTAAAAAAAATATAGTGACCGCCAAATTAAGCAAAAATTGTGGTTGGAGATTAGCTAAATTTTAATAACTGGTTGGTGAACTTAAGAAACTCCTCAAGGTGTGATCTTAAATCTTCGTAGGACCGGACAAATTGTCTTTTCGGTAATATAGCACTTATTAGCGGATGAACCCAGTATTTTTTTTGACGTTTCTTTTTACGCATTTTGAGGACAAGAGCACAAACACAACATGCTACTTCAAAAAAATCCATATTTCTAATCATATAGGTATTAAAACTTATGAATATCATAATAATATACATATTGTATATTAAATATATGAATGTTGACCGCCGTGTTATTTCCAATCGTACGATTCTATAAGCTTCCATGCGCGTTAGAACCGATCGGCCGATTATTATCGGCCGATAAATTAATCGGCCGATAATTATCAGCCGATTAATTTAAGCTTCCATGCGCGCCTTACCTTAGACTTTGAACCGGGTTCAATTGAACCAAATTTATTTTTATAAATAACACTGTTAAAGTAAAGCAAATTAAAAAAAAATACATTGACCGAATGAACCGATTACATTAAATAAATAAATAAATAATATAAATTGTAAAAAACACTTATAAATAGAAACACAGATTCCACATTGATGTGGAATGTTTCAATGTGGAATCTAACTGTGTTTCTATTTATAAGTGTTTTTTTACAATTTATAATTATGAACTTCCACTGTGTCAACGAAAAAATCTTCAAGTTATTAAATAAATAATAATTTATTTGTTGCACATATAAAAAAAAACAAATATGTAATTATACATGTTTTGCATTATTTTACAACAAATAGGCTATTATTGCTCAGCTGCACACCCGTGGAGACCCACAGTGCTGCTGGTTTTCAGCAATGCCTTGGACGATCATAAAATATATATATTTAGATACAAACATAGATAATAATACAAAAATAAAATATAATTAGGTATATACGAAAACATGTTAACAGGAAAAAAAAAGAATTGAATAAAAAAAACATAGAAAAAAAAAAAAAAAACAAAGAACGCATTATTACTTGTATTATTAGTTAATTTTGTGTACTCAATAGCCATTCACTGCAATGCTTTATTGTTATGTTCGTTTAATTCTTTATTTATGTAAAAAGTACAAAGAATATGACGTATATTTTAGCTAAGAAATACTCTGATCACGATATTTTAACTAACAGTGCACTACATCAAATATTAATTCAGTGCACTACAGAGACATACATTTATCGTCTGACTAATACAGACTTAAAACGCAATTATTAATAATTATGTCTCCACTTTTCGCTCAGTATTCAGATATCAAACAAATTAAGCCACGAATGTCGACTATACTAGATATGCTCACAATTAATGTATATATTTTTTTTCAGCTGGATTTCCTTTGGACTCTCTTTTTAGAAAACTTCCGTTCGAATTTGCAGTCAGAAACGATGTCCGTTGAAATTTTGAACGATGTGTACCGTGTTAAAATTATAAATCCATCGTGGACTGTTAAGACTTTTGCTTATGACAGTTATCACGGTAATAACAGACTAAGAGAATTTTCCTGCACAAGTAAAAAAATTCAATTTTTTGAGGGCGACATTATATTTCTATGTCATGATGACAACAAAATGTATAGTTTGAGAGATTCGAAAGAGATATCAGAAACCATTAATTCGAATTACTATGACAAATATTCGTATTTCTTTTCGTACGAAGCCACACCGAGAAATGGTGTTTTGACAATGGGTAACACAACTATTTTTACAAATAAATCGTACAGTAAATTCAAGGTCAGTTATCACATTGGTGGAAAGTTATTCTTCCTTGCATACAATATGACAAGTGATGACGTCTCCGATTCTTTGTATGTCGTCGACTTGAAAAACTACGAAAGCACAACTGAACACACACTACTCACTGCAAAAAAAATATTAGTACCTGTTAATATATTCAATGACATTATCATTGACCAACTTACTGGGAACTTTGCATTGCAGAACGGGAACTCAATAATTCTATTTGAGAAAACACCATTTGCTAAAGAATTTACGGGACTTGGAAATATACAATACAATATTCCTCACATACAACCAATAAATACTAAATTAAATTTGTCTCATTTAATATTATCTATACCAAAAAAGAATATTACAGAAGATTTGGCAACTGAGAATCCTGAAGATTACTAGAACAGAATACTAGGGAATATTTAGATTAGCAGCCGTATCGTGTAATAACAGAAATTAAAGTAAATACGCTGAGATGAAAAAAGAAAGCATAACAAAGAAAATATATCAAAAGTCACGGTCGTGCTAGAAAAAATTGTCAAATGTTTGAATAACAGACCAACGTGTATGATACGATGCATGACTGTTGGTGAGCTAATGGATGCGTGAATAGATAGAAAGAAAAATGTGACGATTTGTTCTCTCTACTTACCCCGTGATGGTGGTATGTAGGTATATAACGAACATTACGTCAGAGACAAAGTAGCTGAGTTTTAAAATCATATGGGCAAAACAACTACCATTTTCATGAGTTCATGTCTATACAGCGGAAACGTAAACGAATCATTGATTAATTTTATCTATTTAAAAAAAAATCATAAATACCTAATATAATGGCTCAAAGCGATGTTTTGTGAAACCACCTCATTAATTATTGTTGAAGTTTCGTCCTTTTACGGTGATAAAAACGCATGTGGCAGTTATCTAATATTATAATTGAAACACATTTTTTCAAAATACAAACACAAGTTTTATACAATACACCATATGGCTGCTAACACGAAGATTACCTAAATAGGCACATACTTTAATGAAATTTAAATTACATTACATATATTATATTTTAATAAATAAGATGAACACTATTTTTTATTTTAAATAGGTTACCTACTTGAAATCGGCTTCGTGTTGACATAATTTTTGTTATTTACCTAATTCTGTTATGTATAAATTTTTTAGTGAAATAATTAAAAAAAGTGTTTTATTTTCTTCATATTAGTCACGTAGTTGAAATCAGCTGCGTGTTGACATAATTTTTGTATTTACTAATTCTGTTGTATATTAAATTTTTAGGAAAATAATTAAAAAAAGTGTTTTATTTTATATTAGTCACCTAATTGAAATCAGTTGCGTGTTGACATAATTTTTGTATTTACTAATTCTGTTGTTTATTAAATTTTTAGTGAAATAATTTAAAAAAGTGTTTCATTTTCTTTATATTAGTCACCTAGTTGAAATCAGCTGCGTGTTGACATAATTTTTGTATTTACTAATTCTGTTGTACCTATATTTTTTTTTTTTAAATAATTAAAAAAGTGTTTCATTTTCTTTATATTAGTCACCTATTTGAAATCAGCTGCGTGTTGACATTATTTTGGTATTTACCAATTTCTGTTATATATTAAATTTTTAGTGAAATAATTAAAAAAGTGTTTTATTTTCTTTATATTAGTAACCTATTTGAGATCAGCTGTGTGTTGACATAATTTTATATATATATATATATATATATATATATATATATATATATATATATATATATATATATATATATATATATATATATATATATATATATATATATATATATATATATATATATATATATATATATATATATATATATATATAAATTAAGAGGTACTAAAAGCGAAATTTTCGGAACCCTTTCTAAGCAAACTGCGATCACGGAGGAATTTGATATTTGGCATAAAGTTAATATGGAGAAGGAGGGGAGAAAGCTAAAATTATTATCTCAATTAAAGAGGATTATTATGAATCATATGATGGAAATTGTATACCTTTTTAAATTGTAATTTATATGTAAACTTTGTATTTATTTTGTAATAAATAATAAAAAAAAATATATGTGTTACAGATACGTTAAATAAAAGTATTTAAATATTTTACGTTTAACCAAAGATTGTTTACATTCGTAATGCAAATTTAAAACAGGTTATGTCAAATGCAGGTTTTTTAATTCATATGCAGAACACGTTAAAGAAAAATAACTGAGAAACAATATAAATTTGAACAATTACACTTTGCTATAATATGCGAAAAGAAAACTTTTTAACCCTTGATGAATACGTGATGTTTTTTTTTATCATAGAACAGATCAGGGGGGCAAGTCTGGAATTAAAACCCTCATGATAACCCACGTCGAGGATATAATATTATCTTATGGAGTTCTGTCATATCTACAGATATTATAGTATTCCATAAGATAATTATATCCACGATATGGGTTATCATGAGGGTTATGATTCCACTGTTTGACGGGATTTGCCCCCAGGCTTGCCTCCCTAGGCAATATTTTTTTTAAACTTGAAAAAATAATGAATTACGGTCGAAAAATCTCTGAATGATCACAAGTGCAAATAAATTATTAATAATTTTTATTTGATTGGCCAATGGACGTTTTAATTATAAAATAGTTAATTATAAAATAGGTTTTAATTATAAATAGGTAAAATAGGATAGGTTAGCTAAAATTTACTATCAGCAATTTCTCAACAGGTATCTTTTAGAAAGTGCATAATAAATAATATGATCGCATTTGCACACATGCATACCCACTCTCACACACACAGATACACACTCACAATCTTTCTAGATATCTCTTTTACACACACATACATATGGTTACTCTTCTCTCATGCGCGCACACACAAAATTCACATTTTTTTTACTATCTTCTTTTGATATTAGGTATAGTACGTTATAGGTACATGTTATATTTGTATTTTTACTTATTTACTTTTAATAATTGTATGCATGTACTGTGTGCTGTCATTTGTAAAATAAAATAAACAAATAAAATATACGGGAACATTGGACTTTTACCCACCGCTAAAGAATGATTAATATCTATTATTATGATAATTGAGAAGAATGACAGGTCGTAAACTCCATAAATAGGTACCTGATATATACCAACTTCGTCTCTATTAAGATATTTAGTTTGCATACTATTTTCGCCATGATGTTTTTACGTTTACGGGACATGAATTTTTTTGTCCGACCAAACTATAAGGTAGATCGACTTCATATTGACAGCATAAGTGCATTGAATTAATAACTAAATATTTTTCCATAGATTTTCGTATATTTCTTCGTTATGATGTCATCTGCAAACACATTCAAAATTATCTGACGTTCTAGAAAATTTAGTTAGTTTTGATCATAAAATGTCTATAGTATAAATAATGGATCTATCTAATTTGTTGACCTTTTGAAATATCAACAATAGTGTGTCCACTCTGTGGAGTGTTTAGTGTTGGCTAGTTTTACCAACACTAAACACAAACACCCGAAAAGTGCTTAGTGTCAGTAAAACACTAAGCACTTTTTTTTTGTTTTTTATTCACTAGTTTTATTATATACTTTCAACAATTAAATACAAATATTATTATAACTTTTCATACACTTTATAATTATATTATTTAAAATGTTTTTTTTTACATTGAGTATTTTTTAACAAAATGATATTTTGTAAAACTAATAAACATGATTGCAATATTTTTTATTTTGTCAATACTGACGGTGTTTAATCTGTAGAAATCCATTAGATTAGGTATTTTTTAATCAAACAAAATTTATTATGTTTCTACATATTATATTATATGATTGTAATACTTATATTTGGTTATGTACTTTTTGAAGCTACATATATTTATCGTTATCGAGAAAAAGGTTATCTTTATAATTATCCTAAAAATTATTCAACCGCTGACACTCTCAAATTATCTCCTGAGATGTTGCGAGTATTGGTCAGAGGGTGTATTCAATATTTTCAAAGAGAAATTATAGTTGAGTGAATTGTATTTATTCGTCATAAAGAAATTCCAATTGTCAGCTTTGTGACAACCATGGACAGAATTCTGAGCATATCCAATGTGAATGCACTAACTTCTCCGTGTCAACTTTCCGACAAGAACTCTAGGACGATGTCCGAGGGAATTTCTTTGGACCCATTGAACACGCGGACCTTGTTGACTTTCTGTCAAAAATACGGTTCACGCCAATCTTTACTTTTATTTAACGGTGAGTTAGTTGTTTCGTCATAATTGGCTCTCCTTGACACTTTTAGTATAGTGTTTGCAAGGTATAAGAGTTCTCCGGACTCTTTTTTGTTCTATACGTGTTCTTTCAGAGTTTTACAAGGGGCCGTTATAAGTCCCCATAAGCAGAACTGGTGGTTGCGCAGGAAGAAGTGATACTATTACGGGAAAAGTTCAGAAGAATTTGCATCTTTGGTCCCTTTTCTAACCATTCGCAATAGAGTCATTCGTTTCACTCATTCACAGAAAACTTTAACAAGCCAGTCGCTTCTTGAACTCTTTTTTTACCATTTTATTTATTTATTTATAATGGTGCATTGACATTTATATATCTTATGGTCACAAAAGTTAGTATATCATAACAATATGTCGCACTGTAGTGCCCGTCAAAAGTTAAAAAATAAAATCTAAGTTTTCTAGATAATTGGCCGCTGCTTCACTCAGGACCATAAATTCCGAGGGGTCCCCCCCCAAAAGCTCTTAAAGCACACTCAGACACCACATGGCTCACAGTCTGCCTCTCCGCACCGCAGTCACACTCAGGAGAGTCCCGCCATCCACACTTGAAGGAGAAGTCGGCGCATCTGCCGTGTCCAGTCCGCACTCGGTTAAGTGCTGTCCAGAGTCTTCGGGGTTTGTTGAAACCAGGTAGTTTGCTCGTAATGCAAGGTATATGGCTGAACACTGGGTCCGATGCCTCCTCCCATCTAGACCTCCAGGACTCGACAGCACAGAAATTGCTATCGTGCAAGGTCTTCGCCGTAATCAGTGGAGGTTTTCGTGATTTGAGCCTACTGTGAGACTCGAGATACTCAAGATCGGGATGGGATGGCAATTCCAAGTTCCGGATAAGCTTTTACAATTAAATTTTTGAAAAAACGTGGATTTAAAATGGCGATCTTTATGTAAACACCTATTTTATACATAGATAATTTTGGTATTTTTGTACATATCGCTCTCGCTAATGACAATGTGAAATATTTTTGTTTTATTTTTAAATTGTGACATTCATTTAAACATAATCATGGGAATATTAGGATTATCGTAATATGCAAAATAATATTCTTACCATTATGATACCATGGCTACTAAAGTTGTTCGAAAAACTTAACAACACGATCTTTTGTCCAGAATATGTATATTTCAAAAATGATTCTCGATTATTAACCTATGCGTTATCTCTAAAGCTATTCAGATGTACTGAAACTTTAATATTTTAAATTAATATGAGTGGGACGCCATATGCCATGACTTCGTCGGCCATAGTTGTCTATGCCCGGGATATTGTCAAAGCGATTTATGACATATTTTCTATGCTCGTGCAAGTGACATAGATTTCTATAAGGTATATTGCAATGTCTATGTCGTATAATATGTTCATTTACCAAAGCATCTGACTACATTTATTAAGACTTCTGACGTTTCCACTTTTAAGAATGTCGTTTCGTTCATATGCTAGCTCAATTTTTGTAAATTTACAAAATCTCACACGTGTAGCGTCATATTATTAATAATGTCTTCGTAGGACGCAACAAATCAAATTTGTGGAATCTTAAAGAAAGTCTTAAAAACATTTTATGTTATGTTAATTAAAAATATTAAAGTTTCAGTACATCTGAATAGCTTTAGAGATAACGCATAGGTTAACAATCGAGAATCATTTTTGAAATATATTCTGGACAAAAGATCGTGTTGTTAAGTTTTTCGAACAACTTTAGTAGCCGTGGTATCATAATGGTAAGAATATTATTTTGCATATTACGACAATCCTAATATTTCCATGAATTATGTTTAAATGAATGTCACAATTTAAAAATAAAACAAAAATATTTCACATTGTCATTAGCGAGAGCGATATGTACAAAAATACCAAAATTATCTATAAAATAGGTGTTTAGGGGAGAACGCCCATGAAACGGACGTCCCATGAAACGGACATAAGCTAGTATTCGGTTCCGGTTAGAACTAGAATACTATTATTCGATATTTCTAGAACACGCTTAGTACCACATCACTCCACAGAAACATGTCAGTCGTGCGCCTGAATTTGATCTTATTAGACGTGTTCGAGTTTTTCGTGTTGCAAAAGTAAATTTTTCTTCCAGTGTTCCATCTCTGTAAAACGTAAGTTTGTTATTTAATTAAATTTTTGTTTAAATATTTCGATTATTTATACATTAAGGTTAATAAAAATATAGCAGTAGTTTGAATATTATGTTAATTAATAAACTTATACACATTTATTTGAAATTTCATTGAGGTCCATGAAGTGGACACCAAAATGACCCATGAAACGGACGTCCGTTTCATGGGTCATTTTAGTGTCCTTTTCATGGGTACACACTTTTTCAATTTGATTATTTTTCTGGTGGATGTAAATTTTATTATTATTTTAAAAATATAATAACAATAATTTTTGGGAAATTTGGGTGACAAAAATTATAATTTGGTTTATTATTTTATTCACATTGTGCTTTTGTAATTGTATTATTATTATTATTATATTTTTTCTCTAACTTATGCGTTTTTTAATTATCTACAGCTGAAAATGATGTCTGCCCCCAAGAAAAGATAAAGACCTTCCAACGTGGTAATTGAAGAAGCCGTACGAGAAGTCTTGGAGAAAAAAAATTCGATCAGAGCCACGGCTAAGTCCTTTCAGAGATCTAAGTCATATCTGGCAGATATAATAAAAAAGGCTAAAGGTAATTGTGAAAATTATACTCATGCACCAAAAATTGGAAACAGGAAGATATTTTCAGTAGACCTAGAATATATGCTGGAAAATTATTTAAAGACAACATCGAAAATGTGTCATGGTTTGACGACTATCCAGGCAAGAGACCTGGCATATCAGTTTGCTCGGTCAAACAACATTGATGTGTCGAAATGGGAACCACAGAAGACGGCTTCAAAGCATTGGCTACGTGGATTTATGTCAAGACATAAAGAACTTTCGATTCGAAAGCCAGAGAATACTTCATTGTCCAGGGCTACTTCGTTTAACCGCCACAACATATCAATGTTTTTTGATAAATTGGAGCATTTATATCAAAACAAGAAATTCCAACCTCATATGATTTGGAATATAGACGAAACCGGATGCAGCACTGTAACAAATCCACCTAAAATAATTGCAACCCGTGGATCAAAACAGGTTGCTCAAATTACATCCGCCGAAAGGGGTAATTTAATCACTGTGGTTGGGTTTGTTAATGCCTCAGGTGGGACCATACCACCGGCTTTTGTCTTCCCGAGGGTTTACTTAAAAGAGGTCATGCTGTCAAAGGGACCAAAAGAATCTCTTGGTTTAGCAAACCCCAGTGGCTGGATAACGGAAGAATTGTTTATCGAAGCTATGAAGCACTTTTTGAAATTCGTCAAACCCACGGAGGAATCGCCATGTTTGATAATCATGGATAATCATTCATCTCATCTGTCATTGGGAGTGGTTATGATGGCTAGAGAAAATAATATTTCAATTTTGACCCTACCACCTCATTGCAGTCACCGTTTACAACCGTTAGATGTTAGCGTGTATGGACCATTTAAGGCCAGATATAAGGTTGCCATGAATAACTGGATGCTGTCTAATTCAGGTAAAACGGTTTCAATATATGAGGTCGCAGAATTTGCGAATGAAGCCTTCTTGACGGGATTTACACTAAGTAATATCGTAAATGGTTTTCACAAAACTGGAATTCATCCAATCAACAAAAATGTATTTACCGATGATGATTTTTTGCCATCATTTGTAACAGATAGAATCGACGAAACAGAAAATAATACAACTACTTGTGTGACATCACCAATCCCCAGCACATCATCATCAGAAAGGATAACAATTGATCCTAGTACATTAGAAGAACATACTTCACAACCAGTTGAACTATGTTCAGAAATACTACAAGAGAAAACCAATAATTTGAATGTGGTAATTACACCTGAAACAATAAGACCATTACCTAAGGCAGAAAAAAGAAAAAATGTACAAAAAAATCGTAAAAAATGCGTATCGTCAATTATAACAGATACTCCGGAGAAAGATAAACTGGTAGAGAAAAGCGTTAGTAAACAATCAAAGGCTAAAAAAAAGGCTGTTGAACCAAAAAAAAATTCCAAACGTAAGTACATTCGAATTCCATCAAACTGTTCTACTACTTCAGAAGAATCTTATATGTCAATACATAATTCAGATAACAGTGAAGACTCAATAGATTCTGATAAGTTATTTGAAATGTTACCAAAGAACATAAAAAAAAGAAAAAATGAAGTATCAACGGAAGAAAATAGCACATGTCCTTTGTGTAATAAAACATATGCGGCCAGCCAAGAAGATTGGTTGAAGTGCAAAGTCTGTCAAATATGGGCACATGAAACATGTGGTGTAAAAGGAGCACTAAACTTCTTTTGTAAAAAGTGTTTCTAAAAAACGTTTTTTTTTACTAAATACTTATATCGTTTATTATATGTTTGTTTTTGCTGTTATTTTTTTATATTTTTATTTCTATTGTTCACTCTACCACTTATATTATGTTATTAATCTTAATATATATTTGTAATGTAGGTACATCTCATTAACGATTATAAAAATGTTTCATTGCAAACTTTTTTAACTAAACATATTTTTTTCATACAACAGTGTTATTACTATGTCCGCTTCATGGAACCCTATGTCCGTTTCATGGAAACGATTCCATGAAACGGACAGATTTTATATATTTTAAAATTACATTTATATACATCAAAAAATATTTTGTTAATTTTTTCTCTGGTGCATATCAAGGCTTAAAACTACGTAATACAAATATTATTCACGGGGTGTAAAAAATAAATGAGTTCTTAGACATTTCTCAAAAATGTCCGATTCATGGACACCCTCCCCTACATTTAAATCCACGCCATTTTAAATCCACGTTTTTTTTCAAAAATTTAATTGTTATTATTTCTTTCGATAAATGTAATGTTTCATTTTGTTTCAGATAAGGGCAATTGTTTTTGAACTTGTCCTAGTAATAATGGGATCTCAAATTTGTTTTTCCGATATTCAAGCAAATCAAAATTTGAATTCCAGTCCCGTAAGTATTTATATAGAAAATAGGTACTGTTAAAATATATATTTTAAGATTACCTACTCTTTGTATATTATGCTAGAACAACCAAATATAATCCATTGTCGATTTTTTTAAGAGAATTTATTTCTCTTGACAAAATCGGGTGTGCATGCGTGTGTATACATGATTTTTTTATTATTGTTTTGTTTTTGTCATAATTTTGTTTTATCATTTTTTTATTGGTAATTTAAAACTAAGAGAGTTAAATTTTTATTATATCATAGAAACCCAAAGATCTTCTGTATCTTTCTGTTTAATTATAAATGTTGAAAACAAAAGCATTTATGTGAATTTACAGAACTATGTAAGATCTTACTTGTTATTTTTTTTAACTTGACTGTATTATGACGTTCACCAGTTTCAGCAATTATAAAAACTGGGTAAGCATTATTTATGTATGATGTTCACACTGATTGATACATAAAAATAAAACACTAAACGAACCTTACCAACATTTTCAATTGCTAAATAAACAAATCACAGTGAAACTACGAAGAAATTAAGTAGGTCACTTTGTTCTATGGCTTCTAATGCTTCAATAGAAACTAAATGATCTTCAGAGATCCTAATGCCCAACACATAGTAAAGCTCTGAATTCAATGAGCGTGTATCCTCTGTTCACAACAGCCCAAATCGAGCCTTGGCGTCCCTCAGTAAGCGCCTCCAACTTCCCCTGTCACCAGTTGCCGTCCTCCAGTTGGACACCTGGAGAAGCTGTTTTCTTAGATATTAATCAATAAAATTATATTTTTTTTTAGATGGATTTTATTATACCTGCATTAGTTGAGGAGTTACATTCGACGCTTGTGACTGAGTATGAAATTGTAAATAAAGACGACCAGATAAAATTTTTGAACGTATCTTATCGTCTCAAATATCTTAGATCCATTCCCTTCACTGTGATGAATAATCATAGAAATAATGTTGAATGTCGGCTTCCGAAACTCGTATCTATATACGGATATATAATGTTCACATGCGACAAGGATTATACATATTTTTACGAACTGGTATCCGATGTACCTAGAATCATCATACAATCCGCCGACAATCTGCCGAAATATTTTTCGTACCAATTGACACCGAAGGACGGCATTTTGAAAATTGGCCGTTCGACAATTCTATTAGACACATATTCAAATAGACAAAAGTATCGAATGTACAAAATTGCATACCACATCGGAGGAATGTTATTTTTCATAGCGTATAATCAAACCGATGACTATGTTGGCGACGCACTTTTCGCAGCCGATTTGAGTTCACAGAAGATTGTCCCAAACAACCGAGTTGTTAATTCAGAAAGAATCTTAACGAGTTCCCAAAATTTCAGAGACATTCTAGTCGATCAGTATACTGGAAATGTCGCTATCATTACTGACAATCATTTAATTTTCTTAGAGAAAACACATTACGCTGACGCTTTGGAGGAACTTGAAAATACTCTAAAGACATATATAAAAGATCAATATAATACTGACGGGGAAGCCAATGCAAAGAAAAACGACGAAATAAAAATATGATTACAAAAAAATGACCAGATTTTTTCTTGGGGGTCTAGTAAGTTATGTTTCGGAATCACGATTCCTATAACTTGTCACAAAAAGGGTATCACAATCTTTTATCACAGGTTATTAGATATCAAAATTCTACTAGACCAGTAAGTCTTGTACCTACCAATGTACATAATGTAAAATCATAATGCATTATTGTAAGTGTATTGCTATAACCAAGAGATTAATGCAAGTCTTGTAATTTTGCAAAAGAAAGAAGAGTCTTGCGTTGAATATTTATAATTGTTAATTCATGAGATATTCAGATTATATTACTATTATGTTTTTTTTAAATTGATTTGTTTTGTGCAAATATACTCACTTATATTGAAATCTATTTTTTATTTATTTAATTTAAAATAACAACGCTTTATGTTCTTTTTTATTTTGATTGGAAGGAAATACTTGAATTCAATTTTTAATTGTTACGTCATTCGTCCTTCGCCCGTAGTCATTTCTAAAATTTGACTCTTGTCGGCCTGTTCTAGTTTAATTCATAATGTGCTTTCAGTAAGTCAAATTTTGTTTTTAATTTTATATAGTGGGGAGTTATTTTTCGCTAGTTTTATTGCAGATTATCAACTAGTATCATGCTGAGATTGTATTCTGAAAGTTTCATCACAATGCATCTGTGTATGTGTGTGTACTATGTGCTATGTAAGGTGTGTTTATTTTACTTTAAATACCGATTATAGACTCATTCGATTCCTTTCAAATTTTGTAAATTTGTATGTCTAATATTGCTTATATATTTTTCATCTAAACTTTCATAAAATTGAAGAATTGTCAAGTTTTCATGATAAAATATTTAAATAAAAAATAATTTAACAAACTCATTTCAAGAAAATGCTGAATATTTTCCATACAAAATTTGAATACTTTATAGAATGACTTCTTTGTGAGGAGTTTAGCGTTGGCCATTACCCACTCGTTTCTTCAATGATTTATATTTTTGTAAATTTGAATGTCCTTATTTTTACTTGTAGTTTGAATGTCTTTGTTTTTTCTTGAAGTTTGAAGGTCTTTAATTATACTATGTTTTAGGGTTGGTAAAATTTTGATACTTTATTTTTGTAGTCGTGCTGTTCTTTTTAAGTGTAGTTTAATAAGCGAGTCTATATGAAAAGAGGTAATAAATTACTAATTCACATAATATCATAATTCATAAAATAAAATGTTATTATCATTAATATAATGAAATAATAAATATAATAATAATAACGTTTTCAAAACTATTTTTGTAAATTTAATTCAATTTTCTGTTGACGAGAAAGTGGACATAGGCGTGGAATAGTATAGCAAAACAAAGGTCTGTGCAAAACTTATTTCACACAAGGTATTAATATGAGTCTTGCAGTTTTGCAAAATGTCATATATTTATGATTTAAAATCATAAATTAACTGATTAAAATTTGGAGAGTTACAAATTATAAATTAATTTAATAGATATAATATATCATGTAAAAAGTGCAATCTGTTAGTTTCATCGTGATGTTCAGTGTATGACATAGGTAATATGAAATGCTCACACTTTAATTTTGATTTATTTCATTTAGATGTTATTATGTATATATTTCAAATTTTAGATAAACATTCGTTCATTTTATTTGTCAAAATTTTCAAAATGATCTCACTGAAAAGGAAAATTTTATCTACATACTATTTATATAAGAGATAATATAATTATATGTATTTCTTTATTTATTTTAGTATACGGCTACCTGTAATTAACAATAAAGGAAAAAAAAACATAAATTTTGATTTTTTGCGGAAAAAGAGCAAAATACATAGATAAAAAGGTTACAAAAATATAGCGCCATCTATGAAGTAACGAAAAAACCATTAGGACTGTTGCTAAAAAAACAATTTCTCAATAGATGGTGTTACAAAATGGTTTCTTCGTTACTTCATAGATGGCGATGGTAAAAACATTCAAAATTGCAGGAATATTATAGGATAACCAGGAACTCAAGGCACTTACAGGGCTTACGACCTGTAATGGGTTGTTTTAAGTTGCTTCATATATGGCGATGGTAAAAACACTTTTTTTGCAAAAAAGTCTGTTCAGTATCACAATATACCTATACATAAAACTTTAAAAATTGCAGTAGGAAGGCATGATTGGTGAACGTTGCGCAAGCGCATAAATTGATCACGTAAACCAGCCGATGACAGGTCGAAAGCCCTGCAGGTGCCTTGAGTTCCTGGTTCTTCTATAATATTCCAAATTCGACTCTATTAATTTTTTTTCAAAAATATGTAATAACTAGTAAACCCCCGGCAAACTTCGTATTGCCTGTATAATTGAAAATGATGTTTCATTACCACCCGTCGCTTCAGACCCTTCAGTACCTCCCGTCCCTTCAGTACCTCCTATCCCTTCAGTACCTCCCGTCCCTTCAGTACCACCCGTCCCTTCAGGCCGTTCAGTACCTCCCGTCCCTTCAGTACCATCCGTCCATTCAGTACCACCCGTCCTTTCAGACCCTTCAGAACCACCCTTCCCTTCAAGCCCTCAGTACGTCCCTTCCCTTCAGGCCCTTCAATATCTCCCTCACCTTAATTACCTCCCGTCCCTTCAGTAGGTTTATAAAATGTTTAATTCCAGAAACAATCCTGGGAAGACCTGCGAAGAGATGAAAGGACAGTTGGACCATCTTTTCCTATGATACTCCACCTGCATTGGTGGACACGAAGAAGAAGAAGAAAAAAATTTAAATCCAGAAAACCTGCGAAGAGATGGAAGGAAAATTGGACCTTCTACTCCCAGGATAGTCCTCCTTCAAAGGTAAAATGACCTAATACCCGATGAAGAAGAAGAAGAAGAAAAATATTTTATTACAGAAACCATCCCGGGCATACGCTCGACAATTCGCCAAAGTTTCATTGAAATCGGATGAACGGTTTCCTTCTTTTCCCAGGATAGTCCACCTTCATAGGTAAAATTACCTAATACCCGATGAAGAAGAAGAAGAAGAAAAATTTTTTGATCCAGAAACCAACCGGGCATACTCTCGACAATTCACCAAAGTTTCATCGCAATCGGATGAACGGTTAAGGAGCGCATTCAACACATACATACATACATAGATACAAACATTCAAATTTATAATATAGAGATGAAACAATAAATATGGGAAAAAATAAATATTCTAATAGGTATATGATGTGATGTGAAGAGCCCAGGGAGATGTTGGGCCGCATTAATCGAAAAATGCGAAACCCATATAGTAATAATACCATTTTTCGTTTAACTTTCACGTAGGAACGTATAATAACAATATTTGCTAAATGATTCTATTTTGTATCCAACATTTCATATGGATGATAGCAGATAATATATAGATAAATATTACTATGTAAATTTCTGTTATTTATTTAAGAATACTTTTAATGTGAATAAATGGTAAACAGATTATTTGCGGTTCACAGGATTTTATCTACAAGTTTTTATCAGTCATTTCGAAGAATTCTTCTATAGATTATGTAGGTTTAAATAATGCATGCATTATTGTATATTATATTCAAAAAGATTCGTTGTCAATAAATTAGGAAGCGTGACCAAAAAAATTTGAGAGAAGACCATGTTTATTGCTTTATGACCTAATATTTGAGTTTTGAACCGCAGGTTCCAGTCCCGATTCCCGGTTGAGTCACAGTTGGATGAGAACATCACTGATTTGATTAAACAAACATATTTTAAAAATCAAAATATATCCCGGAAAAAAAGTAATGTAATAAGTTATTTTCAAATAATAAGACACCTATCATTTATTTTTAAAGTCGCATGTACGCAAACATTGGAATTTTTTTCTCTCTGTCGGGAGTCTGAGATTATAGGCGGACCAAGAACTCAAAGCACCTACAAGGCTTACGACCTGTCATCGGCTGGTTTAAGTTGTTTCATAGGTGGCGATGGTAAAAACAGCTTATTTTTAAAACAATCTGTTTCTCATTATTAAAATATATAGAACTTTCAAAATTGAGTTGATAAGGGGACTCAATAGGAAGGCATAATTCGTGAACTTATTGGTGAACATAATTGCTGGTTTACATGATTACTTTATGGGCAAGCGCATAAAGTGATCACGTAAACCAGCCGATGAAAGGTCGTAAGCCCTGTAGGTGCGTTGAGTTCCTGGTTCTATAATATTCTAACTGAGTCTCTTATTGAGATGTTAAAAATTTGTCAAAAAGATATCTTTTGTCCTTTTCCAACCGTTTTTTGCTAAGAAATGTATTTGTATCTTAGTGAAATGTATTTGTATCTTAGTGAAATGTATTTGTATCTTAGTGAAATGTATTTGTATCTTAGTGAAATGTATTTGTATCTTAGTGAAATGTATTTGTATCTTAGTGAAATGTATTTTTGTTTTTTTTTATGCATTTATCTTTTGTTGATGTACCTACATATAAAATTTTGTCATACTTTGCAATGTGGTTGGTTGAAAGAAAATGCTTATTGGGAATAAACCCGCGCCAGTGTGAAATATTTATTCATTTATTTACTAGTTGCATGTAACACATGAGATCCAACTGTCGATAGCGATAGTACGTATAGTTGAAGAATAAGTACCAAACTGTAAACCCCTAAATACAAATTATTTAATATATTAAGATATTTGGTTTTCTATACAACACATGTACCTAGGTATGTATAAGATAGGATAGTATAGAGGTCAGTCCTTTGATCCTACCCAGAATATAAAAACAGCATGATGGTATGTATGTATGTTAGGAGATTAGTATCACTTCTTAGATATTGTGTGTAGGCGACTGCCAGATAAATTGTATGAAGCAATGTCGTCACTAAATTCAATTTTTATAAAAATTGTTAAAAAAAATTTGAGATGTGCTAATACAATGTCAATATTTTTTATATAAAATTAAATTATCTAGTTGGGGTGTTTCGGCTTTTTACGATATTTTTAAAATAAATGGAAGTATAGGCAGTAAAATTTGAGATTTTGTATTTGTCTATCTTTATACCAATTTTCAGCGTTCTAGCTTTTATGGTTTCTGAGATATATGGAAAAATAAAGTAAAAATTCAAAAATTGATAACCCCTGACTGAAACAAAAATTCATAATTCTGAATATAAAAGTCTTGTAGGCCTATAACTGTTTATATATTCTGAAATTTTGGGCTCTGCAAATTGAGCGGATCAAAAGTTATAAGGTGGGGACAAACACACACACCACACACACACACCCACACACAGACACACACACAAAACTCACATAAAATGTTCTACTCCGAATTCTGAGTAAATCGATGTATGGGAACATATATGCTCCGAGGCCTCTAGTTGGTGTTATTAGCATGCAAAAAGTCCACTACACCATACAAAATGTTCCTTCGTATACGCATCTTGGCTTAATAATGTCGATTCATTCAGAGAATTGAATTCTCATGAACGAATCGACAGTTGGATTAGCATGCAAAAAGTCCACTACGCCATACAAAATTTTCCTTCGTACACGCATCTTGGCTTAATAATGTCGATTCATTCAGAGAATTGAATTCTCATGAACGAATCGACAGTTGGAATCTTTAATTATATCTGATGTAGGTACAACATAAGTTGATTAAGAAGTAAATCAAATGTATAGTAGGTACTATAATTAAGTTAAAAACTGTTTATGACGACACAAGGAATTATTATTACTATCAGGGACATTTCATACCACTAAGAAGCCAACAAGGATCGATTATCGACAAGCATCTGGAGGGGGCCTTCCATCAGCCTTAAGTACCTAATTGTGTTGGCGATTTGGCAGAAATGATCCTCCGCCACATCTGATGCTTGGTTTAGCCCTGCCCTCCTCAAAGATTTGAAGGGGGCACCCCAGAACATGGTGACTCTGTACCTAAAACATCGCCGAGTGTCCCAATCTAGCCCCACATAAATTTCACAATTCTCCAGAATGTGGCAACTTGTTATTGGGTGCGTGTTAAATTAATATTTGACATAGTACCTACCTGTTAGTTGCCCGAGAAACAACAAAAAAATAAAATGAAAATTAGTAAAATCATTTAAAATGTGTCACAAAATTAACTACTAGTAAGATTCTTTTTTTATCCAACAAATAAAGTAGAAATAAAACTATAGGTACGTTTTTCGTTAAATAAATGGAATTGTTAAAATAACAGTGAGAGTCGAAATATAAAAAAAATATAATTTTAAAATTATTTATATTTTTTAGTATCAATGCTTTTAGAATGACCCTTAAAAGGACTGTGATAAAATTGTTTCCGTTAGTATAAATTTCATTTTAAAATCATGTTTGAATAGTCTGAAGGAAACTTTTAAATAAGTCTGATTCATATTTCAACATAAACATAGTAATATAATTTCGTTAGATCTGGCTATATCCATAGATACATTATAATGGTAAGTATGAAAATACATTTTTATTAGATCCTCTAATAATGAGTTCAATTATATAAACTCCTATATTGTTCTCACTTCTTAACATTCTTGGTTTTTAATATATAGAGTTTTATAAAACCAAATATTTGATGACGGTTGTTTCCGACGGTTGTTGACGGTGGTATTTGATGGATGTTCATTTTTTAAATTATTTTTTTAAGCAGATTTGGTTTTATATTTTTTTTGCAAAAAATCATATATATTGATTGAAATAATGTTTGTGATAGTTTTACAAATTCCATACGTATTGTACATATATTTATTTATTTATCTTATGGTCACAAAGTTAGTATATCACAACAATGGCCCTGAGTCAAATTGAAAACGCTGTTCGTTATCGCCAAGCGCTATTTTTTTTTTGTATGTGATTTGACGTTTGTTGTAGAAATTTTTTCTACAATAACAAACAACAAACGTCAAATCCCATACAAAAAAAAATTAGCGCTTGGCGAAAACGAACAGCGTTTTCAATTTGACTTGGGGGCAATATGTCGCACTGTAGTGCCCGTCAAAAGTTAAAAAATAAAATCTATGTTTTCTAAATAATTGGCCGCTGCTTCACTCAGGACCATAAATTCCGAGGGGTCCCCCCCAAAGGCTCTTAAAGCACACTCAGACACCACATGGCTCACAGTCTGCCTCTCCGCACCGCAGTCACACTCAGGAGAGTCCCGCCATCCACACTTGAAGGAGAAGTCGGCGCATCTGCCGTGTCCAGTCCGCACTCGGTTAAGTGCTGTCCAGATTCTTCGGGGTTTGTTGAAACCAGGTGGTTTGCTCGTAATGCAAGGTAGATGGCTGAACACTGGGTCCGATGCCGCCTCCCATCTAGACCTCCAGGTCTCGACAACACAGAAATTGCTATCGTGCAAGGTCTTCGCCGTAATCAGTGGAGGTTTTCGTGATTTAAGCCTACTGTGAGACTCGAGATACTCAAGATCGGGATGGAATGGCAACTCCAAGTTCCGGATAAGCTTTTCATATTCACGGACCACTGCAGACTGTCTTCGCAAGTCATGGGGTGCAATGTGGCTCAGAATAGGCAGAAAGTGTAACGGTGTGGAACGTAGCGCACCTGAGATGACGCGCAAAGTGTCATTTAGTTGTACATATAAATCGTCTCTTTAAAATCATACTATTAATCGTCAAAACTACGGCTGTTGACAAGAAGATTACGGACAGTAATTTTAATTGCGGGAGAGCTAGGCAGGTATATTTCGATTCTCTCCATAGAATGTATTGTTTTCCAATAATATTTTATTTTACCTAACCAATAAAATATTTCATGTAATACAGATGGGTGGTGGTAGCGCGATTAGCGCGCTGGTTTAGTAATGCAGTGGTCGCGAGTTCGAATCCTGCCACGACCGATTTTGTTCACCTATAGTACAAGCATTTATGCTTAGTTTAGGGAATGTATGAGGATGTTTATAAACTTGTTTCAATAAAATATTTATTTATAATGACAACAATAAGTAGATTACTGCTGCCCAACTAGGAAATCCTGTTCTAGGGCTAGCAGTTTACAATTTTTATTGACAATTATATGCAATTATGAACCAGGTGATTGTTCCCGTTGCACACTAAATATGTAGGTACACAATCTCAACTTTCTGCACTCACAATCATTACCTCAACAAACATATTATGGGCTCACAAAAAACAGATCAACCAAGTCCCAATGTCCGCCATAATACCTGTCATAAATCCAATCTCTAACGCGATTTTTATTTCAGAGACATAGAAATAGACTGGTTAACTATGTTGTTGTAATTAATATGAATTACATGGTTCCCAAATCAAATCAAATATTTTTATGTGTTCCTCAATGAGCATCGCAAACACAATACGGCATAGTTACAAAAATGTTGTTAACAATTCTAATTTTGAATTATTTAAGTAGTTATTGTTGATTAATAAATTTTTGTGTTAGTTCTGTCCTCCGATAATTTATGATGTATTTTTTTATATGAATTAATTTAATTAACACTTCCTTGCACCCTGCCCAAGTGGCGAGTTTATTGCCGAATGGCAATTTCTTCCAACTAACCAGTGTTTCCAGCCCAGAGAAGCAATATTTGCGTGAGAAATTCATTTAAATAAATTTCTTCTCTGCTGGGAAATAAATATTATGGAATATTCATTCTTAAAAAAAAACATTATCCTTCTATGACGAAAAAAAATATTTTTTATTTTATTATTCAAAACCAATATACATAATCACAATATACAAACAGAAATTATAAGAAAAAAAATAAAAATGTTATAAAAAAATATTTCATGATTTCACAAATTTTTAGCGTATTTTTTACATCGATTTCTCAACGGGTATCATGTAGAAAGTACACACTATGAGTTTCATCGTGCTGTGTTTGTATGTATTGTATGGTGTACGCCGTATGCCGTATTTTTGTGTCCTCTCTAGGGCCCAAACTATAAGTCCGATCTACTTCATATTTACATAATATGTGTAAAGTGCATAGACCTAGAGCTGATTAGTTTTCCATAGACACTTTTAATTTTATATCCAAGATTTTATCATTTATTTTATTTTATTTTTATTTGTTGACAAATTCACAGAATATAAATTTCCATTGTATATATTATTATTTAAATATAAATATATTCCAATTAACAATTTGTTCGTGAAATATTACATACATAGGTACATTATAATATATCAAGCTACATTATAATATAGGTATGTTGTTTCCTTAAAAGTTATACCTTTTATAAAATGAATATTGAATCTTGAACATGTTTCCCCAGCATATTATGCACTTGTTAATCCTAATCTATTGTTTTCTTAAGTTTCAAATGTTTCATTAACTGCATGTTCTTTATTCCTTTTTTAGAGCTAAATAGTAGTAATGTCTTTGTCCAAATATCGTATTAGTCTTTGGAATCATGAAAATATGGCTGTGTGTCGTCACGTCATTGTGTTGCGGTGTAATATGATTAATTATGTCGTAATCATACATACATACATACATACCATCACGCCATGTCCCTTACGGGGTAGGCAGAGAGAACCGAATGCCACTTACTTCTATCTTGACATACATTCATCGCCTCGACAACATTCATACATCGTCTAATACATGTTCGTCTGTTGTTCACGATTCTAACATTTCCGTCTTTCAAAATATCATTCACATGGTCGTGCCATCCCTTTCTTGGGCGGCCCCGGCCTCTCAATCCAATCCTATCCGCATTGTATATTTTCTTCGTCAGGCGTTCCTCATTCATTCTACCCATGTGGCCAAACCATCTCAGTGTGTTCACTTTCATTCTATTAATGATATCTTTCTTCATCTTACATTCTTTCCTTATGTTCTCATTTCTTACCCTGTCATACATCGTTCTATTGCAGATTCTTCTTAGCGATCACATTTCAACAGCATTTATTCTGCTTTCGTGCGACTTCTGCCATGTCCAGGTTTCACTTGCATACGTCAACGTTGGCACTAAGATAGCGTTATGAATGGCAACTTTGGCAACCTTTGATATGTTGCGATCATTCATAACTGGTCTCAGTGCTCCATTCATTCTGTTTCCTGCCATAACTCTTCTTTCGATATCCTTATCAGGTCGTCCATTCCGTTGAAACATGCTTCCCAGATATATGTACATACTCGTCGACTTGCTCGAGCCATTCATTCTCTACTCTTATTTTACACGCTGTTCTGCTTTCACTCTTTTCAAAGACCGTCGTAATCTAAATGCATAAAAATAATTTTTATAGGTATTAGATAATTGTATCATGTCGAAAACTTAAAAATCTTTAAACGATTTACTGTCGGATATGTAAATGTTTTTTTTTTATAATGACCTTGATTACAGCTCGAATCCAAATAATATTTATTTTTTACTTAGTTAATGTTTAATATCTCTTTTGATGTTAAATTAATATATTTTTTAATAATAATTACAGATGAAGTATTTTACGTCATTGATGATTTTGTTGATTCTTGGCTTTCAAATATCCCATATCCATGCTAAATACGAACAGGAATCACTCAAACTTAGACCCGTAAGTTATAATGATATTTAACATATGTATAATCGAATTTAGTAAATTGTAAACACAGATTTACATATATGCTTTCTTTCATGGGCTGGTTTGACCGAATAACTAAATTTATCGCTGCAAACGTGACGTGTTTTGACCCGACCGGAACTTACGACTATTTTTGAAAACATAGTTTCATAGAAATTTTACATGAAATAGTATATGTTTTGGATCTACACACGGGACAGGGCCTGGAACTCAAGGAATTTTCTATGAAACGAGACAAAATTTGTCGTCCCGTTTCGTCCGGGTTAAAACTTTACAGGGGTACTTTCGGATTATTTTTTTAACGATAGAATTTTCAAATATTATGATTCTGGAATTGTCAAATTGTAGAAAATACTATAATATAATCCTTGTCTTTAGTTTCAAGACGATAATATTAGTAATGACTGAGTAAATGAGGAAACGCCAATGATTGCGTGTGTGTGTGCGTGTGGAGGTGCATGTGCGTGTGTGTGTACGGGTGTGTGTGCGGGTGTGTGTGTATATATTTGAATGTGTGTGTGTGTGTGTGTGTGTGTGTGTGTGGTGGTGCGTGTGCGTAAACATGTGCGAGAACGTGTGTGTGTGAGTGTCAGTGTGCGGGTGTGTGAGGGTGTGTGTGTGTGGAGGTGCGTGTGCGAGTGCGTGTGCGTGAACGTGTGTGTGTGTATGTGTGTGTATGTGTGTGCGGGTGTGTGTGTGTGTGTGCGTGTGGAGGTGCGTGTGCGAGTGCGTGTGCGTGAACGTGTGTGTGTGTATGTGTGTGTATGTGTGTGCGTGTGTGTGTGAGGGTGTGTGTATGTGTGTGTGTATTTGTATGTGTGTGTGCGTGCATGCCTGCGTGCGCGTGTGTGTGTAATTGTAATATTCGATTGATTTGTTTACAACACAGAAAGATTAAGATTGTCAATAAGTTTGCATGATCAAGACCGGATGCGTAGTAGGTACCAAGGCTAGTCTTTTAATTTGTTTTTTTGGAACACGTTATAATCCGCAAGCATAAAAATGTTTTAAATGTATACAATTCAACGTGCTTTTTGATGTGTGTGTATATTATTTTATTCGATGTTCTTCTCCTCAGGTGGATTACATGATGACAATATTGTTGGAGCAATTTCATTCATCGATTCAGAAGGAAACAGAAAGCTATGCAACAAGTAACAGAATCAAAATATTAGACGAATCATATCATTTGAAAGTTGTCAAACAAACACCTTATATAAAAGATAGGTATGGAAACCAACAAACATGTTCACCCCTAAAACTGCTTATTAATGGTGGTGATATAATGTTTTTGTGTCAAAATAATAATAATATATATCCACTTGCCGGCATCCAGTGTGACTCTTCTAGCGGAGTGCCTTCTAATGGTGAAATAGATAAGCTATCATTTTTATCTTCGTACGATGTCACACCAAGAGATGGCGTTTTCAAAATGGGTGATTTGACTATTCAAACGGACAAGCTCTATAGGAAATTTAAAGTTGGGTATCACATTGGCGGGACTCTGTTTTTTATAGCGTATAACCAATCTAACGACGTGTTCGGTGAAGCTATCTACGCCGCTAGTATGAAATATGAAAACGATAAGATGGGCAACAGTTTGATTGCGTCGCAAAGAGTTTACTTAAATTACAACAATTTTAAGGACTTGATAATTGATCAATACACGGGAAATGTCTTTGTCCAGACCGACAGAATCATCTTACAACTTGTAAAGAACCCATACGCAAAGGCGATCGAGGATTTAGGAAAATTGCAATTTTCTTTTCCGAAAATTTATACAAACGACGTTGAAGCACATTTACAAGTAGTCGATTCATCTCACAATTCAACAATAGTCCCCGTTTATTCTGCAACAACTACTACTTAAGTCAACTTCTTACGCAAAAATCATACAAACGACGTTAAAGATTGTATTAAAGTTGCTAAACCGGTTATAATATCAGGAAAACTCCACTTACTCTGCATTGCCGGCTTACTCTGCAACATCTTCTATGTAAGAAAACATTCTAGGTAAAATCCATACATACAAAGTTGAAAAATAACGTTGCCAAGGCAAGAATGGAAGAGATAGCTGGATTCAGTCAAGAGGTCAACCCAGAGCTGTAAAAACTAATGATGATACCGAACGTTGAAAATTGTGTAAAATTAAAAAGTCAGCCTCAAACAACGGGTAAATTGGCTGTTTATTCTGCGAAATTTTCTATGTATCTGAGAAAATTACCTACACCAAAATAAACACGTTCGCGTAAAAATAATCACACAGCTTCTTCTATATAAGAAAAATTTCAACCCAAAATGAATCGGAAATATGTGGAACTAGGAATCAATCATACGGCGTTTTTATTAATATTAGGATTATTATAAGTTTTTTTTTAAATGTTATTTTTTGCACCTAGATGTCCCGGAAATCAGCCTTTGTGATTTTTCGTAATATTTCATCTCAAATCCTAATAAGGACATGAAAAATTCTTTAAAATTTTATTTAAAAATTTAATTGTATGTGTTTATTGTTATTTGTATATGTTACTTTATAGTTAAATAAAAAGGATAATCGATAAATTATCTTTTTATTAAACACCCGATATCCTGCATTTATTTTCTTTATTCATTCTTTTACTTTGTAATTACATAACTAAGAAGTAGGTACCTCCAAGTACATATGATAAAATAAAATTTTTAACTGGTAGGTACAGATAAAGGTAAACAAAACATGGAATATTTATAATTTATTATGACCAATCAGAGGTGATGTCATTTGAATTAAAAAAAAAATATTTCTTCACAAAATCAAGTGGCTTACTAACTTCCAAAACGAAGGTGGTTAGGTACCATATTTTTGTAAGTATTTTGAGCGATAATTTTTTACCACGTTGTCCGATTTCGATGAGTTTTTTTTTTCATTACAAAGAAGGTAGGTATATCCAGTAGCGTCTAGTTCCAGCTTTTATTTTCTACATTCTCAAGTTAGATTTAAGTTTGTTTATAATAATAATAGCAACTCGCGTGCGCGAGTTGCTATTTTATTATAAATTTTCGCATAATATTTTTTTATTTTTTTTTTAATTTTCGCATAATATAAAATTTCACAGCTCATTTGACTTAATACTACGAGATCTTAACCAATCAGAGAGCCAACCGGAAACAGAATGCGGAATGGTGAATGCGGATTGTAGACGTTAGTATGTATGTATATTTTATTTAAATGTAAAAAATAAATCTACTATAACCAATAAGCATATTTAAAAGTAAAAAAAAAATCACAGTATGAAATATATAAAGACAACAAAAAACAAGAAAATATTCAAATTTACACAATAATACAAAGGAAGCACACAATATATTAAAATAACTTTTCTTTTATATATTCAACACTTAGTCGACGAAAAGCCAGATGCTTCCTTCAAACAATTTTTATTTTTATTTTATTTTATTTGAAGAAAAATACAGCATAAATCATAAGAATAATAAAACAAAAATGATACATACAATTTCATGCATAAGTAACATGTTTTCACTTATCTAAAAATAGTAGTAGGTACATAAACATATTTTTTTATTTATTATATTTATTTATTATTTCTTTTTCTTTCATTATCAATGGGCAGGTACATTCGAAACACGATGAGAAAAGGAACATCAAATATTACTCCGGCTAAATTTGTGTTGATTTAACTGATAATTCATTTAACTTGTTAATTTTGTCGACGGATAACCTATGTCAAAAATAAATTATGATAACGAACTCAATATTATTTATAATTTAGCACTAAACAACGGATATAAAGTTAAATTAATTAATGACTTAATAAGAAAAAAGAAAAAGAAAAACCTTCTCAGAAACATAGCCCCTGGATTAACTATAAAATCTTTAAAATCAGATAAATGGATTAAATTAGCATACATAGGAAATTCGTCCGTAAAAGCAGGTAACGTTATTAAAAAATCAGGGAAAAATATAGCTTTTTATAATCCAAAAACATTAGGCAAAATGCTCATTAACAATAAAGATAAAATAGACCCCATTGAAAATAACGGTATATATTCTTTAGCATGTGGTTCCTGTCCAAGTGTATACATCGGCCAAACGGGAAGACAATTTAAGATCCGTATTAATGAACATTTACGTTGTAAAAGACTTAATCAGGACTCATCCAACTTTGCTGCACATCTTAACGAGTTTGGTCATGACTTCTCCATCGATAGTAATACCAAAATTTTACATATTAACCCTAAAGGTAAAAAACTAGATCGTTTGGAGATCTTAGAAATAAATCGTTTGAAATGTGATAACAGCAAAACTTTGATAAATTTACAGACAGACTTCTCCCCTTCACCGTTATTAAAACCGATATTTTAAACAATCTACATTATATGCAGTTAATGTGGGGTTATTCCAACACTTATCCTTTATTGTTTGTTTACTTTCGATATAAAGAATTTTACTGCCGGCCACTCTCTTTGTTTCAGATACCTGCACACATTTGGTCTTCACTACATGGATACACAACCTCTGGATACTCAATAATATTTATATTTCTTATAATTCGTTTCTATATTGTATAATGTAAAATCAGTTTTACTTTCTACTTCAACATTACTAAACTTTGTATACATCACACATATTTACCATACTGTTTTGTTTGCCAGTTTTCTTCATCAGTTCTTTCTGGCAATACTAATCGAACTGATAGAACTTTACAAAAAAAAAAAAAAGGTTGTGTACCAATATTTCAGTCATATCTATTTAAACTCTGTTTACTTTCATTTTCGCGCACTCTGACGATGATCTTCAGATCGATACCGGTCAGTGCCAGTGTTAAAATTAAATAGTGAAACTAAAACTAATTAGTGTTTTCATTTATACCTATGATAATTCATTAATCATATCTGGAATTAATCGTTTATTATTTAAGCTAATCTATGAAAATTATTGGATTTTTTAAGATATTCAGTTTAAAATGTACCTATTAATAATTATAAAAATTATTTCCTGGTTAAATCTCAAGGCACGTTAAATTTCCCTTTACCTTAGACTCGAAAAACAAAATATAATATATTTAAGATAGAAATCAAAAAATTGTAGTCATTCATTTTTTTCGTTTATTTCATTCTTGTTATTGTGTATGTCATCTATAAAAAAAACTATGTTAAATTTCTCAAAAACAGTACAACGGCATTCATTCCCTCACAAGACGAAAGTCTGTTCTGAGGCAATACTAACAATACGCACACTACATAATTTGTGCGGATGTAACAAATGTCAAGGTTTAACACAGCAATAAAAGAAATAAGCCAACAAAATTTGAGATTGTGAGTGGATCTGAGGATATCTGAGAGTGTAGTGTTGGTCACAGCCCATTAGTTATTTTTTAAACTGTTCAGAGGGTTCAGTCACTTTTATGAAACGTAAAATCATCGTATGTCATTTGTTTGCGAGATCTGAAAAGATTTTTTTAAAGAAGCAATTTACTAAAAAATAATAACTCGTTGAAAATAATTAAACGAGACCCGACAATGAGGGGTTCGAAAGAAAAGTTTATAATTAAAAATCCGAAAATTAGATCCAATTGTTTGAGTCGGGACTCGGTGCCATAACGAAATAATAAACTTGAGGATGGAAATTTTGGGTTTGTCTTATATTAAAACGAGCGAAATTTAAATGTTTGCACTTGTGTCAGAATTTTTTGTAAAATGGTAAAATAATCCTTCTTCTCTTTTCTTCAGTCTCCACTACTGGATATAGGCCTCTTTCTACATGATACCTGTTGAGATTTTTATGTAAAATTGCATTACTAGCAAGATGAGATAGTGTATCAATGTTGATGAGGCAATGTATGTGTTAAGATAGAAGAATGCAGTGCTCGGTTCTTGCTGCCTACTTGATTGAGGAAGAAAGAAGTGGAGAGTATAAAAATACACTTGTCTATAGAGACACATACAATAACAATTTGAAGTTGATCGCTCAATTTTCCCATACAGAAGTTATTTAACTTCTGTTATATACATTTTTCATTCAAATATGAAATTTATTTCACATTGATATGGCAGACCATAGATTTTTTTCTTTAAATTTTGAGAATCCTTGAATGCATTTTTGATAAGTGTATTTTTGTTGTATCAAAATTTTAAACAATATGAAAATACCTTGATTTTCCAGACCGTGTGAGCATTTTTAAAATTTGGACAGATGAAATCATAGAGAAGAAATTAACGGATATCTTTGGAAATCTAATCAGCTCTAGGTATATGCACTTTACACATAATATGATGTTAATATGAAGTTGATCGGTTGATATGAAGTTGAAGTTTGGGCTGTAGAGAGGACACAAAAAGGATAATCCATACGCCGTACGCCATACATACAAACACATCACGACAAAATCACAGTGTGCACTCTCTACATCAGTGATTCCCAAAGTGGTCTATATCGACCCCCAGGGGTCTATGATAACCTGCAAGGGGTCTATGTCAGCGAAAAAAAAATTTGGGGTCCATGAAGTGAAAATGGGGGTCCACGATTGTGAGATTTAAGATTAAACCTCTCAAAATTGACGCCAAATGTTGATAATTTATTAATAAAGCATCAGGTTCATCCTTCCCACTAAAAACATTTACTTATTGCTTAGTTTATTTTATGTTACGTTTATTTTATATAACAGATACAAAATTTTATTTGAGTAGTTTTAATTTAAATTCAATTAATTAATGTATAAAACATAACATATGTTTTTACTATAAGGTTTTATCACTAAACTTCACTACAGTTAGAAATTTACAAAAAATCAATATCAGGTAAGTGGGGTCTACCAAAAACCGACAAACATGGCAAGGGGATCTACGACACAAAAAAGTTTGGGAACCTCTGCTCTACATGATACCCGTTGAGAAATTGATGTAAAAATGACTCTCCACTATTCCATAGTGTGGAGTGTAAAAAGAATAAGAACAAGGATAAGAACAAGGGATAAATATACTCTTTAGATTATTCTCTAAAATATCAAGTGAGTTAGACGACGCAATATCCGAACTTAGAATATTCCATAGTTTTGCTGATTGTAATTCGAACGACGAGCTTAAAAATTATGTGTTTTGCGCAGGGATGGATAACGTTCAGCAGGTCGGAGTGGATGTTCATTATTGAAGAAATAAGTGATTTCGTTTTTATGGTACTGTGGCAAGTTTGTTCTTAGGATACTGTGGATCCTCCTGTACTTACATTCAGAGGAAGACTAAAGAATTCCTGGAGCCTGCAAAGACGAAACCAATTGCAGAGACATGACTTAGGTGACATAAAACAGGACAGAAGGACCTATAATTTTAGGTCGAGGACAGTTGACCCCAACGGTTGGCACAGACAATGAGTTGGGTTAGAGCAAGGGAGAACAGAAGAAGACCACGGAAATATCTCCAATCTTTTCAAATTTGTGTTTCTTCAAAGTAATATTATGATTTATTTTTGGTATTTTTTGCTATTTTTTAACAGTCCGATATTATATGCTCGATTGTTTTCGGAAAAACCAAACATTTCCTACAACTATCATCTACTACATTTATGTCTTTTATTATATATTTTAGATAATTTTTAGTTTTTATTACTCTATCCTGAATCGCTATTATAAAACCTTCTAAATCCGCGTCCAAATCACCAATACTCAACCATTTGTTTGACCAAATTTTGTCAACATAAGATTGGTTGAGAAATTTTGGATGTACAGAATGAATTATTTTATTTAGCCACGAATTTAGAAGGTCGTCATTTATATTTATAATATTGTTATTGGCATTCTCGTACTTTAAATTTAATGTTGTTAAATTTTTGTCCGCCTCACAGATTACTTTATGCATTAAAGAACTCTCAGATTTTTTGTGAAAGAAAGATTTTAGCGATTCGATTTGATTATTATGTAACGATGTTATTTTTATTTTTATTATACTTAAAAAATTTAGATGCTCGAATACTATATAAATAAAAATTATAATTAAATTAATAGCAAACAAACTAGAATAAATCAAGGTTATTGAGTAAAAACGTACCAATCCAAATAATGTCCGAGCAATATACAATTTACATTTGAACTAACCCTTATTATTACGTTATATCAATCGTTTCTGTGATGCCCGAATGTCAGGTCGGAATTTAACAAAACGCAATCTTCATCTGGTAACTTTTCCGATTTTCTCTCTTTCGTTTCCACGCCACAGCGCATCCCTTCGTCCCTCTCTGTCCCGGTCCGATATGGATGTAAAGGTGGAACTACCAGGCTAGTGTTTTCCTCCGCTCGCTGTATTGGCAGCACGTAAGTCCTGGGGTTGGTTTTGCCATGTTACAAAGCCCGCTTGTCAGTCTCGAGTCGGTGTTCGCGAGGGTAGTTTGTGTCGCGCCGCCCCTCGTCCCTAACACACGCCAAAATACCATAATAATAGATCGTCGTGCGGGAAAACCGCGGTCGTGAAAAATACAATCGCCAAAAAAAGAACAATTTCGCGCTTTTGCCCTCGTGCCCAAAATGGATTTTTTTTTCAAATAATCGTTCCATTTTCAAACATCCCATCCGTGTGACTGTTCAAAAATTTGAGTGTTCTTTTATTATTATTTTTTTCAACAAAGGATCGCTGTCAAATTTAACTGATGGATTATTAATATTCATTGTGAAATAAATTTTAAAAAATATATATTTTATTTGTATTTATTTAATGTTGATTTTAATATTCATTATATGCTGTCAGCTGTAAGATTGTTCGTTAATCAGTGTTGGAGAAATAAGGTGTTAAACGTGTTTAATTGAGTAAAAAGTGAACACATATTATTCAAACGAAAACACAGGTTAAAGGATTTTCTGCGATAAACAATCGGCTTCAAATACATCACAAGGTAGGAAATACATATATATTTTTGAATTATTGTTTTGATATTATTTTTGTAACAATTCTTTTTCATAAATTTATAAAATATAATATTTTATGTATGTGACAATAAAAGCTGTAATTTATTTGAGATAATAAATCGAAAAATCAATATTTTCAAATGTTTGAATGTTAACTTTGTGGTTCATATTTAACAAATTAAATTTAAAGATATAACTTTGTATTAACCACAATTGTATTAAAGATATAAGTTGAAAGTTAGCCTGATGAGGGAACGGTTAGTTCCGAAACCGGTCGCATCGTTTCAACCAAAAAACGTGGTTAATACAAAGTTATATCTTTAAATTTAATTCGAAAAATCAATCATTATTTGTGAAACTCCACATTTTAAAATAAAATTATAATTTAGTGCAACACATATTTTTATCTCACTTTAATTTGGTTCAACACAAATTTTTATCTCACTTTAATTTGGTTCAACACAATTTTTTTTCTCAATTTAATTTAGTACAACACAATTTTGTATCACTTTAATTTAGTGCAACACTTTTTTATCTCACTTTTATTTGGTGAAACACACATTTTTATCTCGCTTTCATTTAGTACAATACACTTTTGTATCTAACTTTAATTTGGTGCAACACACATTTTTATCTCAATTTAATTTAGTAAAACATTTTTATCTCACTTTAATTTACATAGTGCAACACACTTTTTTATCTCACTTTTATTTGGTGCAACACACATTTTTATCTCGCTTTTATTTGTTGCAACACACATTTTTATCTCGCTTTCATTTAGTACAACACACTTTTTTAATTAAGTGAAACACACATCTATATCTCTCTTTAATTTAGTGCAACACACTTTACTATCTCACTTTAATTTATTGCAACACACTATTACGATGTTTTTATTTTGTTATAGGTATTGTGAGAAATAAACATTATTATATTTACTTATATACTATTTTATACAAAACCAAATCGAGTGTCTCTGACGATGGTCTAAGATATACAGATACCAGTCTGTTTAGAAATAATTGACTTCTATGATTGAAGGATTGAAAATCGATTTTTAATTGTTTTGGAATATACATATTAAGTAGATGACTTATATCAAAATCTTAGAAAACTTGTTATTAAATAGCTATTTCTGATAAATATTTCCATATTCGTTTCTTAATGATTTTTTTAAATATATTCTTATTTCTTTATTTAGATCCACTGAATTATAAAAACGAAATGATGCTCAAAATGAAGCTTCATGCATCAAACGAATGTGGGTTATTTTATAATCAAAATAAAACACACAATAAACTTTTACTCAATATAATTATGTATAAAAGAAAAAAAACACTGTTAGTATAAGTGTGAAAACATATTTATTAATGAAAGTGTTATTTTTCGTGTTTGTACATAGTATTTTTTTTCGTATATGACATTCCATGTTAATGTGATACAAAAGGTACCTATTATACTATGGAAAATTATTTTATTTCATAAAAAAATATTTAGATTTATTCCATATAATCTAAATATTTCTTTTAATTGAATCCGCGGTTGTTTTGTAATAATTTAATTTTAGCTCTTTTAAGTTTTACCGTGTTTAAAAACGTTTTTACATTTTCTTTTCTTTCGCTTAAAAAACAACATTAATATTCGATAAATTTTCCAAAATGGACGTAAATATTCCTCTTCAAATAATTTATTTTTTAGAGAATAAACAACTGAGCTATTTATGTATACATTTTCATAATTTTAATTTATTTCGTGATTTTAATACAAAGAATTCATTTAATTGATTTAACATAAACTGCGCTCAATTAAATAAAAATAATCAAAATATTTGCGTATTTTATAAAGTTTTCTCTATGTACTAGGATATAATAATATATTTTCTACAAAAGCCCATTTTAGCTTTTCAAGAGGTTATAAATTAATATCCATGTAAGTAATTATTGAATAAATTAAATCACACCTTAATGTGTTATAAATTATCATTACTATCATTTTTTACTGTTGGAATATCTGGGTTACATGAAATACAAGGAGGTATATACGATTTCATGAATTTTCCACGTTGTTTATTAGATGTATGCAACCGAGTACCGTATATGATACATCATATCACGGGGTAATGTTTCTTATTATCATAATGCATTGCTCGAATACTTGGCATGACTATGACAGATAAAATATCAAATTTATGTTGGTAGAATACATATTTTAAAATACTTGAGGTATTCATGCATCAAAAATAGTGTATAAATCAAAATTTAAACAAACTTATTCATTCATACCATCACGGCATACCCACAATGTGGGGTGACCAGTAAGTTAGTCTGTGAATAGGTGTTTGGGAAGGTTCAGAATCAGGTATAGATCTATTGAAATAGCAATCGTAACCTCTGTCTTTTCGATAAACGTTATATCTGTTATCGAATAATTCGCTGCTGACTACATCCGGGAAAAGCCAAGTCTCAGTTATACAACATATACATAAAATATTAATCAGAGCATAAAACGTTACATAGAAAATCATCAGTCTTTATTCAAAGGTCTCGTACATTCACCATTGTTGCGATATTAATAATTTATTACAATGATATGTATGGAGAGCTATAGTAAAGTCAATCTTGTATAGAGCAAACAATAACATTTAAAAAACATACATATACCCATATATGTAGATACATATTTAATTTTATATTTTTATTTAAATTACTTCTCGGGCAACTAACAGGTAGGTACTGTGTCAAATATTAATTTATCATGCACCCAATAACAAGTTGCCACATTCTGGAGACTTGCGATATTAATCGTCTCACAGATACAGACTGAAAACACAATTAAAAACTGTGTCTTTACTGGGAATCGAACCCGGGACCTTTGGATCAGCAGTCAGATACCTAACCAACTGAGCCACGAATGTCATGTCATGACATTTGCATTAATGCTTCAGGTTTAGTAAAGAAACCACCAAAAAATTTATTATAAATAATATAGATGGGTCGATGGCAGAGCGGTTAGCGCGCTGGGCTAGCAATCCAGTGGTTGCGAGTTCGAATCCCGCCTCGATCGATTTCGTTCACCTATAGCACAAGCATTTATGCTTATTTTAGGGAACGTAGGAAGATGTATATAAACTTTTTTAACAAGGACATATGTATTCATTTAAAAAAAAAATGTTTTTTTGTGTTTATTTACCTAATGCAAATGTCAAGACATATTTTTCCAGATACTTATGTATGTTTGTCTTTTTTTTATTTGAAAAAAAAAATCTCTACGCCTTCTTCTTCTTCTTCAGCCAGTTTTCATCCATTCTTGGACATAGGCCTCCCCTTTGATCCTCCACAACTCCCTGTCTTGGGCACACTGCATCCATCTCCCTCCGGCACATTTCTTGATGTCATCAGACCACCTTGCCTGGGGTCTGCCAACACCTCTTCGGCTTGTTCTCGGTCGCCATTCTAAGATCTTTTTGGTCCATCGTGAATCCTGGCATCTGGCAATATGCCCAGCCCAGCTCCACTTAAGGCCAGCGACCCTTTCCGCTACATCGGCTACTTTGGTTATTTGTCTTATCATGACATTCTGAATTCTGTCCCTTATTGAAATACCCAGCAACTTTCTCTCCATAGCTCTCTGTGTCACTAACAGCTTGTGCATTATTCTTTTTGTTAGGACCGATGTTTCCATTCCATAAGTAAGCACTGGGAGAATACATGCATCAAATAGCTTCTTTTTCAAATAATGGGAGTATTTACGGGATTTCAGAATGTATGATAATTTTCCAAAAGCTGCCCAGGCAAGCCTCATTTTATATTTCATTAAAAATATACGATAAACGTTGAAAATTGGGGAATATTATCATTTTTTTTACAAGAATTCATACAGAATATAATTTAAAAGTCAAGATATATTTTTCTTCATTAATACCCAAACTATCTTGGTTTTTTTTTTCAAAACGATTTGACTTGTTATAATGATGGAATATCAAATTGAAAAATAGGTACGCTGGTAGTAACGTATTAATGAATAAATATGTACCTACATATGTAAAATACAACTAAATCAATTATTTTCATATTACACTTCAAAATGTGTAATATGAAGATAGTTGGTTTGAAGTTTAAATAACCTGTTTATCAACACTATGTCAACAATAGTTTAGATGTGCTTTTGAAATTTGAGGCACTGATATTTTGTTTGTGTTATTTTGTACCGGAAAGGTTTGTTTGTATATCGTGTGGATATAGGATTTTAGAAGGTCTATCGTATGAATTGTGTTATCCTTTATTCTGTCATACAGCGGGTTGACGAGCCAGAGATTGACAAGCAGATAATTCGTCTCCAGCTTCCAACAATGGAATTTTCTTCCATATGAAGCATACCTGGCCATGTACCTATAATTTCATCCCCCAAACCTGGAAAAACTACCAAAGTACATAACCTTCAGTTTCTCCCCCATATTCTCATCATTTTATTTATTCATTCCAAATTTATGGTCAATTTTTTTTTCTTCGTCTCTCCTAAGCATTTATATCAGTGCGAGTGAGCATATTTCGATGGTTTAGTGCACAGATGTGTTAAGTGCAAAAAATATTTTTTCTAACATACATATGTAAGAATAATAACATATTGTAAATAAGTAATGTCTTTATCATTTATCGTACACATATCATAATCGTTCTCAATAAACTATGAAAAATACCATGATTTTTTGTACATACATTTCCTTTTTAATCCAAAATGTACCTCAGTATCCCAAAGATAAATTCACTTATCTTTCAAGCCACGGGCGTCCCCCTCGATCTGCTGAACGTACTTACTTCACTATCTGTTCCTATTCATAGTTCTGAATTTTTAAGCTCTTCATTTGAAGTAAATTCAGCTAGTCTAGCTATACTATGGAATAGGCTAAGTCCTGATCTATCCTGATCGTTGTCTATATCACTAAATATCTTCAAGAAAAGGCTAAAGCAAAAATATTTATCTAACAATACCTGATTACATCTTCCTCTCCTCTTCCTTTTCTTATCCTTTAGTTTTCCTATCATTGCTATGGATTGTTCTTATATGCTATCTTCTTTGTTTTTTTTTTTACTTTTCTTCTGCTATCTTCGTTTTTTGTAACGTGATTAAATAATTGCCATAGTACACACTTTTTTGTATATTTAACATTAACTCTGTTTGGTTGGAATAAATTGCCATTAGGCATTAAGCCCGCCTATGTAAAATACCTACCTACGCGTGACAAATTAATTAATTACATCCGAGTTTTTTTTTTTTTAATAAGGCACAGCCACCAATAGAGGCGGATTTGTTCTGTACAATTTAGATCATAATATATTTACTGTTGAAAAGAAGAGTAAAAACAGAATTCCATTAGATCTTAGAGAAATAGGGGTTTACATTAAATGATTGTAAAAGGGAAGCATAAAAGATAGTAAAGTGCAAAGATTCAAAAAAATAAATAAATATATATCTCGATTTGGCAAAAATGTAGGTACTTACCACATCTTTGCATTATACTATCGATTTATGAAACAAATGAAAATAATATGAAATATCTCACTTTCTTTCTTTTGCCTGTTGATATATAAGTTTTATGTGTCCAATATCCCCCTAAAGATTATTTACGGTACTGATTTTTCCGTCAGTTGCCGAAAAATAAAAATATTTAAACGAGCGGGTTGTGGCCAACGTTATACTCCTCACTATCAAATCAAACCACAAAGTATTCAAAATTTTGTATGGAAAATTGTCAGCAGTATCATGAAATGAGTTTGTTTAAACATTTTGGATTTAAATATTTTACTATGCAAATGTGATAATTATTCAAGGCCATGTTCTGAAAGTGGTGTGCCTTTTTAGCAAATTTGAAAATAAAAATATGTTTACTGAGTTTATTGAAATATTAAAAAGGTAATAAAATTGGAATGCTGGTAAGTTGGAAGAAATCGCCATATGGCAATGAACTCGTCACTTGCGCAGAGTGCAAGGAAGTGTTCATTATTATTTTTATTGTTACATAATACATACATAGTACGCACACTCATTGATACATTGTGATGAAACTTTCAGAATACAATCACAGCGTGATACTTGTTCTTAATCTACAATATAAATATAACCTTTAAATTAAAAATTGCGAAATCTTAACATCCCACTATGTCCCTATGGGGTTTTGAGGGGTAAAAAGGGTAGGTATGGCATCTTGATTAACAAGAAAAGGATAGACGGGTGGTGACAGAGCGGTAAGTGCGCTAGATTTATAATTCAGTGGTCGCGAGTTCGAATCCTACCACGACCGATTTTGTTCACCTATAGCACAAGCATTTATGTATGCTTAATTTACGGAATGTAAGAGGATGTATATCTGCTTGTTTCAAGGACATATTCAAGGATGTATATGTACTTGTTTCAAGCACATATTCATTATTTATTGCAAAAAAATACTTATTTTGTAACAACAACTTTAGTAATAATGTGAAGTCGTATTAATTTATATGAATAATATGGGTCGTATAACAAGAGTTTTTTGAGAAAAATGTAAGGTCCCTTACAGTGAGAATATTGCTTATGGAACCTCAACTTTTCCTTACGTTATTCTTAAATAACTTCTGTAATAAGGTCATATGAGTGTGAATGGGCCAACAAAATAATAATATTGATTACCTTCACATATAAATAAATAGGTAGGTATATATTTTTGTTTCTATTTTGTTTCAAAGTAAAGAAATATACTGTAAACAGTCCAATTAAATTAGGGTACTGTAAACAGTCCAATTAAATTTGGGTACTGTAAACAGTCCAATTAAATTAGGGTACTGCAAACAGTCCAATTAAATTAGGGTACTGTAAACAGTCCAATTAAATTGGGATACTGTAAACAGTCCAATTTAATTAGGGTACTGTAAACAGTCCAATTTAATTAGGGTACTGTAAACAGTCCAATTAAATTGGGATACTTTAAACAGTCCAATTAAATTAGGGTACTGTAAACAGTCCAATTAAAAATTTGAGCGTAAATCACAATAAAATTATAAACAATTTAATTTAATAATATATAGCGGATGGATGTTACAATGCACACGGTATTGGACAGAATCACCTGTCTGCATAAAATCTGTCCAGTAACCTTTCATATTATTATTTACTAGCCTTTATGTCCCGCCGTTGGCCAAGAATGTAAATTAGTGAAGGAATAAGCAATCGTTTATATACCTACATAATATTGTCACACATAATTTTTTTTTAACCGTAGTATGAAAAGTAGTTTGAAATTTAATTGAGTTTAAGCGGTGTAAAATCTTAAAGTGATGGCCACAATCCATTTGCTTTTATATATAAGCACATACAATTTCTGCACGCATGGACTATGGGAAATGATTTTAAATATGACTTATTATAAAAAGACAACGTCGTAAAGAGTTTGGATTTGGCCACAACCCCTATTTTTATATATCGTCATCGAACGCAAATAATGTGTTTTAAATATTTAGTAATTTTGGATGATGGGAAATTGTTTAAAAATTGATTAAACAAAAGTACTGAAAATATTCTAGTGTTGGTCCCATCCCATTCGTTTTTATATTTTTCGTCAAGTGTGCATATAGTTTATTATATTTTTGCACATTAAAACTGATAGACTTAAAACTGACACATAAGTCTACATTACAGAAGAAGAAGAAGACTTAAGCTATGTTAAATAGTTTTTAATATGAATATAAACGTTGTGAAGATCCAGCAATGGCCACAACCCCGATTTTTTATATTTTGTCATCAAAATGAAATGTGTAGTTATTGAAAATTAAGCAATATATAATGATATAATAAATGGTGTAAATTTGATTGAACAAAAGTAATGAGAAGATTCTAGTGTTGGTCACATCCCATTCGTTTTTATGTATTTTCATCAAGTATGCATGTTGTTTATAATATTTCGTTACAATAGACTATTAGACATAAAACTAATCCAAAAGACTAAATAAAAAAAGGAGTAGGAGTATAAAACTACAACAAATAGTTTGTAATAAAAACTGACCCAATGGTCTACATAGAAGATGAAATAGAAGAATTACACATTAGGAAATGTATTATATAAAAAAACTGTCCAAAATGTCTTCTTATAAGAAGAAGAAGATGAATTGAACTATAGGAAATATTTTATATAAAATTCACCCAACATCTACATAAAATAAGAAAACGAAGAATTAGACTAAAGGATAGTTTGTTTAAAAATAGTTTGTTTAAAAACTAACCAAAAGGTCTACATAAAGGAAGAAGAAGACGAATTAGACTATAGGAAATAGTTTGTATAAAAACTCACCCAAGGTCTACATAAATTAAGAAAAAGAAAAATTAGACTATAGGAAATAATTTATTTATGAACTGTCCTAAATGACTTCACAAAAGAAGAGGAAGAAGATTTAAACCCCAAGAAATAGTTTGTAGAAAAAATCACCCAAAGGTCTACATAGAAAAAAGAAGAATTTCACTATAGGAAATAGTTTGTAGGTATATTGAATGTGTATTGTAGTTAACCTAAAATAGTTTAATAATTTTCCTATACGAAATCAGTATATTCTTGGTTTTTAAGTAGTAAGTATTAGGTAGGTAGGTACCTACCTACAATGATGTTCTAAATTAATTCGAATTCGATTTATAAGAAATTTTATTTGAATATCAGAATGTGTCCGTTACCATAGTAACCATGTTCCAACATGTGAAAAATATCAAATGTTATGGAGACATTTTTTGAATATGTAGGTACCTACATTGGTTTGTTCGATGCCATAAAAATGAAAATTGTCAGAAAAATCAAATATTTTTAACAAATTATGCAATTTTATTACGCCTATATCTTTACTAATAATTAACAGACTTTTACAATATATGTCTTAAAACTTGCTGTAATGTCTTGTGTTTCATTTCATTATTTCATAATCACATTTATTTCAAAGGTATATTATTGTAAGAACATATTCATTCGGTAGGAAAATTAAATATCGTATGAAAAGATATTAAAATGGCGGGGTTATATGTACATTTGTACAAAACGCTTACTTTAAAAATATAAGTTAAACATTATAATTAGACAAAATATTCACCATGTTTTTCACTTAAAATATATTTCTTTCGTGTAAATACGTACTTCTAACTTTTAAACTAACAGATATTTGCGTGCAAAATGTACACTTTTTTGACAGATATGACTTGGAAAATTTTGTATGAAAAAAATAATTATTGAAATATCTTTAAAATTCAGCATTTTAATCGCATTATTTTTAGCGTGACACTGCATCAGGTATACTGGTACACGTTCGCACATAAATTAGATTTTTAGATGCTCTTGGTTTTTCAAAAGGCGTGAGACAAACACACACACACACACACACACACACACACACACACACACACACTAACATATTGATTGCTTTATTACTTTAGATTTTCATCATAATTCAGGGGGGCAAGTCTGGTTGACCGTCGAAATGAAAACCCTCCTTGTTTATCCATATCATGGATATAATTATTATATGGAGTTCTACAATATCTTTAGATGTCACAGAACTCCATACGATAATTATATCCATGATATGGGTAATCACTGGGGTTTTGATTTCGCCGGTCGAACCAGACTTGCCCCCCAGACTTTTCGCGGAGCGACTGGTGAAAAAAACAACAACAGAGGAGTACTCAAGTTGCATTGTTATTAGGTATATAATTTATGACTGTGTAGGTACATATGTGTTTAAAATCACACTCTTTTGAATCTGTGCGACAAAAGCAGTTCGAGTTTTTAAATGCTATCATTCATATTTTTAGTTACAACTCCTGTAGATGATATAATAAACGGTATCATTGTAACTATATCTTATCTCCATTGGGTTTTGATCTGTTCTGCTAGAGGAATTTTTGATTTTTTTGGCATGTTTTTGTTCTAGATTTGATGTATTTGGAATAGATATATCAATTAAATGCGTTTGCTTTGTATCTTTCTCAATCAGGGTTATATCGGGTCTATTGTGCAGTTTGATTCTATCTGTAATTATATGTGTATTTTATTAAATTAATTTTTGGCGTTCCAATATATGTGTATTTATTATTTATAAATAAATAAATAGAGATTTAATTTAATAAAGTTTATGTGTGTTGTTTTCAATAACTGATAATTGAGAGTATTTGAGCTATGATGGTGGAAAATCTATTAAATTATATATAATTATTATTATTTGTATTTTCAAAATAAGAAATCGTTACTGAACATACAGCGGGTTAATGAATCGCGTCTTTACGTGGCGACGTTTCATATTAAACACATTTTCATTAGGGCTGTACTTACGCCAATCTAATTCACTTCCAAAATATTATCAAATGCCATTCTGTCTGGTGTGGAAATAAAACTGAGACCGAAATTACAAAGGCTTCTGTATTTAATTGCCGCGGCTAACGTGAAGAAGGCATCGAGCGTTTATACGGGACGTTTTTTTTTCAATCGGAACAAAGGGATGATTTTTCGACGAGGTGGACGGTTTTTCGATTGGCTGCCTTCAGCTTCATGGGCAGAGGGCGGATAGGGGCGGATATTTTCTCGCTAGTAAACAGTCAACACTTAATTTATCTTTATGTTCGTGTATAGAATATTATTTGCCTTTTACTGATTTAACTCCAACACGGACACTCCTCAGTAATAGCCGGTAATATTTTTTAGAACCTAGATACGACTGTGTGTGTATTATAAGTATGTGTGTTTATTAGGGTGAACGCTGGTTTCGATGATGAACTTAAGATTGTGCTGATGGGAGAAGGCCTCGGATTCAATGACTCGCTGCCTACCATGCATCACGAAAAAACCATTTGGCTTCGACAAACCTTGAAAAATATGGCCGGCTTTAAACAGGATCAGCACGAGCCACGGCAGATATTATGCGGATTTCTTCCTTAAATGTGGATGACTGGACTCATTTAATTGTCATTTAGTTCATTTCATGCTGCTGAGTGAGACGGCGCTTGCATACCCGAAGACCAGTAATATACTCTGACAAGTAGTACCTACTGTGCAAACAATTTGATATGTACCTGGGACGTGATGTACTGAACTATGATTAAAAGATAAATTTATTAATAAATTAAGGTTCTTTTTCTTCTTATGTATCTGAACACTTTAGCGGTTCTTGAGTCTCTGGTTCGAAAGAAGTTTTTGGCAAGGGCAGTGTCAGTTCTGGATTACATGTGTTAAAATGATTAACTATTTTAATAATGAAAAATATGAACACATATATTCTACAAAAAATTTATTCGACTTTCGACGACCGTTTCGGCTTATAAGGCCATAATCATCTAGACACAGTTTTTTAATGTCTGGTTATTTGAAGCGATTAAAATCATGAGTACCTACCTACAATGTGGCAAATTATAATTGGATGTATGTGTAATTAATATTTGACGTAGTTCCTGTCAGTTGTCAGAGTAGCAATCCAAATATAATAAACAAAATAAATGTAGGACCAACAGGGCTTACGACCTGTCGTTGGAGTGTGTGCAGACTGATACAATTTTTAAATGTACTAATTTGTGGTTAATTATTGGTTTGCCAGTACGTTTTCGTGAAAAACGAAGAATTGAATTCTATCTAAATCGAATATTTTTTTTTAATTGCATATACGCAAACATGTATATACAATTAAAATATTCGATTTCCATACGCTGATAAGGGAACTCAATAATAAGGCATAATTGGTGAACGTTGCTCAAGCGCATAAAGTGACCACGTAAACCAGCCGATGACAGGTCGTAAGGCCTGTAGGTTCCTTGAATTCCTGGTTCATCTATAATATCCCAACTTTGTTTCTATTGAGATATTAAAAGTTTGTCAATTAAAAAATTCTATCTTGTAATTAATTCAAACAATACTCATAAAAAATCAGCAAACGTAAAAAAACAGGATGTTCATAATAATTCCGTCGTAAATTAAGAATTATTTACACATGACCATTAACCCCGTGGTTATATAGGGATATCGCGTGTTTGTATTAATTTAAACGTGTGCACGTTCCCCCCTATCCGATTATTGTTTCAAACAAAAGTGTAAAAAGTGTTGAAATGGCCGTGCAGAGAGAATCACTTCACCCGAAATATTAATAATAATAATAATCATCATCACAAAGACAGAGTGAATGACCATCGATCAAAAAACAATAAAACAGGGGGTTGGTTTTTTTTTCATCCCTCGCCCCATCGAAATTATAACAACCCTCGGCATTAAAAAAGCAGTGGCGTAGTGAATAAAATTTAATAACTTTGTGGCACATAATTAACAATATATTTGTAACGACTCACTTTATTTCATAAGTTTAATCGCCCTGACGATGAAGGAGGATTTTTTTTATTTATTTATTTTTAATACACAAACATTTTTATATATTTAGGTTAAGTAACGCCCCACTAGGCTAAACCTGTTCGGAGGCTGTTACTTTTATACAATAGGGTATAAAAATTATTTACACAAAGAGGTTTCATAATACATAAGTTACACAGATGTTTAATGTTACATTCAAGTAGTTTTTTAAAAAAAAGGTTACAAAAGAGTAAGAAGTAAGGTTTTTGATTAAGGGTCCATATAAATCTAAACACCTCAATTTCAAATCAAATCTCTCAAATATGTTAAACAGTATGTTTCTAGAAAAAATATTATAAGTTTTCAACATATTTATAGTGAATGTTCGTCACACAAGTTTAAAATTTCCATAAAAAAATATTAAATACTAGCGGACCCGACAGACGTTGTCCTCTCTCTCCCCCTCCCTCTCTCTCACTCTCTAAAGCAAATGCATTAGAATTATTATATTCGAAGATACAGAGTCCCCTAATAATTGATTCTATTATTTGAGTTGGATATTTAGAAGTTTGGAGAAAGAATGATCTTGGTCCATTTCGAATATTGTCCAGTTATCATTTAAAAATGCCACAAGAGTATTTATATGTCTTTCAAACAAAATCTATATTTATAACCTTATTTTATTTTATAACCTAATTTTATAATACGAAGGTGTACATTTTTTCACTATAGAAAATTCTCTCTAATATACGTTTGTTGTTTGAACTTGACGTTTCAATCACAAAATATATATTTATAACCTCACTTTACATTAAGGATGTGCTTAAAATTTGGCTATATATCACAATATAATAATATCACAGGATAATGTAATGATTATAATATACATAAAACGAAGTAATTTAATATATATATGTTATATTCATAAATTAATTTAAATATTTAAACGGAAATATTACGAAACATTACATTGAGATAACTTTGATATATCTACCTATCGTCATAATACCACTTAATAAAACAGAATATACTTGTAAAAAAAAACTAAATAGCTTTATACCTACAATAATAATAAGAAAAACAACTTAATAATTTCATGAAATATTAAAAATATGAAAACAAATACATCGAGTTTTAATGTCATAACCAACATTGCATAATATTATGACATATTGGAAGCCAATGTTCCCACTATTCAAAATGCGTATTCCGAAAATATTTATTACGATTCCCATTTTGATTATTCTTTTATTAAATTCCTTTTTGTGAATCTAATCCATTCAGGGACTAACATAAACACACACAAAAAGTTTCATCAAAATCTGTTCAGCCGTTTAGGAGGAGTTCAGTGACATACACACGTACGGAAGAATTATATATATAAAAATATCCTTTTTTGTGCAGAATTTTTTTTAAATTACTACATAAGTATGTGTCGTAGATAAATAAACCTTTTAAATGCTTAAAGAGTGCATAAAATCAAAGTGAATGATCGATAAAGTTTTTTAATTTCAAAGGTTTGTATTTAAAATGCAAAAAATCAACAAATTTGGGGTTTCCGATAATTTAAATCACGTATAACCTTTTTTTAATGCACGCCATAATTACCCATACTAACGCGTAACTTCATAGTGCAATGGGCGGTTTTAATATATCATGTTTTCTGTCACTTAGTATAGCGGTATATGTACTCTTAAATATAAGAAATGAAATAAAAGAAATGAAGAATAGGAAATAAAATGACAACCTCCTCAGCATAGAGTCTGCCCAAAGCAAATAACCATTTTTTTGTAAGAATTTTAAAGGAATTGTGATGTGGGGTTTTCTTTGTGTTATTGTTTAGTTTATTAAATATACGTGGGGCAATAAATTCAAACTGTCTTTGTCCAAATGAGTTCTTCATAATAATTGTCACAGTATAGTTAATGATATTTGCATGTATAGTGGTTCGTGTTTTTTGGGATCTGTTGTGTAAAGTTATGTTTTTTTATGAAAATGTACTAGTGCAGTTTTGACGTATTCATTCACTCGGGTCAAGAACATCATTCATTCTGAACAAATCATCTGAAGGAAATGATCTCGGTTGCTTTGCGAAACAGTCGTGTCTAATAACTGTCCTGTAGTTGCAACAAAGTGACTTTATTAGTTTATATTTTTGTACATAATATAAACAAAGATAAGATATCCCCTTGGGGTAGTGAGAAGTATAAAACTAAAATGAATTTCTACAATGTTAACTTACACCTCTACATTAGAATATTTATATGGTACTATCATTTATAATAGAAATCCATCAAGAATTAACACTCGAGAAACTAGATGTATAATTGATAAAATGAAGAGTATTTATTAACAAAGGTACTTATTATTTATATAATGTTGTATTTATATTTCTCAAATCTCCAAAATCTCCAAAATTTAAGTTGATAATTAGTTTTAAGTTTTAAGTAGAAATAAAAAAAAAAAAAAAAATTTAAAAAAATTTAAAAAAAAAAAAAAAAAAATAACTAGGTACGTAGAAACTAGAGTTGTGCAAGTCACATATTTTTCTTATAGATACTCATTTTACACCACTGTTAAAATTCTTCGCTTTAGTTCACCGCCCCAATTCACCTCTGCTATCTTCCTTCGTCTGTCATGACTTTAATTCAAACAAAGTGCCCCACCTTTTATTGTTCAAATAATGTATTTGTGTATTTGTATATCATGAAGAGGTTCAGATACTAATTTGTATAAAATAAATGTTCATTTTATGCACATGTTCTGACTTATTTTATTGTTTTATTGTCCCATCTTTTTTTAATAATAAATATAAAGTGTACTTTGACGTATGCCAGAGAAAAATTGACGCGGCAAAAGACGCATGCATGCATGGAAGTAGAATAAATGTGGTAGAAATAAGTTCACTAAGAAAATTATATAATAGAACGATATATGATAATAGAGCAATATATTATGATAAAAAAGTGGACATAAAGAAGTATATTTAATTTTATTTTATTTATTTACTAAGAGAAAAAACAATTACACATCACACATACATATTTTTGTTTTAAAAATAACAAATTTGATTTATATGTGCAATCACAATATTTCCCATAGAGAAGTTACAATGTAAACATAGACGTGCTATGAGATAGAGATAAAAGTAGTAAAAATATAAAAAAAATCAATACTTATTGAAAAAACATATTATGAAGTGTTTGGAATACACAAGAATGACATCACTCATATAACATTACTTCCTCAACAGTGCATTCCAGCCACAGCCAGGTCCTAAGAGGTTGTATCAGTGATCTATTTTAAAATTTCCCTTTTGAATATAGATTCAGATGCAATAAAAATGTCAATATGGTCATTGAATTGGTCATTAAAGTTTTTTACATATTCCATAAAGCGGTATCCTGAATCCTGCATTTGTTCTCGGAGTATTTGTGAAAAAAAGCGCTGTCTCGTTATTCTATGTAGATGGAATTTGTATTTAAAGCATACTATTTAATTGAATGCAATCGAATTTATTATGGGATATTTTATATAGTGTTAATTTACCAAATCATTTTCTTCTGTTGGCAAGACTAATCATGTTATACCTTTTAAGTAAATCATTGTATTGGATCTGACGTTTATGATTTCTAAGTATAATATAAGTGATAACACTGGGGCAGCGTATTCACAAGCTGAAAAAAACACAGGGCCATAGATTAGGTACGTATGTACATAATTATACAAATAGAAATTGTTCAATTACAGAAAATTGTGAAACATGTACATTTATAAACAGTGTTTACAGCATTCTGCCATAAATAATGCGGTGAATTTTAGTTCTGAATAACAATTTGCGTAATTTATAATATGTCCCAGAATTAAATTCTGGATAATAAATTATAAAGGCCTGCATTTGATGGCAACGCCACAGAACAAACACCGTGTGTCTCTCTATTTAAAACATGTCATTATTAAACACTACTTGCTAACAGCGAGATCACGCTATTCACACTAGTTTTAATATGTTCAACTAGCGTCTCACGTAGTTTTAATTAAATTTAAACCTTTCTCGGAAATTTATTTCTGCGTACTCGACATTACGGAGCAGTTTTTGTTTCGTAAAATGTAATTATTTTTGGCAAGTCTGAATTCTTACAGCTGATTCAAAATGAACAACACAATACATTGACATATGATTATACCTCTAAACAGTGCGTCTGAGACAGTCTTTTCATTAAATGTTATTATTAATTTTAATATTTTCGAGCAAACTTTTTGGTATAGGTACCTGTTGCAATCAGTTAAATACAAAAATTTAATTATTATAATGTAAATATAATTATTCGATGTTTTAATAGCCGCTCCGTTTATTTTTATTGAAATTTCTTTTAAAATTCACATGCATTTATTTTTTTGTTACTTTTATGGTGGTATACATAAATTTTTCGTAAATAAGACTAGGTACTCAATCAATACCATGCACTAAGTTGACTTATTTGGGTTTTCCTCTATGAGTGTTTCAGTGGGTTTCTATCAATAAGAGAATCACATGTGAAGATAAAAATTTTAATGATGATTTAGTGTAAAAATAAAAATAAAATGCTTTTTATACAATAAATGTATCGATGCTGGTACGTCGATGGATTTTGCTAAATATCAAAATTATTTTAGAATATGATAAAGCTTCGAAGAAAGTAAATGTTTTTTCCGACAATAGAAAGGTATGGCAAGACACACAATCATCATATATCCCACAATGTGGGCTAATCAGCAACAGGTGTGCGGGTGTACATTACCTTATAACGGAACCACGACACGTGCAATGTATATTTACTTAATATTTATTTATTTATTTATATGATTGTAACACAAAAAAAGGTTTTCCGTTACTCAATAAGAAGGCGCAATTGCTGAACGTTACGCTAGCGCAAATAGTGATCACGTAAACTAGCTGATGACAGGCCGTAAGCCCTGTAGGTGCCCCGAGTTCCTGGTTCTTCTACAATATCCCAATTTCGTCTCTATTGAGATGTTAAAAAAAGTTTTTCAATAAACAAAAATGGATGATTTTGATTCCGCCGGTTGACCAGACTTGCCCCCTGGTCGTTCCTTCACAGTTCTTGTGTAACTTTTACATGTTTTCATTATACAAGATGGTATTATTTGGACTACGACGTCCAAACACTAAAACATCTTGCGTGTTACTTGGTGTTAGTGGTGTAAGAATTAGGTAAGGTTTGCGCCTTATTTTTTGTCAACCAAATTTAACACTAGTAACGTATCTATTACTTTTATGTATATATCATTGATCTAAACATAATTTTTGGCTCCATAAAATTGTTTAAAAGGATTCCCTTGGAATGATTACTTTTGTCAGTTTCATATTCTGTTTGTTTCTTTGGTTATTGTTATTTAGTAGATATATTCGGTTTGACGTAATGGTGTGGGAATAAGTAATAATAATATGTTTGAGTCGTAAAGATTTTCATATTTTCAGCCATAAAACACGGCTGGAAAAACAGGAAGTCAATGCCGTTTCTGCCATTCCGAATGTTTGATCCGTGATATAAAAAATTCTCATGAAAAACGATTCTGGCAATAAAATGCTCAATCACTAAAATCAATGTCACTTTGGAGCATGTTTTGGCATGCGAAACATAACAAGATTTATAGTCTTGGGTTATTACATTATGTATAATATCTGATATCATTATTTGTGTCCAAAGCCGACATAAAAGTCAAGAAGAATCAATTTATTGCTGCAAAATATTAGAAATTTAGGAAAAAATCCTTTACTTGATTTATCAATATGATGCAAAAGAGAGATCCCTAAATTCATCCAAAAGTTTACTCAAACATATCAAAATTCCTTAATTTAAATTATATATTTTTTAAGAGATATTCTCATACCATAAATTGAAATCCTTATAATTAGTTAAGGTAAAATGTTAAAAAAAAATGTTGTCGTGTTTGTTATCTCCTCTCTTTAGTGTTACCCAATTCTATTAAGGATTACCAGAGAATCGAATATATTTGCAGTAGTACTTCTTCCCATTTTAATAAAATATAAAAGTATTAATTTTTCAAAACCCGACCGTTCCTAAATCAATGTACGTACATTGTATATAATGCCATAGCAGTGGTAACTTCCCGCAATTCGGTCCATTGTCGATTGTAGTATCGTGGAATTAGACAACCCTCTCAGTATTAATTTTTGGACAACACCTGGTGCCAGATTGCAGCGGATAATGAGCCTTGTGAATCCTTCACTATTTATCTGACGACTCCTCTGAGACTAATATTTGGTAAATCTATGTTCACTCATTATCTGGAGCTTAATGATAAACCATATCTCATTATACTTTAGAAGCCCTTCATACAAAGAATGGTGTATATGGCACAGTTGGTATTTTCAAATCTTGTTTAGTTATAATGGATTATTCATAAATTGATTTATTAATAATTTATTTTGTTTATTTTATAAGTATCTTATGATTTTTTATTATTTGATTATATTGTTTTAGCCAAGCATTGGCCGAATTAATAATATAAATAACAATTAAGAACTACAAATAATAATACCAAATTATTATATAGTTTTATTTTTTTATGGACTTTTTAAGACTTGAATTATTTTAATTAATTGTAAAATAATTCAAAAGATCAGCATTGATGAAGCTTTCAATTGGTGAATAAATTGTAAAATAGATAACCTATTTAAATATTTTATAAATATTAAACCAATAGAAAATATCAATATTTTTACAACGTTTTTATTAATTTTACTTATCTGTTTGGAATTTTTAATCGATTTTTTACTATATAACTTCCCGGCCAGATAGACCTCTGAAACATTGAGAATTTGTGTATACCTGATGACGTGTTATTCATTTGATATATTGATAAAATTGAATAATTTAGTATTTCATTCAAAGTAAACCAATCTATTCGTTTCCGACTAAGCGTTCATAAAATTTCAATTTTACGCGATTAGATGGAACAACAATATTTTATTGTTTTTACATTTTTTTAATGTAAATACAGTTGAAATCCTGATAATATACATTTTTAGACATGATATAAATGTGAACTAAATAAAAATGAAGTAAAATTTATTGAGTATGAAATTTAATGCATGCTAGTGAAAAATCGATTACAAATTTGATATGCGAAGAAAACCTAATTTTTTTTTATTTTTTCAGTGTAATTGTTATTCATATTCACGTTGTTTAAACCAAATAAATTTGGTCTTTTTAATAAATTTGTAACACATAATGTTAAATTAAGCTTTCTGCACTCCTCCATATATACTATGCCAAATCTCTAACTCCTTAATGAGCGCATTTTTCTTCAAAAAGGGTTCAAAGTTTTCGTTTTTCTTTATTAATCGTTTCTTTTTCAAGGTAACTTTTGTGTAGATACTTCACTTGAATAGATTATTCTCCACTGATATAAAGAATATAATGTATCACATGCAATATAAGCTTGGTGTAGAAAAATGAAACTAAAATAGTCGAAGGTTAAACATTAACAATATTATCACATGCAGTATGGTTAATGTCGCATGTTACATTTTTCTTGAAGATTTATTCTTCCAAGTTATCCTCTACAATCGGCCAGCTCCAACATTTCGCTTTCTCGTCCGCCCAGAAAGGAATTTGTACCCGCAAGAAATAAATCATGAGATTCATATCTTTACTTTCATAGAGAGAATTCTTTAAAACATTATATTATTTTTCGGCCGAATTAGACATAAAATGAAAAGTTTTGTTATTAAAGTAGGTACCTAGCCAACTTTTTAGGTGGATTCATAAATCTACGCCTCTTATACAGCTTAGACAATAGCAAACTATAGAAAAAGTCTCAACTTTTTGAGAATTTTCGAGAACGAAGCTCTTTTTTTATTTATTTTTTTATATAATTGAAATCAAACGAGGATGATCATTGAAAATATTTTAACAGTAATAAGTGATTAACAAATAAACAGAAAGTAAGTACCACTATCTATATCCCAGTATCATTATTATTTGGAAAATATTTTATTATGACAATAAATCCGCTTTTTTTCAACTGTGGCGAATTTTTTTTTAGCACAATCGAACTTTTGGTATTGTATAACGGCAATGTCAGGTATACCTACAAATAGTTGAAGTTATTAGTCAAAGAACGTCGCACTCCTGTCAATCATATTCGTTTCACTACTCGAGCTGCCTTCAAACTGTGTATATAAAGCATATTCTTACGAACGATCAAATGGCGTACGTCAATATTGACGTTCGTGTAAGGTTTATCCAATGGAAATATTGATAAGGCGAACATTTCTCAATCATATCTCGACTGTGTCGGGCCGCGGGGTACATACGGGTATAACAATCTCACCGTGGGGATCATTCTTACACATTGGATATACATACACATTCGTAGGTAGGTACCTACTTAAGGGTGTTCCAAATACCAACGTCAAAACAAAGAGGGCGCTCATAATCAGATGAAGTCATTTTGACATTGTTATAAAGTTTTCGAGTTATTGGCATTTTTGTAAATCTCGTGTTTCGTCGTTTTCAATACCCTGATTCAGTTTTAAGTGTGTCCATTTCTTATTCGTTTCTATTGAGCCAAAATATCTCTCTGTGCTGCTGCGAATCGAGTTATCCTCTCGTTTTATTCAAAGGACCGGAATAGTCATAGACCGCATTTTTAGTCATATGCCACCGGTTTTGGTCATAGGCCCGCCGGTTTTAGTCATAGGCCCGCCGGTTTTAGTCATAGACCGCAATCCTCTCTTTTTAGTCATGGACTAAAACGGGATTGCGGAGCTCACTCCACAAAGTATTCAAATTTTGTATGGTAAATTTTTAGCTTTTTCATGAAATGAGTTTGTTAAATTATTTTTTATTTAAATATTTTGTTATGAAAACTTGATAATTCTTCAATGGCGTTTCATGAAAGTGATGTGCCTTCAGATTTTAAAATTCCTGAGCTCGGGGTCTAAGCGAGTATTATATAATACAAATTTGAAAATTTTTAGAAGAATCGAATGAGTGCTGTATAATTGATGTTGGTTTTCTAATAAATAAATAAATAAAGTAAAATAAACACGCCGTACATGGCACATAGTACACAGTACACACACAGATTTATTATTTATTTAATTATATTTATGGCTTGAATGCCCATTTACAGTACATAACACTATATTATTAACAGTACATAACACCAGTTATAAATACAACAATAACATAAGTACAACACATTTAGTTCAGCAATACATTATATTAGTTAAGAAACATCAATAAAGATAACAATAACATATTGTAAATCAGAAAGAAATCAAATTTAAAATTCGGCGATACATAATATCTGTTATGAAATATAATGTTAAAAATTGAACAGTACACAACACAGTTATAAATACAATAATAACATAAGTATAACACATTAAGTTCAGCAATACATTATATCAGTTAAGAAACATCAATAAAGATAACAATAACATATTGTAAATCAGAAAGAAATCAAATTTAAAATTCGGCGATACATAATATCTGTTATGAAATATAATGTTAAAAATTGAACAGTACACAACACCAGTTATAAATACAATAATAACATAAGTATAACACATAAAGTTCAGCAATACATTATATCAGTTAAGAAACATCAATAAAGACAAAATACAAAAACAAAATAAAAACCCTAACAAAACGATTACTACGATAAGTCATGAGTTAAGAGAAAGAAAATGTACTATTTTTGATTTAAAAGTAGAAAAATCGTCGGCAAAAACATCGGAGTGACTCCCCACAATGTTACCAAGTCTATGTACCTAACATCGGAGTGACTCCCCACAATGTTACCAAGTCTATGTACCTAACATCGGAGTGACTCCCCACAATGTTACCAAGTCTATGTACCTAACATCGGAGTGACTCCCCACAATGTTACCAAGTCTATGTACCTAACATCGGAGTGACTCCCCACAATGTTACCAAGTCTATGTAGCCTTGGTATTGGTATTGCCTATTTGATACATTGTGTGATAAAACTTTCAGAATACAATCTCAGCATGATGCTTGTTGATAATCTGCAATAAAAAATAACCTAAAAAATTGTGAACTCACAACTCCCCACTGTATCCTCTTGGGTAAGTGAGAGGTTAAAACAAAATATGACATACTGAAAGCACATTATGAGTAAAAAAAGAATTTTGTTAAAAATCAAGCAAAAAAAAAAAAGCAGATCCACAAAATAAGTAATTTTTTTAGTCGTGGTTCTCTACAAACAACACGAGTTTTATAAAAAGTGCCAATATCTCAAAAACTACGATATTTTAATCAAGGTGAAAATTATTTCATCACATAGGTTATAATAAGCTGCCCTGTCTGCCATCTTCCTTTTGATGTTGGATTTTGGGACTCCCTGTAAACACGATTGTACCTACTGTATACATTTGCCATACATGGACACGAATGTACAAGTTCTGATATGAACCCAAATGTGCACATATATACGTCGGGGGATAAAATTAGGGTTATCAAATACCCAATTTATGGGACATTCTTTTCTTCAATATACAAGTCCTGTTATATAATTAAGTACCTACTACATACATTCCTGATAAAGTTGCAACGCTGGGAATATTTTTATATGGATGAAAGAACTCATATATGAATAAAAAATAATGTCACATATTCTTTTTACAAATAGGAGAGGCAAAAACCCGAATGCCACATTATATAATTTGACACAGATTGTTTGCCTCATATTATGTTATTTAGTATACAAATTATTTATGGAAATGTAACTGTTTAATCAGGTATGTACAATGTACATCACTTAAATACAAATTTAAAATATTAATTTATTAACTACACATAATAAGTACCTTCATAAAAAGTACTTTGGTTTAAGTAATTTTTGCTTTCCGTTAAATTTACGAATTCTTCGAAAACGAAATAGTGAATACCTCAATAAAATTTTAGGGAAAGAATATAAAAAAACGTAGGTTTAGAACTTAAAAGACTTCAATCGAGTCTAATTCAGTCAATTAAGTATTTTAATTTGCCAAATTCCAGTCTTAAAGAATTATTTTGAAGTAAGATCATTACGATCTAGTGTAATAAAAATAAAGCAATTTGTCTGTCACTATAATATAAGTCTTCCTTCGTGGCTCAGTTAGTTAGGTATCTGACTGCTGATCCAAAGGTCCCGGGTCCGATTCCCGGTGGAGATTCAGTTTTTAATTGTGTTTTCAGTCTGGAACTGTGAGACGATTAATTGCAAGTCTCCAGCAAGTGGTAACTTATTATTGGGTGCGTGTTAAATTAATATTTGACATAGAACCTGTTAGGTGCCCGAGAATCAATACTATATAATATGACTAAAAAATCAGAGCAGTTGAACATTAACAAAAATATTGTGGTTTATGTAAATAAACCAAAAGTATAAAATGGTTTATTGTTATAAAAAAGTACTAAATAATATTGAGCTATAGCCATATGGAAAAAAAATCTATGTAAATTTGTGGGAAAAATAAAAGTAATATTTGTTTATAAATTCGTTTGCCCATTATTTGTCTCTTATCACAATGTAAATGAAAATCTCGATGGTTGTAATATTCAATGATAGCGCAACTGTGTGTATAGTGGTTGGTATATTAGTGAGCTTATTGAATCTAAATATTTGACGTTGAAGTTTGAACGAAAACAAAAACAATTAAATAGATAGAATCTTCATGGACAGGACTCACGCGAGGGTATTTAACGGAAGCCAAGTTAAATAATACTCACATTTTCATGCCGACTCTATATTATTATCTCGATATGTAGTCCACAACCTTTGGAAGTTTATTTGTTGAATCCTTATTGCCGATAAACATTCAAAATATATAATATAAGATGTTTTTTTTACCTAATATTATTTTCATAAAAGTTTTACATCATAATAATTGGGATCTCACTATCCTACAGGCTATCAGTGAGTTTCCCATACGAAAAGGTCATGTACATATTACATTATTTATGTTACAGTATTAAAATTATCATAATATTGGATACATGTTTTTATTTAATTACTATTTATAAATGAGTCAAATGTTTTTAACTACTTTCAACAATATATTTTTTTAAATAAAGTTTTAACTGAGGATATTTTATCAAGTTTATCCATACCACTTGGAAGGGTGTTAAATATTTTCGGTATGCTTACTTTCAGTGTCCTTTCACCGTAATAGTTTGTCCATCTGGGAATTATCAATTTATTTTGCATAACTTGTCTGGAATTATATATATTTTTTTACACGTAATTTATATTCATAAGAGAAGTAATGATTTAATATGACTCGATAAGTGTATACTTTGTTAACTGGGAGTATTACTGTTACACTGAATATCATTTCATTTCATCAATGGATAACTTGGTATATTCAATATCGAACATAATATATTAATCGCATCGACATAGTTCAATATATATTTTTTTCAATTATTTAACGTATCGTTTTAGGGAAAACCAATAAAGACTTATCAGCTTATGTAGAATGGTATTAGACTCGATAGTTTTTGTTGAAAATAATCAACTATACAGTGGGTTTCGCATATTCGTTGGAGAACATGCCTTTAATTGAACTTTTCGCAGTACTAGATCGAATTAATTGTTATTTGCATATATATGTAAAACTAATTATACGCAAAACTCTTGCCAGACGTAGTTGTAAATTGTAGATTTAATTCTATGGATAAATATCCAATCGATATTCTAAATAATAATCTTGCAGCTTTTAAAATAAAACTTGTATTTGTTGTGTGAGCTTATGCTACGCATAAACTGATTTACATTTCACTCTTTTTTATTCTTCGTTTTGATATGACTAATATTTTGTTATTAAGTAACATATTGATTTCCATATATGGAAATTTTGCTGTTTTACTTGATTTTTTTTGTACTACGAATGTTTACAAAGGAAAGTTTTCAGATGATTTCTGAATAGGACTAGGTTGTCAATTCGCCTCAATTGAGGTGGTGGCTTATCCTCGATGCTGGTCCTGCCACAGCAAAAGCTCAATCGCCAAAAGTTGTGGTGTAAACTCTATTTATTTCAGTTAAATTACCAATTATGGATATGATGGCTGACCGGGAGTGTTTGTTGTCGCTTTTTTGTGGTGAAAGGGATGCTGAAGTCTGTGATATACGTAAAAACCAGCAATTGCTTTGAAAGTCAGCAAGCATTGTTTGTATATATGGCACTTTCAGCTAGTGAAGAAGATTTTAAAGATGTTGCGATATGTAAGAGAATTATACGGCTCCGCTGATCAGCCCAAAAGTTGCATTGAAGACGGGTAAGATAAAATGACACCTGAAACACGGTGTCGATTCCCGGTGGAGAAAAGTTTTACAGTAGTACCAGCTCAGAATAGTGCTTCCACTCATTTTATTCTCGTAGTTTTCGGGAGTCCCGTATAAATAATAAAAAAAAATACCTAAGCTAAACAATATATTACATAGTATAGTAATAGAATAATCACCCATTATGAATGTTACCTTTTTATGTGAGAAGAGACTTTCCTATGGGGGTGCACGCATTCAATGGTTTGAGGATTGTGCCATAATCGTATTTTTTTATTCTAAAATAACATCGAACACATTTTTATACATCTATATACGATAAAATGTTAATTAATAATGATACAAATAAATACTTAAAACTAAATGCGAAACTTAAGCTGCTTTTCTTGTTTAAAAACCTGTGAAGTCAATGAATATATTTTATAAAAGGCATCACTTGTGTATTTAAATACTAATATGATTGACTGGTAGAAATTGCCTACGGACAATAAGTCTGCCACGATACGTGAAAAAAAGAGTACTAAAAGTATTTTATTTTTATTATTATTACTTATCTATGTCACAAGATTTTTGATTCAAAGTAGCCATAGAAATGTGACATAATATGGTTTGTTTATTGCACTGAAGGTTTTTTTATAAAATTACATTTTCCTTTTTGCCGTACTGAAATTTGTTTTGCAAAATTATTTTCGATGTTTTTGATTTTTAACGGTCACGCCAAGTTTTACATACTGTCTGTAACTAACACATAAACCTACTGTTAAAAATGATAAAAATTAACATATATAACAGATTATTAATTGATATATTAAGATATAATATACAATGTATGTATTGTGAAAGTTTGCCTACCCCTCGTTTGGATATCGAAATGTAAAGCTCCGTTACGGAATAAATATTTCAGCAGTGGAGTGGAATGGAGTTATGTTTACATGTTCCTAGACGCAAACAGTAAAATCAAACACAGCCTACAATACAACTGCCATCACGCCAAGTGCACATTAAGACGGTGAAAGGAACGGTATTTCCATGACATCGGAAATAATTATTATCTGATTGGACGAAATTAGAAAGAAAATGGACTTACAGGCGGCAGTTATTTTTTCTCAGTTATTTTATTTATATGTATGACTCGTACGTAATAGTTTATTATTATTATTATTTATTAATTTCCACTGCTGAATAGAAGTGAAGAGTTATGATTATTATTTATTTAGATTTATTTGAGAAATACCAATAGCTTCAATAATATTACAAAACGAGTGGGGTGTGGCCAACGCTTTTTTTTTGATACCAAAATATACAAAATTACAATATAAGTACAAAAAAAATATATACTCATCCAGAATTGTTTTTACCATTTTCATGAAACGAGTGTGTTTAAAATTTTTTTTTATTTAAATATAATTACTAGCAAGTCAATCAACAAAGTATTAAAAATTTGCATGGAAAATTTTCCACATTTTTATGAAATGAGTTTGTTCAATATTTTTTTCACCTGAGGAAGATAACGGAGGTTATCGAAACATGTTGTGTTTTAAAAAAATATACCTAAGTAGTGGAAACAAAGTTTATTAATTTATTTTAAAATATATCAATAATTTTTTATTAAAATATTTTACTATGGATACTTCTTCAATGCCATCTTATGAAAGTGATGAACTTTTTTACCGATTTGAAAATAAGAATTTCATATTTTATGTTATTTGAGCTCGGTGTCACTTTGAAATATTTGACAGTTACAAAAAATGAAAGTACTGCCTCCCTAGACAACGCGTCATTTAGGTCAAGAAAAGATAGCTCAATGTATGGAAGTGACAGTTGTCAGTCACGTGACAACTGTTACTTCCATACATTGAGTTGTCTTTTTTAGTTTCTTTTCTTGGCTAAATGACACGTTGTCTAGGGGGGCTGATCTGATATCCTTTAAAATTTAATGGGGTCTAACAAGTATAAGATATACAAATTTACAAAATTTGAAAAGAATCGAATGAGTACCTACTTTAGTCCATAATCGAAGAGAAAAAACACGCCGTATATAGTTCACAGCACATAAAAACAGGTACATCATGATGATATTTTTAGAATAAAAACTCAGAATGATACTAGTTGTAAATATGCAATGAAAAAATAACCGAATATTGCGAATTCATTACTCCTCAGTATATGTTATTATTCTAGGTTATTTGTAACACACAGTTTCTTTAATAACACTTAATACAGAGCAGCCATAAACAATCACATATATACCACAGATAGTAGAATTGACATATTCAATCGTACATCATCTTGGGTTAGTGAGGAGAAAAAATATACGTTTAAATACAAAGAGCAGGAGCATTTTAAAGAAGCCACTAAGTGTATTCCACGAATTTGAATATTACATATGTTAGGTATTACATACAATATAATGAGGATGCATATCAGTTGTTTTAGAATATTCTAGAAAGTGTATGACGATGTGCTTTTAGAAGTAATTTACCACACAAAACAGAATTGAAAATAATCAATATAAATATAGTAATCAGTTACTCTGTAGTGGAAAGTGTTGGTCATGGCTCGTTCTTTTTTGTTACGTTTTCATATTTCGCCATAAGGGTGCGGACCGAGTGTAGCGGACTGTCAAGCGATCTACGGGACGTAGGTCTCATAGCGTGCGAGACGGATAAATTATGGTGGTATTGGATGCATACGTTCCGACGACAAGTGTACGTTAGTCATGTTGGACTTCTTCGTTACCCGCTGAGTTAGATGTTAGAAGTTTCTGAGGCAGAGAATAATTATTTTTCAAATATTTATGAGCAAACTATGGAGGGTACGCTGTAAAATTCTTTTCAAGGGGGAGTACTCTGATACTTACTTTCCGTGTCCGGAACACCATCATATTGGTTGGTGCTCCGGTGGTGGAAGGATTGGCCGGCATTCTGCCGTTTCCAGGGACGCCCGATTGCTTTTCCGAAGTTAACCGAAACTCAATCTACGTGGAGGCTCCTTCCGTGTCCCCAGTACTCTGATAGCTATTCACATACTCTGATAGCTATTCACAATTGTTGAACATTGATAGGTATTTCGCTGGTCTTCTACCCCACTCTGTTGTAGGACTTCAAGTTTTGTTCATCCCCGGAATGGCTGCACATCGGACAACACAAGGATTGCTATCAAGCATATTTCATACAACTTTCACTGTGAAGTCAATCTTTGAAGCTTTAATGAAGTACCGTCCACTCCTCAGTACTCGCGTCGGCGATTCAAAACGAGCGTTCACCACATCTGATGGTCGGTCTAGCCCATACCATACTTTGCAGTTCTGCGTCTTATTCGAGTGGGCCCACACCAGGTGTGATGACTCAAACTGAACCTTCGCCGTCGAGCGAGACATTTGTGCATCTGCCTTGCACTTCCATAGGTTAGAATTGAAGGGGTCACCCTCAACTTTACAGGCTAGGCCTCTATGGCCGCAACTTAGCTCTAAATTACATTGGTGGAGTAGAACTTAACAGAATTCGCAGTCTCCTACCCCACTCAATAGAGAACGTTTTTGAGATTGTAGCTTGAACATTGACTGAACAGTAATATTCTTCTTCTACTTGTGCAAAAATAGCTCTTTTGCATTCCTCGAACCGGTCCACTTATGAATATTTTGGATCGCTGGAAAGCCACTTCTTCCAACTCCTCTGTGGCCGTCAATTTTCTCCTTGATAACTAATTAAAGGATCCCGTGTGTACTTGTCACCTATTGAAATACGAGAACATGGTGAAGAGTTTTCTTTTTTGTTTGAAAAGTAACTTCATAATAATATATCAAATTGAATAAAAACAGTTTCCTATCTACATATACATAATATTATTATGGCACGCAACAAGCTTATTTACACAAGCAAAACTAAACAAAGGGATTTTAATCTAGGTATTTCATTTCGTCTCTCTTACACTAACTCTATTGAGTCCAACGTGACTGAGATAGACCATCTTCGTGTGGGACGAAGTATTCTTTCACAGTTTCCAAAGATCTTGGACCAATCTTTAAATAGGTATGTAACAAAACATAACGACAAAATTAATAGTACACACTCTTCATCATTGTTTTTGAGAAGGTTATTAATTAAATGAATCAAATGTTCATTGTTATAAAAGAGAGATAAAATTTTGACTTCTCCCTTTTCTTTAGCCTTGTGCGACTCTTTTTCCAAGAAAAGTATCACGAAAGCTATTTTCTTTGAGTCATACCACCTGTGCAATTCATTATTCTAGTCTCGTGAAAAACGATTGTCAGTTACCCAAATTAAATGCAACAGAAATCCGTGCTTGAAGACAGATATTCGGGATTATTAAGCGCTAGAGGATTAAGGACAAAAATGTAACAAATGCGCAAGATGGAAAGGAGGAGGGATTAAAGCCAGGTAGAGAATGCTTGGGTATAATTAAGCCATATAGGTACCTAACTTAGAAGAAGAAATAAGGAATCTAAATGTGGTTGATTTAATGCAGTTAGGTAAATTAGGGGAAGCAAGAATAAATAAAGGATGGAATCTATATACGGTAAAAAAACATTTTCCTTTTTAAAGAAGGAATGGTTAAAATGCAAACATTACGTTATTAATGTTTTGCACATTCACACTTTGTTTTTTTTTTTTGACAAAACAAATAAAAATATCATATAGATATGTCTCAAAAAAAGAGTTTTATTTATTTAAAGATATGTCTCAAAAAAGAGTTTTATTAATTAAGTGGAAACATACAGCATTTGCAAATTATAAGATACAATAAAAAATGTTAATCATTTGCTAAAAAAGATCCCTTAAAATTCATCATGCGTAGTATAAAAATGAATTAAGGCCCTTGTATAATATGAGCCTTAATTTATTTTGGACATATTGAAAGAACGAACAAAATGGACTAAAACCATATATATCTACAAACTACATGATGCTAGTTCAAGAATATGTAATAATTTCTTACATATATTGAAAATGTTATTTTAAATATAGGTATATCTAGATTCGCGCCTGTTTTTCTATACTAATGAAGAGGGCGAGATTTTTGTATCGGTCGTTGTGGGGTGAGGATGGTGGGCAAAAGAGATAGTATGGGGTGTGGGATTCTCTTGTCTAGCGCGTAATCCCCCACCATCCTCGCATTTCATTCTCCCATAATTCCGTTGTCAAGCGTACAAATGATAAACTAACACCCACCTGTCCTGTCTTCTCCTCCCTTCCTCACCCCCCCCCCCTCTCGTCCCGTCTCTCATTCAACCTCGTTCTACATCCAAATGTTTATTATCTTTATTCTTTCACTCACAAATCTAACTACACTTGTACCGAGATGAACGGACCTACGCCTCGATAGTTTCTTGATGTAAAGTAAACGTATGTACTTTCCTGATCACGACAACCCCCCTTCAAATGCCACCAGAAAATGCAAGGCAAGAACACTGAATTAACAAGGAGAGTGGAGGTCGAAGGTCGAAACGAGCTGACGGAGACTTTGGGGCCGAGATGCCATCTAGCCTACCGAATATGGAAGACACTTAATAGTTTCACGAGGTGTAAAAAGAACCTGTACAGATTGAGTAATAGGGCTGGAAGAGGATGTATCTTGCGATTGCGGGATGTCCAGGATGATGGGCATCTTCTTGTCTGCCAAAAAATGGCACAGGGATGAAATTAAAAAGATTTGGTTGTGCCAAATGACTTGCAGTGGCTGCTGAATATATTTGGCATTAGAGTGGAAAAATCTAGTGTGTAAAAAAAAAATCCGGACACGTTAAGTAAGTATACCTATTATTTGTTCCGAGTAAACATATTATTATTTGCAAATATTTTGGGCGTAGAGAGTAATATGGTACAACGTTTGTTTTCTTCTTCTTCATTTTGCTAACTCCATTGTCGGATAAAGGTCCTATACCCTTTATTCTATACGAAAAACTCTTCGACATATATTTTCACCCTAAAAATTCTTACCTTAATATTTTTCTGAAATAAAAAAAAACTTATAAATAATGACGTTGCAAATAATTTCCTACCACCTAATGTTACTTAAAAAAAACTATAAAAAATTACGAATTTTCGTATTTCTAGGTCGTAGTGTAATTTTGGTTCATTTTTCGTGACTTCGACTCTGCTCGAAGAATTCGTCCATAATCAATGAGAGGGGTTGACTTCCATACAAAAGAAGGGATGAAAAAGAAAAACAAATATCCGAAGGACATTTTTGTTTTTACGTTCCGTCAATTTAAATTCTTTGCCTTTTCAAACCGTGTGCCAAATTCAAAACATTTCACTTTTGCTCGTCATAAAATTTATTTTCACTCTTCGCGTCGTACCTTCAAGTATTCGAAACACTATAATTTTATGAAAATTGCGAGAAAGTAAGGTTACCTGCTTTGACTAAACACTAAGTTCATGTATTTTCAGTTTGAATAACATTTTTCTTTGAATCATTCATTAAAGACTAACATTACCAATCACTATTCGGGGTTTTTAATATCTTAAGATATATTTCAATAAAGTTTATAGATTTTATCAGAGACTAAACCTTCAACATCTATATCAATTTAATTATATATCAATTTTGGTTTGTATTTAATCATTTCCTTTTTTTCGCCTTTCCTCTATCAATTTATATCATTTTTAAAAAGCATACATACATACATACATACATACCATCACGCCATGTCCCTCACGGGGTAGGCAGAGAGAACCGAACGCCACATTTTTCTATCTTGACACACATTCATCGCCTCATCAACATTCATACATCGTCTTATACATGTTCGTCTGTTGTTCATTCTTACATTTCCATCTTTCAAAATATCGTTTACATGTTCGTGCCATCCTTTTCTTGGGCGCCCGCGACCTCTTATTCCGTTCCTGTCAGCTTTGTATATTTTCTTCGTCAGGCGTTCTTCGTTCATTCTCCCCAAGTGGCCAAACCATCTCAATGTGTTAACTTTCATTCTGTTAATTACATCTTTCTTTATCTTACATTCTTTCCTTGTATCTTCATTCCGAACTCTATCATACATCGTTCTGTTACAAATTCTTCTAAGCGATCTCATTTCAACTGCATTTATTCTGCTTTCGTGCGACTTCTGCCATGTCCAGGTCTCACTTGCATACGTCAGGGTTGGCACTGCGATTGCGTTATGAATGGCAACTTTAGCGTCTCTTGATATGTTGCGATCATTCATAACTGGTCTAAGTGCTCCATTCACTCTGTTTCCTGCCATAACTCTTCTTTCAATATCCTTATCAGGCCGTCCATTCCGTTGGAACATACTACCCAGATAGACATACTCGTCGACTTGTTCAAGCCATTTATTCTCTACTTTTATTTGACACACTGTTCTGCTTTCACTCTTTTCAAAGACCATTTATCTTTGATTTGCTGGCATTCATTTTAAGTCCGTTTTCTATGCAAAAGCATTTTTTCAAAAGCATTCACACCCATTCTCAAACAAAACATATTGGTCAAATAATTTATGTTCTTTACATTCATAAGGCATCTCACAAATAAGACAAAATACCTAAATCGATCTTTTGTCGTTTCTGGACCAAAGTCATGAAACAATCTTCCAATTGATATAATATGTGCCGAAAATATCAATGAATTCAAAAAGAAATTAAAAACTTATCTTTTCCGCAAAACGTATCCAGATTGTCCTTTATCCGTCAAATATTCCTTTACTTAATATTATGCCTGTTTACTTTGAATCGACTATTTTTTAAATATAATTTCATCTGGATTATGCAATATGGATAACTACATATATTGATTTGTGATTCTTAAGTATTTTTTAAGTTTTATATTTCACTATTTCCAATGTGTTAGCTATAGTACTAATTTTAATCTATTTTTTCGCAAATTGAAAGCGCCCTTGAGGTGATCACGGTTGTCACTAAACGGCGATTATAAATTGTCCTGATTATTATTATTATTATTATAATTTGATAAAATTTTAAGTTGCTATGCATGTGGCGGTTTAAATTAAGAACACGAAATAAAAAAATTAAAATATATGATGAAAAAACAATTTTTTCAAGCATTTTATTAATTAGATATTTAGAAAGATAAAAATATTATTACATTAAGTATATTATAAAAATAGATTTAAGATTTTTAAGAGTAATTTTTATGCATTCATATTTTATTAAACCAAATACTATTTGCAAATTTTACAACCTGTTATTTTTTTTAAAATTTTATTAAACTTTTAGCAAATATGAGAACCAATATCATCCCTTAGCGTGTAGGTTTTTCATTGTCAATTGCAGATTTTTTATTTGTTATTTTTATATATTTTTTATTAAACCAAATAATATTTGCTAATTTGAGAACAAATGTCATCCTTCAGCGTGTATGTTTTTCATTGTTAAATTTAGTTTTTTGAATTATTATTTTTATATATATTATATAAAACCTAATACTATTTGCAAATTTGAGAACCAGTGTCATCCTACAGCGTGTAGGTTTTTCATTGTTAGTTGTAGATTTTTTAATTGTTATTTTTATATAATATATTATATTAAACCTAACAATATTTGCAAATTTGAGAACCATTGTCATCCTTCAGCGTGTATTTACATGAAAATACCAAAACAAAATTTACATCGTATTCTTAGGCTGTGTTTCTGGAACAAAGATTAAAGTAAAAGTAGGTATAGTTAAAATACTTTGATTTCACGAAATTATTCAAAAATGTTGGTTATTTCATTGAGATCTAATGCCATCAAACAACGCATTTTTGAACAATTTCATTTTATCAAAGAATTTTAACTATACTACTACCGTTACTTTTCTTGAAACAAACCAGTCATAATGTGTGATATTCAAAGTGTTTTCTCTGGACAAGAAATATAAAGTTATTTAAATATCTGTGCCAGGAAAATATCGTTAAAAATAATATATTTATCAATGGGATTAAACTAATAAATACAATACCATGTACACTGGCGGATTTGCCGATGAGCAATTTCTTCCTACAAATCGGATTTCAAAGTAAAACAACATATGTGAGATTAAAAATTATCAATAGCAACAAAAAATGTGGGGTCAATAAATAAACAAATAGGTAAATAAGATAAAATAGGTAACAAGAAATATTATAAAACGAGTGGGTTGTGGCCAACGCTAAACTCTCCACTACACAATGAAGCTTCCCTGCTAATATTACACTCTAATATTAGTTTGAAATCTAATAACTCAACATTGCCAAGCATAAACGAATTCTCTATTTATATATATTTTTCATACAAAAATCTATTATTATGAACATATTTTTTCAAACAGTTGTATCTTTTTCTTTTTACGTTGACCAAATTTGAATGCAGTTTTTTGAAGATTGTTGGTCTTGTATAAATAGTTTAAACAAAATAAAATATCTCAAATTTCTTGATCGTGAGTGTTTTTTTTTTCATTTTTAACAGATGAAATCATAGAGAAACATTGAGAAAAAATGAATCGTTGTCTATGGAAAACTAATCAGCTCTAAGTTTATGTACTTCACACATATGGTATCTATATTAAGTTCATTAGTCTTTTAGTTTGATCTGTACATAGGACACAAATTTTCATATTTGTGTACGGCATACAGGAGACGGCATACACACAAAAATATCACAACGAAACTCAAAGCATGCACTCTCTACATGATACTCATTGAGAAATTGATGTAAAAAATACTCTTAAAAATGAGTAGATTGGTTCGAAGTTATTAAATATCGTTACTTTCAAGCTGTGATAATAAGCCATTTTGTATTCTAATTATATTTATATTTTCATATCCCAGCTTGTTCCCAAGAATTTAAGATGAAGAAAGATATCATTAATAGAATGAAAGTGAACACACTGAGATGGTTTGGCCACATGGGTAGAATGAATGAGGAACGCCTGACGAAGAAAATATACAAAGCGGATAGGATTGGATTGAGAGGCCGGGGCCGCCCAAGAAAGGGATGGCACGACCATGTGAACGATATTCTGAAAGAAGGAAATGTTAGAAGCGTGTACAATATACGAACATGTATGAGACGATGCATGAATGTTGACGAGGCGATGAATGTGTGCCAGGATAGAAAGATATGGCGTTCGGTTCTCTCTGCCTACCCCGTAAGGGACATTGCGTGATGGTATGTATGTATGTATGTATGTTCTTTTTTGGGGAATGGTAAATTCCTTTCTCCAATAGAATAAGTGTACCTACTCATCGTAAAATTCAAGGATTGGGTCGTATGCCGTCCTTTGGGTTCCCACAAAACTTTCAGGGTATATATTGGGTTGACAACGTCAAATACTTATTAAAATATTCTCCTTGTTATTTGCCCGTACATAATACAATATTCATAATGAAGGTGTATTAATTTTACGAGATAGATAAGCATTAGTACCTTTCAACAGAACCTTTTCCCCAAATACTGATGATTATAGAATTCCAAAGATTCTCTTTTTGATGTTACATTTTCTTGACTAATAGCCAATGTTGAATAAGGATTGATAACTAATAATCAACTTATATACTCTAAATAATTTCATTCAAACGAAAATGAGCGTTTGCAAATTTAACAAATAATGACTATTTACATGTAAATGGAATAAGGTATCCAACTTGATTAAAAAATACGAATTTCTTTTATAGTTTTTTTTTATCAAAGTGAAATGGGCCACATGAATATATTCATCGATGTAAATTGTATCTTTGACTTTAATGTACATAATTTTTTATTATAATTTGATTTAATTCGCATCCAATAACACGAGACTACATTATTTATAAATTAATTTTCAAATAGTGCACTGAAGCTCTTATCGCTATTGGGTGAATTCTCACAATTTATGAGACTAACTATCGTATTGAACCTTCTGATGTTGGTCATCTCAATGTTTTAATTTAAAAATATGGGGGAATTTTGTCTAGATTTTTGGGGAATTTGGTAAATTGACATTGGCATCACTGGTACCCATCTACGTATATTTAAATAAATTTATAATATTAAAAGAATATTCACGGGGCTATACGTAGGTTGTATGGGCATAGTATTATAAACCCAATCAATTTCGTGTTATTAAGTTATTTCAGTAGTGCGGGTATACACTTACAAACAGTATTTGCTGTCTTAAATATTAATTAATTTATTTCTAAATTGAGGTAACTACGGCATAGATAATAATGAATATAATAATCTACTTATTATTGCGTTTTAATAAATGTTTATTTTCCCTTTTAAATAATTAACAACCGTTTTTGTGTTTGTCTCAGAGAGACATTACCATTTTTTCTGTAATTCTTTTTAACTCATTAATATTTACTCTCCCGCCTTATCCTTTGCATCGTCCTCCATTCTCAAGTCATTCTCCTATCATTTGGGATTCGGCGGATCTGTGAGGTCACGGTATTATTTTAGTTGGTTCCGGAGAGAAATCTAATGCTTACCCTCCCACATCCTTCTTGGGAATACGGGATAAATGAAAATATGGGCACAAAATCTTGGAATATTTCTTATTAGGTATTATAATCCGGAATATATTTACTCTAATACATTTTATACCAGTTTATCTACAAATTGTTATTTTATTAATATGTAACTAGCTTCAGTGTTCCGCCATTGGCCAAGAATATAAATATTATGTGTAGGATTAAGCAATCGTTTTTGTAATATTGTCACACAAAATTTCAATAAGTGATTTTAAATTTGATCGATTAAAAATATTTCATAAATTTACTAGTTGCATGTAACACATGAGGTCCAACTGTCGATAGCGATAGTATGTATAGTTGAAGAATAAGTACCAAACTATAAACCCATAAATCCAAATTATTGAATATTTTAAGATATTTTGTTTTCTATAAGTAAAACACGTGTAGGTATGTATGTCAAAATAGGATAGTATGAAGGTCAGTCCTTTTTTCCTACCCAGAATTTGAAAACAGCATGGTGGTATGGAGATTAAGTATCAAACTATTAAGTCTTCTTAGATATTGTGTATAAGCGACTGCCATACAAATTGTATGAAGCAATCTTCTCGAGACAGTGACCCTATATTCTTCTTCTTCTTCTTTCTCAGCCATCACTGCTGGATCTAAGAGCTTTCACTCGTCTTTTTTTGGGCTTTTTGAACTCTTTGGGCCATCTGCTTCCAGCGACTGGGATAATATCATCGGCCCAACTTTTCTGGGGCCGACCTATTCCCCTTTTCATATCCCATGGTCTCCAATTTAGAATTCTGGGTGCCCATCTGTCCGTACCCTGTCTGGCAACATGACCTGCCCATTTCCATTTAAGTTTTGCTACTCGATACATGACATCAACAACTTTTGTTTGTCGTCTGATTTCTTCATTTCTAATTTTGTCTCTTAGACTTACGCCTATCATTTGTCTTTCCATGGATCTCTGAGTGCATTTTAGCTTATATATGGTCCTCGCAGTTAGCGTGATAGTTTCCAGACCATACGTAAGCACAGGCAGGATACATGTATGAAGCAATGTCGTCACTTAATTCAATTTTTATAAAAATTGTTAAAAAAAAATTGAGATGTACTTCTACAATATTGTGAGGCAGTTGTACGTAAAAGAAGAATGGTAATAATACATCCTTGTGAATTTTTTCTGCTGCTTATAAAAAATGACAATTAGTTTGAATTTGTAAGAATGTCTTTATGAATTTGGAACAATGATATTTTTTATTTTGATTTGTGTTTTGATTTAAAAAAAAAAGGTTTCGCGTTAGTCAAGTTATACACCATGTATTGCGGGACGAGCCCTTCTACTTCAGTACAAGAAGTGAGGCACAACTCGCTAAAAATTATCAGTGCCAGTGCGGCATTAACGAATTAGCTGCTATGTAAAATAACTCTTCTTAACTGGGCGTATCTCAGTTATCTACGTGATTCGCCATTAATATGTGTTCGCAATCACAAAATGTGTTGCTCTCGAAATCTCATCAAAATTCCGTTCCCCGACCCGTGTGGCGCGTCCTTGCTCCATCTAAGGCTGAAAGTAATGAAGCTGGGACTTACTTTACATTATTTTGCGAGGGTTTGGAGGGGGGGCGGGGGGAGTTTCCCGGATTCATTATTTCTGTACGGAATTATCTAAAAACACGTTGACTAACTAACTAAATACTGGCTTATGCTACGTTCATTGCCTACACAATATATGCTGTAAACCTCATGGGTATTGTAGATACCTTCTTATGTACACCTACCCTACTTTATTAATATGTATCATGTGAACTGCTTCTACATAGTATGTTCACATACATACATATATGTTTAAAATATATCTACATTTATCAAATTGTGAAGTCATGTTTACAATCGTACGGGTATTTAAATCAAATTCACCGATTTATACTTCACAAAGATTAAATAATTTTAAGGTCCTAATATCATCAACATTGACAAAAGAGAAACATCGTATTAACATATTTATTTTCAAAACATAATTATTTGAAAAAGGCTGGTTTATTGCAATAAGGAAACCTCTTCCAATCGACTCAAACAACGACAAATTTCACGTTGATTCGATACAATATAATGCAAATGTTCTTATTGAAATTGAATTGAAATAAATTAAAAGCTACTGAAATATTATTACCTATTATTATTATTACATGTTATCAGACAGGCAACTATATCTCACAACAGTATTTACTTGTTCAGTCTGTCAAGTCTATTTTTAAATACATTAACACTTTGTGCACCATGTTCCGGTGGTAAACCATTCCACGCATTCACAACTCTATTGGACAAGAAATACTTCCAGGGATTCTGCCTAAAACTGTGTTTGTCTAGCTTAAAACTATGACCTCTTAAATTAGTATTTTGGTTGAGGCAGAACATCAACTTCAATTCAGGGCAGTCATAGTGTTCGTTTAGTATTTTGAAGGTTTCTATAAGATCACCTTTCTTTCTCCGTTCCTCAAGAGTAGTGAGGCCCAACACATTCAGACGTTCTTCATATGATGAGCATATAACGGACTTCTTTGCTTCGATGTTTAAATAATGTCTCGGGTGGTTTTATTCGTATAACAAAGAAGTGTTAATCAGTCAATCAATTTTATTTGATATAATTCACAACGTTTAAACAAGGAATGAGATATTTCATTTGATGGTTTTAAAAGTGACCTCTTCTTCATCAGGACGGGTATCAACATCCATTGAAATCGTTTAAAATGTGCCACAAAGCTAACTTTATGATTTTTTAATATAAATCATTTTTTTGCTGATTTATGATTGCCACAAAGCAACGTGCGACATTAATAAACTGCTTATCCTTGAACAGGATTTCCTTTTGGGCAGCAGTAATATACTTGTTTTTGTCATTGTATTTATGTTGTGTTAGTAAATAAATTAGTAAATTGTTTATTTATTTAGATTATAAGATTATAAATAGAGTATTAAAGATAACTGCTTCACTAGACAGATTCTGTTTAGAAGCAATTACCTGTATAGTTTGTATAGTTATTACATTTTACTATCTAATATAAAATATATACAAAATATATCACATACATATTATACAGAAAAAATAAAAAGAAAAAAAAGTTTAAACAATCGTAACAATAAAAAAATTCACAGTTAAAATAACCACCAAAAACAAAATAATATGGAGTAGAAAGATAATATTAATTATATTATTATTGATAAACATTTACTTCATTTTGATGTCTACCTAATTCAAGTAGACACTTGTTTTTTTAACACATTTAGTGCCAATGGCATTTTGTTATACATTCGTGGTGCAATATATATATAACAAGTTGCATGTAACACATGAGATCCAACTGTCGACAGCGATAGTATGTATAGTTGAAGAATAAGTACCAAACCCATAAATACAAATTATTTATTATTTTATGATATTTAGTTTTCTATACAACACATGTACCTACGTATTCAAGGTAGGATAGTATGGAGGTCAGTCTTTTTTTCCTACCCGGAATATGAAAACAGCATGATGGTATATGTATATTGTATGTTTAGAGATGAAGTATCAAACTATTAAGTCTTCTTTGATATTGTGTATAGGTGACTACCATACAAATTGTATGAAGCGATGTCGTCACTAAATTCAATTTTTATAAAAATTGTTAAAAAAAATTTGAGATGTACTGCTACAATGTTAATATTTTTTATATAAAATTAAATTATCTAGTTGGGGTGTTTCGGCTTTTTTCGATATTTTAAAAAAAATGGAAATATAGGCAGTTAAACTCATAAATTTATCATAAAAAAAATACTTTTCTCAATAAAAAATGTTTGAGAAAAAACTAATTTGAGATTTTGTATTTGTCTATGTTTATACCAATTTTCAGCGTTCTAGCTTTTATGGTTTCTGAGATATAGGGAAAAATAAAATAAAAATTCAAAAGTTGATAACCCCTGACTGAAACAAAAATTCAAAATTCCGAGTATAAAAGTTTTGTAAGCCTGTAACTATTTATATATTCTGAAATTTTAGGCTCTGTAAATTGAGCGGATCAAAAGTTATAAGGGGGGGACGGACACACACACACACACACACACACACAGACATACACACACACACACACAGACACACACACACACACACACAGACACACGAAATGTTCTACTCCGAATTCTGAGTAAATCCGTGTATGGAACATATATGCTGCGAAGCCTCTAAGTTGGTGTTTTTGACTTCAAAGTTGGAAAAGCCGTGAAAAAAGTAGACCTCTCCATACAATTTTCGCGTATTCAGGCTTGATACATTGTCGATATGTTAAGAGAACAAAGTTCTCCTGAACAAATCAATGTTGGAATAGTGTTAAAAGAAAAAACTAATTTTAAAAAATATATACTAGTTGCATGTAACACATGAGATCCAACTGTCGATAGCGATAGTATGTATAGTTGAAGAATATGTACCAAACTATAAACCCATAAATACAAATTATTGAATATTTTCAGATATTTTGTTTTCTATACAAAAATGATAATGCTTATTAAGAAAATAATAATCCTAATGCTTACATATTTTAATTAAAATATGTAAGCATTAGGATCATGCTGAAAATCAGCTGCAGGGGGCTTGTCCTCCTGCAACATAGCTGAGCATGGTCCTTTTGAGTTGGAGAGGTTGTTTTAATTTATTTTTATTTTATTGTTTATATCTTGTATTTGTATGTAACTTCTTCTGCTCAATAAATGATATTATTATTATTATTATTATTATTATATATTATGTAGGTATGTATGTCAAGATAGGATAGTATGGAGGAAGTTCCTTTTTTCCTACCCAGAATAAGAAAATAGCATGATGGTATGTATGTTTGGAGATGAAGTATCAAACTATTAAGTCTTCTTACATATTGTGTATATGCGACTGCCATACAAAATGTATGAAGCGATGTCGTCACTAAATTCAATTTTTAAAAAAATTGTTAAAAAAAATTGAGATCTTCTACTACAATGTTTATATTTTTTATAGAAAATTAAATTATTTAGTTGGGGTGTTTCGGCTTTTTTCGATAATTGTATAAGTTTTGGAAATATAGGCAGTTAAACTCATAAATTTATCATAAAAAAAATATTTTTCTTAATAAAAAATGTTTGAGAAACCCTGGAATTTTTTTGAAAAAATCCATTTGAGATTTTTTATTTTTCTATGTTTGTACTAATTTTCAGCGTTCTAGCTTTTATGGTTTCTGAGATATATGGAAAAATAAAATAAAAATTCAAAAGTTTATAACCCCTGACTGAAACAAAAATTCAAAATTCCGAGTATAAAAGTTTTGTAGGCCTATAACTGTTTATATATTCTGAAATTTTGGGCTCTGTAAATAGAGCGGATCAAAAGTTATAAGGGGGGGACGGACACACACACAGACACACACACAGACACACACACACACAGACACACGAAATGTTCTACTCCGAATTTTGAGTAAATCCGTGTATGGAACATATATGCTGCGAAGCCTCTAAGTTGGTGTTTTTTGACTTCAAAGTTGAAAAAGCCGTGAAAAAAGTAGACCTCTCCATACAATTCTCGCGTATTCTGGCTTGATACATTGTCGATATGTTAAGAGAACAAAGTTCTCCTGAACAAATCGACAGTTGGAAAAAAATCTTTGCCCAAATTGGTATTCATTTTCTTTCTTTCACTGGTATTCTAACACTATAGCTTCCCGATGTTTTGCTCATTGTGTCCTTAGCGTTAAGTTTCTTGAGTTTTGATTCATTTTTGAAAAATAAATATATGATCGATCTAGTGTACAAATGTCGTATATCCAGGTCTTCAGAGAAATTCCTGAATGGCTTCTTACTGACAACTTTAACTAGGGACTTTTGAGCTTTTTTTAGATAATCAAGTAAGGTGACTGCTGCGCCATCCCATGCAGATATTACAAAAATAATGTTGGTTTATCAAAATGCATAAACCATTTTTAATGTTGGGACTAAAAACACAAATCGTTCTACTTCAAATTCTGAATTCATCCATATATATATATATAAGATATATATGCTACGAAGCCTCTAAGCTGGTGTTATTGGCACGCAACAAGTCCTCTACACCATACAAAATACATTCCTTCATACACGCGTCTTGACTTAAAACTGTCGATTCATTCAGGGAATTAATTTCTATTGAACAAATCGACAGTTGGACAACGTTGCGTCTCTGAAATTTATTTATATATAGGTAGGTACTCACCCTTGTGGATTAAATTTCGAGTTAAATACTTTTGTTATAATTTTAAATCATAAAAAAGACCTTCCAATATGTTAACGAAAGCGCATTGAAATTAATGAATCTATTTTATCACTCAAATAATAGTATATTGAAAAGGATATGATATTCTTAATGAACCATTTAATAATAAGTAATCTTTGATCTATTCATTATGCCAGTGTGAAGTACCTTAGTGTGGCAATTTGGAGAACAAATCCCTCTGGATTTGTTTAACCGAACATGCTCTTGAATATGAAGTAACTCTAGTTAGGTGAGATAATACATAAGTTGTAACACGTACAATTGAAGAATCCGAGAACGTAATAATACTCTTAATTCCTTGTCAACTTGAATCATATCTACATAATCATGATCCTAATTATTCATATAAGGTAGACAATATTTATTACTTACATTTTACCTAAGTTATTTCAATGTCAGCTGTATTCAATCTGTCGTTCGAGAAGGTTTCTAATTAGTAGATAGAATTCCATAACCAATTAAAACGATCTGGATGCGGCCAACTATATAGTTACTACTTCTCACTACCAAGTCATTCCACTAAGTATTCAAACTTTGTATGGTAAATTAACAGCATTTTATTTATTTATTTTATATACGGCGTTTATATAAAGTTTTCACAAAAGATACAAAATAAAGTACACTAGCGGAGCCGACAGACGTTGTCCTCTCTCTCTCTCTCTCTCTCCCTCAAATTTTAAATGAGAGTATCTATGTGTCTTTCAAACAAAAAAGTATCTATATGTCTTTTAGTATCAAAAATCTCTCTAATATACGTTTGATGTTGATCTTGACGTTTCGATCACAAAATATATATTTATAACCTCACTTTACATTACGGATGTTTTTAAAATTTGGTTATCAAGAACAGAATATTATATCACAATATAATAATATCACACGATAATAATATAATGATAATAATATACTTACATAAAACTAAATAATTTAATATGATATTCATAAATTAATTTAAATATTTAAACGGAAATATTACGAAACATTACATTGAGATAACTTTGATATACTTATCGTCATAATACCACTTAATAAAACAGAATATACTTGTAAAAAAAATAAATAGCTTTTTACAATAATAATAAAAAATTATACAAACAACTTAATAATTTCATAAAATATTAAAATATGAAAACAAATACATCAACTGAGAAAAACATCAAGTTTTAATGTCATAACCAACATTGCATAATATTACGACATATTGGAAGCCAATGTTCCCACCATTCAAAATGCGTATTACAAAAATATTTATAACGATTCCCATTTTTAATATTCTTTTATTAAATTCCTTTTTGTGAATCTAATCCATTCAGGGACTCACATAAATACACAGAAAAAGTTTCATCAAAATCGGTTCAGCTGTTTAGGAGGAGTTCAGTGACATACACACGTACGGAAGAATTATATATATAAAGATAATAATGTGTGAAAATACATATACAAAAAACAAACATACCTAATCAATAAAGAATGAAAATGAAAATAAAAGCAAAAAGAAATATAAAGTTAAACGAGATAAGTCTATAGCTTACACAAAATAAAAAAAAATAAAAACATTCAAAGAAAATTTAAATTAAGATCTGCATACTAACAATACGAGTACATACGTGTTCAAGTATTTATATCTATAATCAATTAGAAACAAATAAAATAAAATAATAAGCAGAATAAAAAATGTATGTTTGAAGGAAATGAGATTTTTAAAGTATTTTAAAATCCAAATATTTTATTAAAAAAAAATTGATAATTCATCAATTCCATTTTATGAAAGTTGGTGTGTTTTTTTTATAATTTGAACATTGTCATATCAAATTTAATTTAAGTTTCCTGAGCTTGGGGTCACTTTGTAATATTTGACAGTTATAAAAATTAAGAAGCACTGATCAGATATCCTTCAAAATCTCATGGGGTCTAAGCGCGTATTAAATTTACAAATTTGCAAAATTTGAAAAGAATCGAATGAGTACATTAGTCTGTGATCGATAAAGTATAATAATATTTATTTATTTATTTAAAACTTTTTGGGCACATGTGCAAAATGGCGGGCTTATTGCCAAATGGCAATATCTTCCAACCAACTTTAGTCATTTGGTGAAAGCTATTTTATTTATGATATGTACCAACATTTTAATGATTACAACATATAATAAAAATATAATTATGTATAAAACAAAAACAATATAGAAACGGAGAGGACAGGAGAGGGGGGGGGGGACAAAGATAGGATAAGGAAACAGATTTAAGTGTTATGTGTAAGGGAATGATTCACATCACACACACATTAATACATTGTGATACATATAAACATTACACACACATTGATACATTGTGATGAAACTTTCAGAATACAATCTCAGCATGATACTTGTTGATAATCTGCAATAAAAAATATAACCTTAAAAATGCAAATTCATACCTCCCTATTATATTCCCTTCGGGCAGGGAGGAGTTAAAATATAAACACATATTATATTGCGCAATGTTTATATTTTGTCTTCCGACGACCGTTTCGGCTTATAAGGCCATAATAAACTGGCTGTGTTCATATTTTTTCTACTCACTATGTTAGGTTATTTATTTTTTTGTTTGATTAATCCTTTTTTTAATGTCGTTATTTCTCCATGTCCACCTCACGAATGATTTCTCAAAGAACATTAATTTTATGACTGCAAATTAATGTATTTATACTAAAGTTTCAATCTTCAAGGACGAGTATGTATTATATAATTGCTAGCATCTTCAGATATAAATTTTGTATCAGAAGATGTTGTTTCCTTAAATGAAAATTTAATTCATGGAAATATCTAACTGCCTTTAAAAATATCTGTGAATTATAAAAAAAAGAAAACAAGTAAAAGTATCGTAACGTTTCACTTCTTTTTCATTCTATCTAAAATATTCTCATCCTCTCTTAATTCAGTTCTGACACAGTGTATAATTCCATATTCTGCGAGTAATTTCAATGTATCAACTGCGTTATTTACAAAACGTTATGATTTTATAAATCTAAGGAACATTGAATGGTTCTCGGGCGTTGAACATATTTCGTTATATTTATTTCAGTAAAAAAGTTTTCGTGGCGTCTAGTAAAGAAAATATTTAAGGTTTATTTATTGGCTTGAGGTCATGGAAGCAAGACGCGTGCCTCCGCTACCCTCTTTAGAAGTTCTCAGTAAAATTATCGGACTTAGTTTCCAGTAAGTCTGGACATATAATATTGTGTGCTCTTTCTAAAATCCTACACTTGATATAAAAAAATAAATTATAGACAAAAATAATATTGTAAAAAGGTTAATGGAAAACACATATTAGACTAGTAAGCAGTGTCCCTATCGATTTAGAGAAATAAGCGTGAGTAAGTACTATATTTTTGTTTGAAAATAAAAAAATAAATTCCGAATTTATTTTCGTATTATTCTTTGATCGGTGGCAGAGATGACATCGCACTGACTCAATAATTCAGTTATTGCGAGTTCAAACCCCACCCTTGCTTCCTCGACCAATTTCGTTCGACTATAGCAAGCATTTTTTTATACTTAATTTAGGGAATGTATGAGGATATATGTTTTTTTTCCATTACAAATACTTACCAAAAAATAAATTATTTTAACTAAGCAATTAAAAAATAAATGAAATTATTTAATGTATGATATGTGTAAAAATCACCAATTAATTTTTTTTTTATAATAATATATTTGTGGTGGAATTTTTTTGCATTAAGCCAATGCTAGGTATATTATGGAAGTAAATAATGAAACATATAGAAGTATGTACTTAGGTATATATTTGGATCATCTCTATAGAGATTGAGGAAGAGATTGTTTTTTGAAAGCAAGGAAAAATCACAAAGATATTCATACAGGGATTATGACCTGTCATCAGCTGGCTTATGACCACTTTACACAATAGCTACATTCGCCAATTTAGAATGTCTTTTTTGCAGTGAGTTTTCGTTGTGAGAGCTGTAAATTTGGAAGTTATATGTATATAATCAATGCAAATTCATCCATGATTGTGTTCTAAGCCAGCCGATGACAGGTCATAAGCAATGTATGAATGTCTTTGTGATTTTTCCATGCTTTCAAAATACAATCTCTATAGAGATGTTCCAAAAATATACCTAAATACATACTTCTATTTGTTTCATTACTTCAAATAATATATTTTTATACAATATAGCAATATTTGTTTTTGACTATAATTTTCACTACACTATTGATTTCTTTAGAACCTACTTTTTTGTCGTTTGTCATCCCTTCATCCCATCCTTTTCCTATTTTTGGACATTTTCATTATTATTTTAATTAATCTTTTTTTATATAAAATTTTGCATTTTTGTGTTATTTTCTTTTTCTTTCTCGTGTATACCAATTAGTTTTTATTTTTTGTTATATATATTTTTGTACTTGCTCGTACTATTGTATTTACTAGTGTGGTTGACTGGTATAAATTGCCTTATTATTATGTGATTTGTTTTGCATAGTTAAAATCTGTTCTGAGGCTGTTGTTAAATATTTATAACTGTCTATTTATGTACTATATACATGGTCGTCGGATTTAATTTTATTTTTGTATCACAGCGTTTAAGTGTACACCATTTTAATTTTACATATCGCGCGAATTTGAATGCCTAATTCCACATTAATCGTGTAACTAAATCGTTTAGCACATAATATTTTTAATTCTCATTGTAATCTTGAAAAATTACCGTTATATTTTTTTTCGGTTCATAAATATTGAAATAGTGTGGGGACGTGACAACGCAGAAAATTATTTCACGAGTTGGACAATACAAAGTAAGTGATTATTCTTAATTAATGCGATTAACATTAGCACATTTTACGGGATATTTACGCCGAGTTCATAAATATCTATTTCGTACCTAGCTCATTAATCTACTTTTGTTCAGGGGTGTACTTTAACGGTTGCGTTTTCACATAAATAACTAGAAATTTATCGATTGAAAGAGAAGCGTAAATATATACGAGAGATCTCCGATGAGCAACGGTAGCTCTTTTGACTGACATAATTATATTTTTCATAAAGCCTAAGTAGTTTGCCGTGAAACACCGGTAAGAATTATTGTGATTCGCCACTCGGCCAATAATAACATCTCACATATGTTATTTATTTATTTATTTATACATACACTGATAGACATTAAAATAATTATTGAATCTGCAATGCTCCACTAGGCAAATAAACCTGTGCCGGGGCAAATGGATCTCGAGACAGTGACCCTACATATATTCTTCTTCTTCTTTCTCAGCCATATCTCCACTGCTGGATGTAGGCCTCTTCTAAGAGCTTACACTCGTCTTTTTTTTGGGCTTTTTGAACACATCTGGTTCCAGCGAAAGGGACAATATCATCGGCCCACCTTTTCTGGGGCCGGCCTATTCCCCTTTTCATATCCCATGGTCTCCAATTTAGAATTCTGGATGCCCATCTATCCGTACCCTCTCTGGCAACATTACCTGACCATTGCCGTAAAGGCGGGGGTGGGTGGCCGACGCTGTTGTGCCCTCGTCATTCTGTACTTAGAGAAGAGCAGGACGGACGCCTCTAGTCTCGCTCGGCAGTTACTCGTCAACTGTGGCGAATGTTGTTGTGTGGTTCGGGCACACCGTCGGCGCAGACGTCGGGTCAGACATCCTGTGTTGACAACTAGACGTCAAACTGACAGGTGATGATTGCGTCGGATGCCCCCGGTGTTAGCCCGCGGAACCTTCGGACGCCAACACGAGGACCGAGGGGTCGGGGTACAAGCCCCTCCGACTTGAAACGGAGTGTTCTTAGCGGCCGATTTCGAGACCAATCGGAGGCCCTGACGTGTGTGGTTGGATTCTCGGGGGCAGTGGTTGAACCCGATGGATGGTGGATATTTGTGTTTGTCCGATGTTGCGGCTGCGTCCGGTGGTGAACAGGGCCAATGGGCTCTATAGCGTCGCCGGCGTGGAAGTGGATCGCGATCTCCCTCGATGACCATTGCCATTTAAGTTTTGCAATGCGATCCATGACATCAACAACTTTTGTCTGGCGTCTGATTTCTTCATTTGTAATTTTGCAACTGTATAGTATTATTTCTTCCTTTCTAATTTTGACACTATATTAGTTGATGCCAACATCAATCGTACTTAAAAAAGTGATAATATTACAAAAAAACAATGAAAATACATATATTATACTAAGAGCAAAATAAAGTATGGGGTCGTAAGCTATGAGTGAAAAATGAATGGGTGGTAGCAGAGTAGTTGGCGCGCTGTGATAGTAATCCAGTGGTCGCGTTCGAATCCTGCCACGACCGATTTCGTTCACATATTCCGCAAGCATTTATGCTCAATTTAGGGAATGTATGAGGATGTATAATATGTACTTCCAAGGACATATTCATTCTAAAAAAAAACATTTTGTGATACTATGAAGATTTTGAAATAGTTCACCCTGCTCGTACAGAAATGCAATCATTATTACAAGATAATATATTGTAATGTCGGCATCCCTTGTCGTGTGGGTGCGTGGGGGGTATGGTGAGTTGTTACTAATGATAATCGCCGAACATTTGTTATAATAGTTTCTTTATTCATGGTAACCAGACCACTGCCTAACCATTTAAATGGACAAAGAAACTTAAATATATTATTAATTCAGCCTTAATTATCCTACTCACTAGTACTACTAGCTCTACGTATATAAGTAGATACATTTTTATTGCCGAAAATAATGGCCGAAGCGATTAAAATAATTATATGAATTAAAATCATTTCTTTTGTGTGGAGTTTTCTCAGGGCAAATTTTGTATAACAGTAAAACCGTAATCATTTTCGATATCGACATACTTATAGTGCAAATGACTGCGAATATCGTCCACGTCACGAATGTTGTAAGATCCATTAGACGATTTAGTTTTTATTATGAATAAAATGTCAATCAAGTTCTTCGTCATGCTTTCGCCGCCAGTTCAGAACAAGCACTTTTGACGTACTTTATGACCGTCACTGAATTATTCTTAATAAACTTTTCTGAAACGGAAAAATAAACATGAATTTTAATACCTGTGTATCTCTAGTCTGTTTCTTGCCAACTATTTGAATTTTAAACCCGGGTATGTTTATTTGTGCCCATTAGTGTTAGTAAAAAATCTGCTGTCAATTTTAATGTAAATTATACAATGACAATAATTTCTAATATAATTAAATAAAATCTCTTAGTTTTTAACCACGTTGAGTATATTTATATGTCAACTAGTTTCGAAGACGAAACCGCTCCTTCGTCCGGACAAACTTATACTAAACTTAGATACTATGTACATAATGAATATATTTATATAGGTTAAACAGGTAGAAATTTTGATATTAGAATTAAGGAGCATTTAAGATGTTTAAAAAGTAACAATTTCTCAGAGTTTGCCAATCATTTGATTGAAAATAATCATTCTTTCAATACTCAAACAGGCTATAAAATCTTGCACATAAATAAAGAGGGCTTAAGATTAGATAACTTAGAGGCATTAGAGATAAAAAAAGCCTTAAATACAAAACAAAAAAAAAAAATTAATAATCAAGTACATTTAGACAATACTCCATTATTTAATATTTTTCCTTTGACAACCTCTGCTTTCAATAATGTAAGCTCCGCCCATCAACTTTCCGATACATAATTTAGGCACACGGGTCACATTATGTACATAGTATCTAAGTTTAGTTTAAGTTTGTCCGGACGAAGGAGCGGTTACGTCTCCGAAACTAGTTGACATATAAATATACTCAACGTGGTTAAAAACTAAGAGATTTTATTTAATTATATTAGTTAAAATGTGCCACAAAGCAATAGCAGCAAAGTATAAAGATGCAATAATTTGTGTTTTAATTTACTAATAAAAAGTAGTGTTGATATTATTTTACCCGGAAATAATTATGTGCAAAAATGTTAAAAATAACCTTTATTATTCTTCTTCTGGATCACAACCCTAAGATTGGTTTGCACCAAGCATTCCATATCACTGTTGGCGGCCTGCCTCTGTGGTAGGTGCTACAGCACACATCACTGATCACTGACCTATATCTTCTGGTGTAGCCTCTTTGCTTTAAATTCCATGGTTGCATCAGCATAATTGAATGTTTACACTTTTTTTAACTTTTCTTCGGACGATTCTTGATAGAACTCCATTGCAAATTTTAAATAAATTTTGTATGGTAAAACAAAACCAGAGTTTTCAGTTCTACTACTTTAATGACACTGACTAGTTTCGGTCATCCAGTGACCATATTCAAAGTGGGTAAAACAAGAGGTGGTTGGTGCTTATATTATGTCAGGTTAAGGGGTTTGCAAAATTTTTTTCCGTCAGTTCAATTAGTATTGCTAGAAACAACTGACAAAAAAAAACTAGCAAACAAAGCGGTGCGTACAAATACAAAGAGAAAATAAATAAATTACATTGGAAGATCATTAAAAAAAATTGAATACTGAAAAATATTCAAATGAGGGGGTAGTTTAAATTATCTTCTTTATTGACGACATGGCATGATGGTGTCTGTAGCTCCACGATACAAGTTGATAATCAGCAATAAAAAAGTACCCTTAAAAATTGCGAAATCATAACTCCCCACTATATCCCTTTGGGTTAGTGAGGAGTAAAAAATAAGTTTGAGATGTGGTGCTATAGACGCGTGGCTAAAGTTCACTGGTCAGAACACATCAGCAACGACGAGGTACTAAGTAGGCTTGGAGAGACAAGGCAAATTATGAAAAGAATTGCTCAACAGAGAACAACTTGAATAGGCCACAACATCCGGCACCCAGGCCTGCTTTTTACCATCGTCGAAGGAATGATTGATGGGGGTAACGGTAGAGGTCGCCCCAGAAACAACTATATAGACCAGATAATCGTTGACGTGCGCTGTAGCAGCTACAAAGAGATGAAGAGACTGGCGGACGATAGAGTTGAGTGGAAGGATCGAGTGTTTGGTGCAGACCAATCCTAGGATTGTGACCCAGAAGAAGAAGAAAAAATAAGTTCTTAAATTCCGTACAAAAATCTTTATTCTTGATTTATTGGACGGAATTCTGTTATTTAAATCAGTATTTTTCCTCTTAGTGTATGAAAAAATCTCATAAAGACAGCACAAAAAAAATTACTTGTGTACTATCATATACCAGGATTTTAATAATTATATCTGTATTTGCGCTTATGAAAACCTCGATAACGTTTCGGCTAAATATCTTTTTACGATTTCAGGATCCGCTGTATGCATAAAGATTTTTTTTATTATAATTAACTACACTTAATTCGATAATGTTCAGCGTTGCGTTCACGGAAAACTGCCTAAAACCAAACACAAAAAAAATTTTCTTTTCTTCGTATTTTGCAAACGATTTCGGTAATGGAAGCAGAGAGAAAATGTATTTGTTTTAATGGGCGCGGTTGAGGGAATAAATATTTATTAGGTGGAAAAATATATTTTTGTCTCAGATTTGTTATTGCGTCCTGTTTGTTACCAGTCTCTGTCCTAATGGCTGTGTACAAAGGTGGTCTCGATTTTATTTGAAACAAAGGGATATTTCTGTTTTCAGTATGATAATCTTCAATTGTAGGTATATATTTCATCGGAAAGAAGCCTTTACGCTTTGAATATGATGTCGATTTCGCGGAATGACTTTTGTATTCGCGTATAAAAGTATTCGTGGAATTTTATTATTATTTGTTTTTTTTAAAAAAAATTTTTGTATATAATCTATGTTGTGTAAAATTTTTTTTTTCTATAATGTTTAATGTAAATTTTGTATGTAAAATATATGGTTTGTGTAGCATTGCACGCTCCTGTTCACAGTCTGGAATAAAAGTTTTATTATTTTTATTATTATTATTAATAACATCAAAAGATACGACTATTGTCAACAAAAAACTAATCGTTACATCAGTTTTTTTGTGTCATAAATTACATCAATATGAAATGGATTGAACTAGAATTGAAATTTGTGTTATAGATACAAATTTTGTCGATGAAGTCACATAAGTTTGTTATCCCCAAATTCATTTTAACTAGCTTGAATTTTATGTATCAATTAGTCAAAAAATACTAAAAAATGTGTTTTTCCGACACGAAAAATTTCGACAGATGAAATGACAAAGATTGCATTGTTCGTTGAAAATGAATCAACTCGAAGACAACATTTAAAAGAACATATTATATACCTCATACTAATATAACTTCTTCTTCTTCGTTTAGTAGACCTAGTTGGTCTGTTCTTCAGAAACTATGCCTCCTGGGATGACGAAGTCCAGCTATCCTTCCATCTCTTGGGTGGTCTACCGGGTAGGCGGCGGCCAGAAGGAATTTCGTTTGCTGCTATATTTGCAAGCCGATCACTGTCCATCCTGGCTACGTGTTCCCTCCAATGTCTTCTTCTGGATCTACTCCATCGAACGATGTCCTGTATTCCACATGCTTTCCTTATTTAACTATTAAGACAAAAAAACTCTTGACATGATGACCCGTAGTGATTTGACCACGTTTTTTAAAAATAAGAAAATGATTACTAATAAATAATAAGAACTTGGATTATTTTAAAGATAGAAATCATAAAAGATACTCGTTCTACTAAATAATTTCCTTTTATAAAGACGACCATATAAGGGCCAATTTAATTTATTTTATGAAATTAAAATAGGAATTTAATAGTTTACCTTATACAAAATTAATTTAAATCTACTCGCGTTGTCATAGTATTGGAAAAACATTATATAAAGTTGAAATTAATTATAAATAAAGACTTAAGGGGGCATATAAACCTAAACACCCCAATTTCAAATCAAATTTCTTTAATATATGTAACAGTTTGTTTCTAAAAAAAAAGTACCATAAGTATTTTCAACAATACTCTAGTGAATGTTTGTTACACAATTTTAAAATTCAGCATAAATTCTCCTAAAATAATTATCTAAAATATCCTTTTTTTCAACGTTTTTTTTAAATTACTCTACAACTATGTATCGTAAAAAATAATTATTTTATATTCTTAAAGAGTGCATAAAATCAAAGTGAATGACCGATATTATTAAGTCAGGTTTGTTCTTAAAATACAAAATAAATCAACAAATTTGGGGTTTCCGATATTTCGAATTACATAAAAACCATATTAAACGCACGCGATAGTTACCCTTACTAACGTGTAACTTCATAATGTATTAGGCGGTTTTGATATATCATTTTTTTTTTTTTTTTAAATTCTATTTCATATCATTGAAAATTTATGCTTATGCATGTGTTATTTTAAATCCATTATTCTGGAGTTTCCCGCGAAAAAAATATTCAAAATTATATGAATTTCCTTTAACGTACATTTGACTGTTGTTGTGTATCAAAGAAAAAATCGCAAAATTAATAAATACGATGTTGTAAAAGCATTTTCATCCCGGTAAGAAATGCAAAAAAAAACGAAAAGAATTTTTCATTATTATTTCTTTTGGACATTTTCTTTCAGACTCGGATAATTTTTTGGGAAATCAAAAAGGGGAGGATGGCTTCACTTGTCATACAGATTTCGTATCGAAAAACAAACCCTATAAAATATTTTGTCTAATATTTTTTTTGTATTCTACCGGCTGTTTCGTGCAATGAATTATTAAACAACGGTGTCCTTAGAGAGGATTAAGAATAAAAATGAAATATAATATATCAAATTTTTATTTTTGTAAATTTTATACCTGCTTTATTTCAAAAGCGTGTTATTGTTTTACAATTAAAATGTATAATATGTATGCTAACGACACGTGGAAATGCGAATGAAATATTTTTTTATGAATGTTATTTTTTTTTTAATCAAATAAGTTTAAACATTTTTTTTTTAAATTAAACAAGCATTTTTAAGTTCCACTGTAATTTAATGACATGACACGATAGTCGTGTTATGTCATTAAATTACAGTGGATAGGTATATCATATTTGTAAATGAATATCCGTTTATCTGTTTTGGATATTCCTATTCAGATCTACACATGCAGCTTGCACCATGCGCATATGTTAGGAATTAAGTATAGAATGAGTGTCTAATCTTGATGTTTCCATACATAAATAAACATTGTACAATGATTTTGGGTTTTTGTCAGTCAATTGAGTCAAGTATGTGTGTATTAATACTAAAACCATGAAGGTTTGATATATTTTACAACTGTAATAAAAATATCAGAAAAATTGACAATGCAACATTCAATTATTATTTCTTGTGTTAAATAACTTTATTTGTTGAACAAAAAGACATGAAATCATCGATAAACGATTGTTTTTTTGTACTTTGTGGTATCGTTTTGCAATTAATTAAATGAAATAAAACACAACTTTGTGTACACAACTTCAATTATAACTTCTATTCAATTGAATAAAAATTCCTCTACATGTTACGAGAACAAAAGTTCCCTTCCTCAGGAGGATACATTTCTGTGATTGTATCCTCCTGAGGAAGGGAACTATGTTCTCGTAACATGTAGAGAAATTTTTATTCAATTGAATTAAAAATTATAATTGTAGTGGTGTACACAAAGTTGTGTGTATTTCATTTAATTTAAAAGACATCACTTTATAACATTAATACTTATTTTGCAAAATAATTATTGTTATGTTAGACAGCACGAAATAACACCGGCCCTTTTCGTAATGGCACCGACACAATAAAATAAAAGATAAGGTTGAAATAATAATAAACAAAAGCTTAATTCATTTGCCTCATGACAAAGGCTAATTTAACACTACATATGAATAGGACGAATTTATTTAGCAAACAATTTATTGTCTAAGGCGTCACTCCGGGCTAATGTGTTAACCATACAACGTACATTCATAACAACTGTTAGCCTTAATCACTTTCACTGCCAACATATACACGAATTTAATTAAAAAGTTTTTTCTATCCATTTATATTTATTTATATACTAGTGAACACCCGGCAAACTTCGTATTGCCTGTATAATTAAAAATTGTCCTCCATAACCACCCGTCGCTTCAGACTCTACAATACCTCCCATCCCTTCAGTACTTCCCGTCCCTTCAGTACCTCCCGTCCCTTCGGTACCTCCCGTCCCTTCGGTATCTCCCGTCCCTTCGGTACCTCCCGTCCCTTCGGTACCTCCCGTCCCTTCGGTACCTCCCGTCCCTTCGGAACCTCCCGTCCCTTCGGTACCTCCCGTCCCTTCGGAACCTCCCGTCCCTTCGGTACCTCCCGTCCCTTCGGTACCTCCCGTCCCTTCAATTACTCCCGTCCCTTCATCCCGGTCATATGCTCGACAATTCATCAAAGTTTCATTGCAATCGGAGGAACGGTTCTCAGGATAGTCCACCTTCATAGGTAAAAAGACCTGATTCCCGATGAAGAAGAAGAAGAAAATATTTTAAAATCAGAAATCATCCCGGGCATACGCTCGACAATTCACCAAAGTTTCATTGCAATCGGATGAACGGTTCTCAGGATAGTCCACCTTCATCGGTAAAATGACCTAAAACTCGACGAAGAAGAAGAAGAAGTTAAAATTTTTTGATCCAGAAACCATCCCTGGTATACTCTCGACAGTTCACCAAAGTTTCATCGCAATCGGATGAGCGGTTTAGGAGCGCATTCAACACATACATAGATACATACATAGATACATACAAACATTCAAATTTATAATTTTACTAGTGAACACCCGGCAAACTTCGTATTGCCTGTATAATTAAAAATTGTCCTCCATAACCACCCGTCGCTTCAGACTCTTCAATACCTCCCATCCCTTCAGTACCTTCCGTCCCTTCAGTACCTTCCGTCCCTTCAGTACCTCCCGTCCCTTCAGTACCTCCCGTCCCTTCAGTACCTCCCGTCCTTTCGGTTACTCCCGTCCCTTCGGTTACTCCCGTCCCTTCGGTTACTCCCGTCCCTTCGGTTACTCCCGTCCCTTCGGTTACTCCCGTCCCTTCGGTTACTCCCGTCCCTTCGGTTACTCCCGTCCCTTCGGTTACTCCCGTCCCTTCGGTTACTCCCGTCCCTTCGGTTACTCCCGTCCCTTCGGTTACTCCCGTCCCTTCGGTTACTCCCGTCCCTTCGGTTACTCCCGTCCCTTCGGTTACTCCCGTCCCTTCGGTAACTCCCGTCCCTTCGGTAACTCCCGTCCCTTCGGTAACTCCCGTCCCTTCGGTTACTCCCGTCCCTTCGGTTACTCCCGTCCCTTCGGTTACTCCCGTCCCTTCGGTTACTCCCGTCCCTTCGGTTACTCCCGTCCCTTCGGTTACTCCCGTCCCTTCGGTTACTCCCGTCCCTTCGGTTACTCCCGTCCCTTCGGTTACTCCCGTCCCTTCGGTTACTCCCGTCCCTTCGGTTACTCCCGTCCCTTCGGTTACCCCCGTCCCTTCGGTTACTCCCGTCCCTTCGGTTACTCCCGTCCCTTCGGTTACTCCCGTCCCTTCGGTTACTCCCGTCCCTTCGGTTACTCCCGTCCCTTCGGTTACTCCCGTCCCTTCGGTTACTCCCGTCCCTTCGGTTACTCCCGTCCCTTCGGTTACTCCCGTCCCTTCGGTTACTCCCGTCCCTTCGGTTACTCCCGTCCCTTCGGTTACTCCCGTCCCTTCGGTTACTCCCGTCCCTTCGGTTACTCCCGTCCCTTCGGTTACTCCCGTCCCTTCGGTTACTCCCGTCCCTTCGGTTACTCCCGTCCCTTCGGTTACTCCCGTCCCTTCGGTTACTCCCGTCCCTTCGGTTACTCCCGTCCCTTCGGTTACTCCCGTCCCTTCGGTTACACCCGTCCCTTCGGATGCTCCCAGGCCCTTCCGTCCCTTCAGGCCCGTCCGTCCATTCAGGCCCTTCCGTACCTTCAGACCCTTCCGTCCTTTCAGGCCCTTCCGTTCCTTCAGGCCCTTCAGGCCCTTCCGTCCCTTCAGGCCCTTCCGTCCCTTCCGTCCCTTCCGTCCCTTCCGTCCCTTCCGTCCCTTCCGTCCCTTCAAGCCCTTCCGTCCCTTCAGGCCCTTCCGTCCCTTCAGGCCCTTCCGTCCCTTCAGGCCCTTCCGTCCCTTCAGGCCCTTCCGTCCCTTCAGGCCCTTCCGTCCCTTCAGGCCCTTCCGTCCCTTCAGGCCCTTCCGTCCCTTCAGGCCCTTCCGTCCCTTCAGGCCCTTCCGTCTCTTCAGGCCCTTCCGTCCCTTCAGGCCCTTCCGTCCCTTCAGGCCCTTCCGTCCCTTCAGGCCCTTCCGTCCCTTCAGGCCCTTCCGTCCCTTCAGGCACTTTCGTCCCATCAGGCCCTTCCACCCCTTCAGGCCCTTCCACCCCTTCAGGCCCTTCCGTCTCTTAAGGCCCTTCTGTCCCTTTAGGCCTCTCCGTCCTTTCAGGCCCTTCAGGACCTCCCGTCTTTTCAGGCCCTTCCGTCCCCTCAGGCCTTTCCATCCCTTCAGGCCCTTCCGTCCCTTCAGGCCCTTCCGTCCCTTCAGGCCCTTCCGTCCCTTCAGGCCCTTCCGTCCCTTCAGGCCCTTCCGTCCCTTCAGGCCCTTCCGTCCCTTCAGGCCCTTCCGTCCCTTCAGGCCCTTCCGTCCCTTCAGGCCCTTCCGTCCCTTCAGGCCCTTCCGTCCCTTCAGGCCCTTCCGTCCCTTCAGGCCCTTCCGTCCCTTCAGGCCCTTCCGTCCCTTCAGGCCCTTCCGTCCCTTCAGGCCCTTCCGTCCCTTCAGGCACTTTCGTCCCTTCAGGCCCTTCCGTCCCATCAGGCCCTTCCGTCCCTTCAGGCCCTTCTGTCCCTTTAGGCCTCTCCGTCCTTTCAGGCCCTTCAGGACCTCCCGTCTTTTCAGGCCCTTCCGTCCCCTCAGGCAGGCCTTTCCATCCCTTCAGGCCCTTCCGTCCCTTCAGGCCCTTCCGTCCCTTCAGGCCCTTCCGTCCCTTCAGGCCCTTCCGCCCCTTCAGGCCCTTCCGTCTCTTAAGACCCTTTCGTCTCTTAAGGCCCTTCCGTCCCTTTAGGCCCTTCCGTCCCTTTAGGCCCTTCCGTCCCTTCAGGCCCTTCCGTCCCTTCAGGCCCTCCCGTCTTTTCAGGCCCTTCAGTACGTCCCATCCCTTCATAACCTTCCGTCCCTTCAGTAGGTTAAGAAAAGTTTAATTCCCGAAACAATCCTGGGATAATTGGACCTTCTTTATCCAGGATTTTCCAACTTCATAGGTAAAATGACCAAATACACGATAAAAAAGAAGAAGTAAAAAAATTTTTATGTCCAGAAACTGTCCTGGAAGACCTGCGATGTGATGAAAGTACAGTTGGACCTTCTTTTTCCAGGATTCTTTAACATCATAGGTAAAATGACTAAAAACACATTAAAGAAGAAAAAGAAGAAAAAAGTGTGAATCCAGAAACCGTCCTGGAAGACCTGCAAAGAGATGGAAGGACAGTTAAAGCTTCTTCTCCCAGAGTATTAGGTCATTTTATCTTCATAGGTAAAATGACCTAATACCCGATGAAGAAGAAGAAGAAGAAAAGTTTTTCAATCCAGAAACCATCCCGGTCATACGCTCAACAATTCACCAAAGTTTAATTGCAATCGGATGAACGGTTCCCAGGATAGTCCACCTTCATCGGTAAAATGACCTAATACCCGATGAAGAAGAAGAAGAAGATTTTTTTTTAATCCAGAAACTATCCCAGTCTTACACTCGACAATTCATCAATTTTTCATTGCAATCGGATGAACGGTTCTCAGGATAGTCCATCTTCATAGGTAAAAAGACCTGATTCCCGATGAAGAAGAAGAAGAAGAAAATATTTTAAATTCAGAAATTATCCCGGGCATACGTTCGACAATTCACCAAAGTTTAATTGCAATCGGATGAACGGTTCCCAGGATAGTCCACCTTCATAGGTAAAATGACCTAAAACTCGATGAAGAAGAAGAAGAAGTTAAAATTTTTTGATCCAGAAACCATCCCTGGTATACTCTCGACAGTTCACCAAAGTTTCATCGCAATCGGATAAGCGGTTTAGGAGCGCATTCAACACATACATAGATACATACATAGATACATACATAGATACATACATAGATACATACAAACATTCAAATTTATAATATAGATATGTATATGAGATGAACTCTTGTTTCTGAAGATCGTCATATTTACCATAGTACATTGTTTTAAATCCACCATATTAACTGTTTTGTATGTGTGGTGCGCGTGTGTGTGTGTTAGAAAATGTCCGATCCATTAGGTTGAAATCAGTTTTCCAACTGTCTATTTGTTCAAGAGAATTTTATTCTCTTAACCTATCGACAAAGTATCAAGCCAAGAAACGCGAGAATTGTATGCAGGATCTACATATATATTTTTCACGGTCTTTCCAACTTTGAAATCAAAATACATTAACTTAGAGGCTTCGCAGCAAATATGTTATAAACATGTATGGATTTATTTAGAATTCGGAGTAGAACATTTAGTGTGTCTGTTTGCCCGTGTGTCTGTGTTTGTGTGTGTGTGTGTGTCTGTGTGTCCGTTCCCCCATTATAACTTTTGATCCGCTCAATTTACAGAGCCAAAAAGATACTCCCGTCCCTTCGGTTACTCCCGTCCCTTCGGTTACTCCCGTCCCTTCGGTTACTCCCGTCCCTTCGGTTACTCCCGTCTCATTAAAAAGGCATAATTGGTGAACGTTGCGCAAGCGCATAAAGTGATCACGTATACCAGCCGATGACAGGTCGTAAGCCCTGTAGGTGCCTTGATTTCCCGGTTCTCCTACAATAAATATTCCAACTTCGTCTCTATTGAGATAATTAAAAATCTGTTAAAAATATCTTTGACTCCCGACAGGGAAAAAAATCCAATGTTTGCACATATTCAATAATAAAAATATTCGATTACTTACACATTGGTACAAGTAGGTAAATAAGACAAAAATGACCTTATAAGTCTGGCGCAATTCAGGGGTGACTTCTATGCGAAAAATGCATTGTCACCTCAGATATAAGAATTGTAGCTTTCAATATTTACAAAAAAAACCAATTCTCTCAATAGATGGCGTTCCAACAAAATAAATAAAAATAATAAGATTGTTGTTCATAATTTCACCCATAGATGGCTGTAGTAAAAATTCCTTATTTTCAAGCGAAAAGAATTTCAGTATTACAATATATAGAACTTTCAAAATTGAATTGATAGGGATCTCATTAAAAAGGCATAATTGGTGAACGTTGCGCAAGCGCATAAAGTGATCACGTAAACCAGCCGATGACAGGTCGTAAGCCCTGTAGGTGCCTTGATTTCCCGGTTCTCCTACAATAAATATTCCAACTTCGTCTCTATTGAGATAATTAAAAATCTGTTAAAAAATATCTTTGACTCCCGACAGGGAAAAAAATCCAATGTTTGCGCATATGCAATAATAAAAATATTCGATTACTTTATTGATTGTCAAACCATTTCTGTAATAATAAATAAATAAATAAAAATAGGTACTATATTATATTTCTCGAATTTAAAGTTATAGTGTTAATGGTATCACAGAGTAAGTAATATACAGAATTGGTTTAGGCTATGACTTAAGACAACTTGACTTCGTATATATATAAACGCATTTAATGTTTAAATATAAATCGGGTATAAATAAAACTTTTTTTATATCAGTAAAAATATTTGCATTTCGAAATTTAAATCCCTTTGATCACAGCATGTAGGTACTTTATGATATTACAAAGTATTGATTACTGTGTTGGGGATACGAAGCGGCAAACCCCTCCGGTTTGCCAACATTATAAATATCCCCACCATGCCGCACGCTCGCCAGTTCTCTCGCGGCACCGTCAAATAAACAACTTCAACCAGAACACGCTTTTCATTTGATCAATCACATCAAGTAGGTTAAATACCTAAAGTGGAGACAACCGACGTGATTTTTGCCTACGTGGGTAGCGTTTCGTGTTTCATTTCTCCGCTCCCACGGACAAAACATAAACAGGTGCCGCGATCAAATTGCTGACTGTTGTCCAAAGAGATAACAATGTGTTTCTGAGAACTCAAGTTTTTTGCTGACTTTCATTCGCATGTGAAACTTCGCCACCAAGTTTTCCCAAACAACATTTTGTGAAAAGTAACTTTGATTTTTTTTACTGTGTTGACATTTTTTTTCTCCAAGTGATTAACAATTCGAACATTCATATCCAATGTGATTTATTCTTTCGTTTTTTTTTAAAATGTCCTATAACGATTCAGAATCTTATGCGCACGAAACAGTCTCGGAGATGATGCCGATTTCTATTGGCAACAAATTGCCAGATTTCTGGAAGGACCAACCGAAACTCTGGTTCCACCAGTTTGAAGCGGTGGTGTCGCCGTTAAAACAGAGCGACGAAACATCTTACAATATTTTGATAACGAAACTAGGGAGAGATGAACTGCGACAAGTCAGTGACATCTTATCCAAACCACCAGCCACAGCCAAATATGCGACCATCAAAAGTAGGTTGCTACAGGCATATGAAGAATCAGAAGATCGCAAGTTGCAGCAGCTTCTGGGACCCTTAGATATCGGAGACCAAAGACCGTCACAGTTTCTTAGGGCGATGAAGGAACTAGCCACCGACAAACTCCCAGAAGCCACACTCAAGATGCTATGGCAAGGAAGACTGCCGCAAACTATCCGCGCCGTCCTAGCTGTATGCGACACAACAGACCTCAACAAACTAGCCCAAATTGCGGACAAGATTTTTGATACCGCACACAACCAGACTGTGGTGGCCGAGGTTAGACAGTCCATCTCGCAACAACCCTTGATGGACGAGATGGTCCGCTCATTACAGTGCCTACAAGTGGAAGTAGCAGCGCTCAGAAGTAAACAAGCCAACACGAACAGACCGCAGTGGCGACAACGCTCACGTTCACGATCACGACCACACTATAATAGAACCCCCTACAGAGACAGAAGTACGTCAACACAAAACGAAAATCCTTCCTACAAATGCTGGTATCATACCAAATTCGGAACCGCAGCAAAACGATGTAAGGAAGGTTGCACATATATGTCGGAAAACTAAAGCAGGCGCCGACGATCGAGACAGTCGGCGTCGAAAGCACGTCTCGCCTATGTGTTACAGACAGAGAAAGTCGAACACAATTCTTGGTAGACACGGGTGCCGACATTTCCGTCTTATCAAGACATCATTTCAGATCATCTATTCCGACAGAATACAAACTATATGCCGCAAACGGAACGAAAATAAATACTTATGGAAAAAAATCACTAATCCTGAACTTGGGACTGCGAAGACCGTTCCGATGGACATTCGTTATCGCCGATGTAAAAAGGTCCATCCTCGGCGCAGATTTCCTACGAGAAAACCAGCTACTCGTGGACTTACATGGAAGAAAACTAGTGGATAAGGTGACAACCCTGTCCACCAAAACGTCCGTGTCCAACTGTCTCAGTAGCAAGATCTACGCTGTGGACGTCACCGACCGTTTCCATCAAATCATACATGAGTATCCGGGCGTTACAAGGCCGGATACCTTCAAGGAAACTCCCAAGCATGACGTCTACCATCACATCATCACCACGGGACCGCCGATCTGCGAAAAAGTACGACCATTAAATCCTGCAAGATATAAAGCAGCGAAAGAAGAATTCGAGAAGATGTTAGATCTTGGTATTTGTCGACCTTCGAAGAGTCCGTGGGCTAACCCATTACATATCGTCAACAAGTCCTCAGGAGAGGCCAGAGCATGTGGTGACTACCGTAGACTCAACGCTATCACAACGCCAGACCGATATCCAATACCCCGACTATTGGATTTCACCTACATTTTAGAAGGAAAAACAATTTTTACCAAAATAGATTTATGTCGAGCGTACCACCAACTTTCTATCGCACCGGAGGACGTTCCAAAGACAGCAATAGTGACTCCTTTCGGACTTTTTGAATTTACGAAGATGAACTTCGGCCTCCGTTGCGCTGCCCAAACTTTTCAAAGATTTGCAGACATGATTTTTCGCGGTCTTAACTTTATTTTTGTGTATTTAGACGATATCCTAATTGCGTCAGAAAACGAAGAACAACATGTCGATCATCTACACCAAGTTTTATCAAGATTGGACAAATATGGACTAACTATCAATATCAATAAGTGTGAATTCGGAAAAAATCGAATAAATTTCCTCGGGTACGAAATTAACAGTGAAGGCGTTACGCCTACAAAAGACAAAGTGAAAATCATTGCAGATTATCCCAAACCAAAGACTATTGAAGAATTACGCCGTTTTCTAGGCATGGTGAATTTTTATAGAACCTCAATTCCTCAAGCAGCAACAAAACAAAAGAAACTTAATGAATATCTCCATAACGCCAAAAAGAAAGACAAATCGCCGATACATTGGACACCAGACGCGGATGAAGCGTTTCAACAATGTAAAGACAGCGTCGTAAGCGCCATCACATTGTTTCATCCTGTGAATAATGCACCATTATCTCTTATGACAGACGCCTCTGGAACGTGCGTAGGATCTGTTTTACAACAAAGAGTGAATAACCAATGGCAACCACTCGGTTTTTTCTCGAAGAAATTAAGCGAAACGCAGCAACTATATAGTACTTACGATCGAGAGTTGCTAGCCATATACATGTCCATCAAACATTTCCGCAATATGATAGAAGGCAGAGAGGTAATTGTTTATACGGACCACAAACCCCTCACTTTCGCCCTAAGCAAGAAGATGACGTCATCCGACACACCACGCAGACTTAGACATCTAGATTTTATTTCCCAATTTTGTAATCAAATTAAATATGTCCAAGGAGAAGAAAATTCTGTGGCAGACGCATTGTCACGTATAGAAGAAGTACATCTTCCGATCTTATTCGACTTCGGTGAACTCGCGAAAGAACAAGAAAAAGATGAAGAATTACGCGAGCTGAAAAAGCAGAGTAATCTTCATTTCAAAAATATAAGCGTGACTGACACGGGTCATCAACTTTCATACGAGATATCGATGAAGCAAGCGAGATTATACCTTCCTCTGAAATTTAGAAGAAAGGCGTTTGATAAGATACACAATATGAGTCACCCAGGTATCAACTCAACTCGACGTTTAATGACACAGAGATACATTTGGACGAACATAAACAAAGATGTTTCACAGTGGGCGAGGCATTGTTTACATTGTCAAAAGGCAAAAGTCGGTCGACATACGATCTCGCCACTTGGCGATTTTCCGACCGTGAGTCGATTCGAACACCTACATATCGATACAATTGGGCCAATGCCGATGTCACAGGACAACAGATACTGCGTCACAATGATTGATCGTGAAACATCCTGGCCTGAAATAGTTCCTGTGCAGAACATAACAGCAGAGACAGTAGCCGATGCTCTCGTTACGACGTGGATTTCCAGATTCGGATGCCCTGCTTATTTGACTTCAGACCAAGGACGCCAGTTCGAGTCTGATCTATTTAACCAGCTCGCTAAGAAGTTCGGTATAGATAGAAGAAGAACGACCGCATATAACCCAAAGGCCAATGGGAAAATTGAGAGGTTTCACAGAACCCTTAAGGCTGCCATCAAGGCACGTTGCGATGATAACACTCACTGGACTCAAGAACTTCCTATTATCTTGTTAGGGTTACGCTCCGCCCTCAAACAAGACACCGGTTACAGCCCAGCCCAAATGGTTTACGGCGCATCGCCGAGACTACCTGGTGATTTTTTTGTGCCATCTAAGCCAAAAATCAACGACACCAGCTATACCACCTCCCTCATCAATTTTTTCAACAACACTATTCCCTCACCTGGAAGACGCCCTGCCGCGACCAGGGCTACTTTTCAATCTCCAGACCTGGAGACAAGCTCCCATGTTTTCCTGAGGAGAGAGGTAAAAAAACCGCTTACGCCTCCATATGAAGGTCCTTACCAAGTCTTGGAACGGCACCCAAAATTTTTCAAAATCCAAACACCCTCTAAAGTTGTCACCGTTTCTATTGATCGTCTAAAACCTGCCTACATGTTGCGGACAGACGACTCAATTTCTTCGTCAGCTAATTTGACAGACACAAACAACTCGAGGCAAAGCCCAATTACTGCACCCGTTCATTTACCGATCGCTGAGCCAAATTCCAGTGAACACACACGTGTACCTGTGTTGCAAGCGGAACCTGCTCGTTCAGCAAATTCCTCGACACATGTTTTCACCAACAATGCACCTGCACCGTCAACAACGGTAACAACTCGCGCTGGTCGAGTCATCAGAAAACCAGTACGTTTTTCGTTTCAAGCAAATTGAGAAGCCCAAGCCCCAACATGGGGTTCAAGCAAACACGGCCAGGCGACACATTTTTCTGTTCACGCCTAGGCAACACCGGATAGACCAGGACTGTAGAGGCTTACACAGCTACTCGTCTTGGAAACCAAAATCCCAAATAGACTTTCATAATTCTACAGTGCCACATAAACATTTTACCCGACATTTTTCGTCTTGTATGATACCCAAGTGATACCTATTTCTTATCTAGTGTTATATTATGTCAGTGTTTCTAAACTATATTATGTGAATCATTTCCTTGTGAACTATTTACATTCGATTTAAACATTCCTATTTTATTTACACAGAAGCATTTTTACCAATATTGCAGCTAATATTAAGACCATGGCTCAAACTAGATTTTCGATGTTACATATTATTTTCTACTCAACATATTTCTATTCAGCATAATAGCGACTTCAATAATAAATGTTTTCAATTGTTTTCCCAGGGGACGCCTTGTGACAACCTTTGAACGACATTGTTTTTATTCAAAACGCGCTTGAGTCGGCGATTTAAGGCCTAGTCGCTGACTCCAGACGAAAAATCGAGAAAGTCTAGTTTGCTTTTTATTTCATAAATATAATTTCATTTATTATGCATTTTTCAAAAGTAAATTTACAATGACTAATCGGCTCGCAGCTACTGATAAATATTAAACATGTAATATGATACCGCGGAACAATTACGATAAGACACTGACTCGACCGACCCATTTGTACAACCGATATATTTTATAAACAAACCTTTTATGTTGTATCAACACTACACATATCAGTGTTTCTCAAACTGTGAATGTATTGTTTTATTATTAAGATTTATAACAAACATTTTTGTCAATTTTTTATAACATGTACGATTTTTTTATATAACGTTATCACTTGAGGGTGAGCACTGTTGGGGATACGAAGCGGCAAACCCCTCCGGTTTGCCAACATTATAAATATCCCCACCATGCCGCACGCTCGCCAGTTCTCTCGCGGCACCGTCAAATAAACAACTTCAACCAGAACACGCTTTTCATTTGATCAATCACATCAAGTAGGTTAAATACCTAAAACTGTTTCAATTTCCGAAACATTCCAAAGATATTCAAATTTTGGTGGCACAGTCACGGGGTGCGAACCAAGAAATTTTGCTTATGTCATGCTTATGTATCTATAGATTATGGTCTGTGTCGAAAATGCTCTTTATTTTTAAAAAACTTCAACTATTTATGCAATTATTTTTTTAAACAAGTTTTTTTTAGAGAATAAAATAAATAAATGGTTATGCTGGGAATAGAAGGCGATGCCGGCTCTGTCACCGACCCATCTAAATTTTTGGCAAAGTCGAAAAATAAGAATTGGTCCCACAGAAGCTTCGTCCCTAAGAAGCAGAGGACAGAAGCATCTGAGGAAACTGCGAAGGTTTGTCAAGATGGACACGATCGTCAGTAATGAAACACACGACCACAAAGAATATATTTAGATAAGTCACCTTACACCTTACAGACACTTGTTGAAACCCCCCGAAAGATACCTTGAAAGTTTAATGAATCGTTATGTCTCTTTAATAAACTCAATAAACTGACGTGTAGAAAAAACAATTTTCAACATTTTGACGGCTATTGTCTCCGAAAGCCACCACTACTTAGAGTTAATACTAACCAAAACATCTGTTTTATTCTTTCATCGAAAAAAATCAGCCTTTATATTATGACGTTATTAGGCAGTTGCTGGCTTCCGGTACATTATGGAATATTTTTAGATTATTATAATTATTTATTTATAGATCGCATAGATATATGATCTATTTCGTTTTGTCTGAGTTAAGAAATAATTGAATAGGTAGGTACAACAATATTTACTATTGGCAAAATATTATAATACATCAACATCATCATCAAAAGTCTCAATCCTATGGATTGGTTTGCAGAAGAAGTCTACATCTCGCTTTCCACTTCTCTCTATCCTGTGCAGCTCTTTTCAGCTCAACATATGTGGCGCAGTTCATGTCCTCGCACACCTGGGCCAAATATTCCCGTCGGGGGCGCCCCCTGTGGTTTGTTCCCTCAACCATTCCCTCCATTAGGTCATGTAGGAGTCCCTCGTGGCGCAAGATGTGCCCAATTCAGCGAGCACGTCTCTCGGAGATGGTATTGAGTAGGTGTCTGCCTTCTTCAACTTTGTTGAGAACCTCGGCATTCGTGATGTGGTCCCTCCAGGAAATTCCCAGTATTCTTCTGTAACACCACATCTCGAAAGCCTCAAGTCTACTTCTGTCTCTTTCGGTAAGACACCATGTCTCACAGCCATACAACAGTATGCTCCACACATATGTTTTTGTGAGTCTCTTACGGAGCTTCAAGTCTAGGTTGTTTGACTCAAGGATCTTCGACTTCTTGTTGAAAGCCAGCCTTGCCTGATGTATTCGGCTGTCAACTTCTTTCCTTGTTCTCCCATCCCAAGAGATCCTACTTCCGAGGTACACGAACTCTTTTGTGTTTTTCAATGTTTCTCCGAACATTATCACATTAATTTGCTGCTCCTCACGGCCTACGGTCAACATCAACAATAACATCGAAATATATAAAATCCAGATAGTCATATATAAGGTATATTGTCGATTGAAATTTTAATTTCCGTTAACGTGTCCAAAGCACTTTTCGAAAGTACAATCTCCCTTCGTGGGATTTGTATAGAAACTATAGGCCTTGCGTACCGTTACACGATCCATTAAGCTTTTATTCATATTTTTCTTTTTGTTTATTTTTTAATTCCGACTGATAAATGGATTTTTATATTGAAATATCTGCATCAAAGTCCGTCCGTCGAATTGAACGGAAATCGAAAAATACGATAGATTCTGATTTAAATTATTGTAAAAAACGAGAACAGGTAGCATTATTATTTTTTTATCGGAATTAAAAAAAAAAACAATTTATAACATAAATCATTCCGACGACGGCAAAAATAAAATATTTCGATTCGATCGTTGAAAATGCTTTTATGTTCGATGAAAAAGCCCGTTCAAATGACAATATAAATTATTGAATGGAGAAATAAAGGGATTCGACGATACCCTTAATACACGATTAGGTGTTGTATGCAAATTAAATAGGAAAGATTGGGGACTTTATCTCTTTTTTATTTCATGTAAGGGATATTCAAAAGCAGTCAGTATATAGATTGTGAGACACGATACCTAATTTTAAGGAAAACTTTAAAAGGTCCTCGTATAAAATCTCCATATTATTGTGCGTATGGATGCATTAGGTAGGTACCCTAAAAACGTATATAATCGAAATCGATATTTATTTTTATTTATTTAAGCAATATGCGGCATAAGAAGTCATTTATGTGTTGTATTACTATAAATAATTACAAACAGATAAAAATAGAAATAAAAATAGACAATAAAAATTCGACAACGTACAAACAGTATGAAATAGTTCACAAAAAGAAACAAATTATTCGATTTTTAATAAAATATGTAGTAAAAGTAAATAAATAGTTTCAACAAAGTAATAAAAAACAGTTTTCAGTTGACTATAGATCAACTGCAAAGTTGGCTGCTATCGATATAGGAAAGACCCATATATTTTTTTTGAAACCCGGCTAGCTTTTTCGGAAAATATCTGCATCGACATACAATAGATTTCCAAACCTAGGCAATTTCAGTATCGGACAGTTTAATGATTAATTTCGTGGAAGCTGCTACCTCACGATTATTTTGCGTTCATGCAATTGTCATCAGTCGCTGGCGTTATAAGATGCGGTCAACAGGGAAGATGTGGTTCTGGGACGAAATGCGTCTAGAATGGCAGATTATTGTGGCCAGGGAAAATGTTCACTAGAAAAGTAGACATTCAGGACGTTCTTTCGAGATATGGAAGGGCTATCGGCAATCCACGTCCCTAGAATTTGACGTAGAATCATGACAAGCTATCGGACCTAGAATATTTTCAGAACAATCTCACCTTTACAATATTCAACTCTGGAGATCGTTATAACTTCTCTGATACATGGTCGGCAGGAATTGAAAATAAATATTGAGACTTGTATGCAAATAAAGAAATGTGTCATATTACATAGGTTATCTTTGCTTACCCCAATAATAGAGCCAAATGGTGATGGTATGGATTTGTAGCTGCGCCTTGTAAACGAGCTGTAACATGTATAGCCTCGATGATTCTCGAATATTCACGACGATTAACAAAGATCAACGTACCACAGCCCACCGCTGTTGATACGAGCCGATACAGATTTTTATTCATGCGTTGATCGTTTAACAGAGAAGAGTCGCGTTTAATCTCCACGACATCAGAAATTGATTACCTTATTTTTTATATTGTAATACCTATTTTATTCGAATATGTAATATAATAATAATCCCTTCTGATACAATTAATAGCTAAAATATCCATCTCCAAAGACTTATGATACAGAGCTATGTCGCATTAAAGAAGGACTCGTAACGCTTGCGATGCTTAATAAAACCAATGAATTTATATTGTATACCTACGTACGATTTTTTTCGTTTTTGGTGTATTATTTCTTTTCATTCCATGCATGGAGTATGATATGGTAGAGAAGGTCTCTGAAATATCAGTTTTACCCCCACACACATATTTTTTTTCTCAGCACTATTCTGCTTAGCTGAGATTTCGTGTATTTTCTTTCGTTCTCGTGAAAGCGAGGCGTTTCAACGTAAATAATAAATTGGAAAACCACCAACAGACGTCTGAGAGAGGTACTTGCTGATAATGAAAAATTGTTCCTATATAAATTGTGGTCGACAATGTAATAAAAATGAATGTTTTTTTAATGAACCGATGGAATTTTTTTTCTTGGTTCAGTTCATTCGAATGCGCTGTCTTTTTAGGCACTTTCCCCAACCCATTGATATTTTTAATTTGACAATAAGGACGAATTTTCGTCGGGGGGAGTTCGAGTGAAAACTGTTATACATTGATTTTTAGGGATTTTAACGTCAGGTGATATCGGCAGTTGAATTATATTTATTGTTACAAATTATCAAGCAGAGAAGTTACGCGACTTAGTGATGTTTAGTAAAAGGAGTCAAATAATTGCGTAAGTAAGCGTCGTTTGGTTACAAGTAAAAAATTGATATACCGTATCAATATAAAAATAAAAAAAAATAGTTTTTGGGTAGGTATATAGTTTAGTAGCAAAAAAAACTGTTTATCTAAATATTTGGTTTGTAATCCAGTGGTCATAAGCTCAAATCCTGCTACGACCGATTTCGTTCATCTATAGCACAATCATTAATGCTTTATTTAGGGAACGTATGAGGATGTATATGTGATTGCTACTACAAGGACATATATTATTAATTTAAAAAAAAAAAAAAAAAAATTGAATATCACAACAACATACAAAGAGCATTTCAAAAATCAATACGAAACACTTCATTCGTAAGAAGAAAAAAATATTTTTGAGTAGGATTACTCGCGAGCAAGTGTCCCGCATGACAAAATGGCTCGCACCTAAATATATATTTGAATTTGTATGTACTTCGGGATATTTTGACAAATGAGGTTAATTATTGGATTTATACATATTAAATTTCCAAACCACTTATCTCTTTGATCTATGACCGGGTCATATTCTTCCCGGCAATTTGTTTAGTGAATATTCTATAACATTTATAAATTTTGAAGAATAGCTTCTTTTCCTTATTCTTCGGTTTTCCTTTCATTGCTATGAATTGTTCTTGTATGCTTTTTTATATGTTTTTTTTTACTTTTCTTTTTTCTTCTGCTGTCTTTGTTTATTTTTGTTATGTGATTAACTTATTTTCATAGTACACACTGTTTTGTATAATTTAACATTAACTCTGGTTAGTTGGAAGAAATCTCCATTAGGCAATAAGCCCACCAGTGTACTAAGTACATGTACAGAAATATTTAAATAAATAAATAAATAAAACTGGGGTAATTGTTGTAGTATGTAGGTACCTACTATTTATCTCATTTCACAATAGATAATGTATGATCAGTATTTGAATTTGTTTGCTTTACATACAATAATTACTTAACAATCTACAGACTGAAGTGAAATATTTTTTTACTCTTCATTTTAACGTGAAGATTATTTTGAAAAGTGTGTGTCCTCAGTTTTTTTTATTGATTTGTTACATGTTCAACGCACCAAAATAAAAATTATATCTTATGGTCCCTACCGCTTAAACTATATAGATAGGTACGTATTAATATATTGAGACTTCCTTTGTATGATATATAGGAGCAAATGTGTTTTAAGGGACAGGTCTGAAGATGATTGATTTGATGTCAAAACAGACATGGGATGTTTGATAACACTGGATGGAATTTGAGTTCTTACTTATGCCTTGTTCTGTATTATGCCCCGGAGGAAAACACTAAGTATGCTTTCAAAATACATGTTTATACTAAATGCTCAACCTATGTTATGTCTTGTTACTGAAAGGTACTCCTTGTTTCTGGTTACGTATCTGCTAACAAACACATCATCCATAATGTACATTGTACACACACACAATGTGTAATGTGTACCTACACATCACATTATACATAATTATCTGATATTTTATTAGTTATTATGGTAACAATATTGTTGCTCGTGTATCGAGAAATGACGACTATGATCGGTTTGGGGCAAATTATATATTGTTTCTATTATCATTCGAAAGCAATTTGATGCCAATCAATCAATACACGAATTAATATTAAATTCAAAGAAACACAATTTAAGCATAAAAGAAAGACTTGCTATCACAGAAAAGGGAAGTAAATGAATAATTATGTTTTCAAATAACAACAAAAACTGCAAAAGTAGGTATTTTAGAATTGCTTATAGAACTCTATTTTAGAATTGCTTATAGAACTCTATTTTAGAATTGCTTATAGAACTCTATTTTAGAATTGCTTATAGAACTCTATTGAATTGGTTGAAATTGTTGTAATTTTATAAAATATATCTTTATATATGTACATTAGTATTTTTATTATATATAACTCTATTTATTTTTTAAGTTCATGTGCAGTATTATGTGTACAATGGCGGATTTATTGCCATAAGACAATCTTTTCCCACCAACCAAAGAAACGTGAGGCCATAAATAGTGTAAGTGGAATAGTGGTAGGTGCATTTAATTTATAACAAAAGAAAACTACACAAGAAACATTATTAAATATAAAATGACAGCAACAAAAAAATATGAAGGAGATAGTGGTTGTAGGATGCGAGATAGGATGGCGAAGGAGTGTCAATTAAGAGTTTTTTTATCACTATAAAATTGTGTATTATATTTATATTGTCTCATTGGACGTCCAACTAGATGAACCTGTTTAAGGACGTCCGATATGTAAATACGATCAGTAGGTATCAATAATTTAACCAATTGCTTGAAAACCTAATACATAAAAATTTTATAATTAAATAAATAGCGACCAAACTAGAATAAACTTAATTTATTGTTGGATTCATCTATGCCGATGGATACAATTAATTTACAATATTATACTACATAGTTATTATATCATGTACAGGAATTATACCAAAAAATGAAGAGTTATTAACATACGTTCATTATAACTTGAGAAATTCTCCGTTGTTTGGTTTTTAATCCAACGGTTAAAAACCAAAAGAGACTAAATAATTATAAAAGATTATTTTTACAGAGAAAAAGGTTCGACTACAATAATGAAAGTTAAAAATAAAAACTGAGACAATGTAAGGATACACATATACAGCACACATCCATTCTCTCGATACTCTCTGTCTTTGCAGTTAGTGTTTTTCGCTCTCTAATATGCTAGGGATAACCCCTGAGTTATACTAGGAACTGTCATTGATTTTTGTAAATTGAAAATCATTATTAAGCTCACTGATTTCAGCATAATTGATCTCACATTTCCTAACATCAAGCAAACTCCCACCACACACACAATACACAAACATTAGGTAATTATGCAAGAAAACAAAAATGTTACTGTGTTGGATTTGATTTCAATAATCTATAAGTTTCCATTTGAACCTTTGGTAATTGTTCTTCTTCTTCTTCTTCTCCTTTTGAATAGACCTTCTATTTTTTAAGAGGCCTGCTCTTCCTGCGAGGTGGATCCCCAGCTATCCCTCCATCTTTTTGGCGGTCTACCGCGAGGGCGGGTTCCGTGAGGCTGATTGTGAAGCACGATATGAGGAAGTCTAGTGCTGTCCATCCTTTGGACATGACCATACCAGTCCCTCCTCCGCTGCCTACTCCATCTAATAATATCGTCAACCTCACATAGTTCTCTTATTCTGGAGTTCCTCACTCGGTCTCTCAGGGTTTTGTCTGCAATAGCTCTCAATGTCCTCATTTCTGAAGTCCTCAACATTTGTTTGCTTCTGACTGTGTCTGCTCGTGCCTCTATACCATATGTCATCACTGGTCTTACGCATGCTTTGTAGATTCTCACTTTGCTTTTAATGGCCATATCTTCCTTTTTTCAAATAATGGATTTTAATGCGCCCGAAACTGCAGCTGCCTTATTGACTTGGCTCTGAATTTCTCCGCAGAAGTCAGCATCTTCTGTTATGTCAATTCCTAGGTATCTAAAGGTATTAACCTGTTCAATTGAGTTGTTGTCTATAGTCATTGGGTTTTTGGGTAATGGTTAATCTTTTTAATATAATCCGGGATGGTATTCTAAAAAATAATTTTATGTGCAAGGTTTGCGTAGTTATCGTTGTAAAAACACTAGTACCCGTAATTGCAATTTATCACTCAATACCGGAAGCAAATTATTCTAGTAGCTTTTACCGGTACGATCCGGTATCATAAAGTACTACCGGAATATGCGTTATTGCGACCGGTAATTTATTGTCGCAATTACACATAATACGTACAACTGCATTGCTAACACGTTTATAAACATTTTATTGCTAGGCAAAACCGTGCACAAATCAAAAATTTGCTTGTTATATTTTCAATTTCATACGCGTACCTACACGCTTTTTGATCGGGTTGCATAACCAACTTTTTTGCAAGATATTAAATATTAAATATTATTATTTGATACTTGAAAACTTAATACATGAAAATACCAATTTACTTAATAAAGCGAACAAACTAGAATAAACTTAGAAGAAACAAGAATAAAGAAACGTGGGAGATAATAATAATTTGAATTTATAAAACGACTTTTAGTCATACGAGAACATTCTAATGGCGCTATACATAGCTTATTTGTTAGCTTACGAAACAAGTCTTAAGAAGTGTACCGAAGGCGTCAATTCTCTGAGCTCTACGTATGCCAAGGGGCAATTTGTTCCAATTTAAAAAACCGTTCGCACTGATAGAATTTCATTTCATTTGACGAAACCGACATGATGAAGTTTCCACCGGTATAAAGATATAGCTGATTGTAGGAAGCCTTTCACTCGACCAATAGAAAGTGACTGACGCATTTCAATGATATATTGGAAATTCTTTAATTGCTTGTACATATGCTTCCCTTTTGCAATAATTTAATGTAAACCCCTATATCTCTGAGATCTAAGGTAATTCTGTTTTTACTCTTCTTTTCAACAGTTAATATATTATGATCTAAATTGTACAGAACAAATCCGCCTCTATTGGTGGCTGTGTCTTATTAAAAAATAAAAATAAAAATAAAACATGATGAAGCTCATAGCACATACTAATGCACTTTCTATACTAATGTGGAAAATTGTGCAAAAATTCCCCTAAATTTGAATCATGCAAAAACAAAGATAGCTCCAGGGTTGTATAGCAGTACTCAGTGTAGGATGAATTAAAGAAATTATGTAACAAAAGGAGGGCTGAGAATCTCGCTGTAGCGGGCAAAGCCAGCTAAAATGTGAACAATAATCCCTTCAATATTAATTATTAGGTATATTTGAAAATAGATTTCATCTTTTGTGCTGAACAAAGGGTTTATTCGAGCATGACGAATTATCAATAATGTTATCGATATTTCACATCAGTGTTCTGTTTTACATAACGAAATATTGTAATGTTGTATAATTTATTTCATTCACGCACATATGTTCATGACTTATCAATTTATCAGTAACATTATACTGAATTTTACTATTAATATTGTTTTCCCTCTAATCAATTCAACCAAATCAAGCAATAATAAACTAAATAATTTATTGCCCACATTTTATACAACTTAAATATTGTTATTGTCACTATTGTTATAATCTGTTATACATTCGGGACACGGATGTACATAAATATGCGTACTTTCCATTTAATTTATGAAAAACTAAGTTCCATCTAATTTATGAAACACCAAGTTCCAACTTATTTATGAAACACGAAAAAATATAGTATAACACCAAAAACACTGAAAAAAATTTAGTTAAAATTAACCGAATACTAAATATTTTGTGCGCTTAACCAAACAGTACAGTCATAAATGGATTAACTTTTATTACCTACTGATAACAAAAGTTTGGCTAAAAACGCAGGTAAACAGTTCGTTGGCCACATTTTTTTCAGTGTATGTGGAATTTATTAAGTTAATATTGCTTCTCGGGCAACTAACAGGTACTATGTCAAATATTAATTTAAAACGCACCCAACAATTCTTGAGACATTCTTCATATTAATCGTCTCACAGATCCAGACTGAAAACATAATTAAAAACTGTGTTTCCACCGGGAATCGAACCCGGGACCTTTGGATCAGCAGTCAGATACCCAAACAAATGAGCCACGAAGGCCGATTCAAAACTTTTTCGTGAACATAAGGTCAATTTTCGATTACTATTTAAATAGCAAGAATAGTATTTAAATAGCAAAAATAGTATAAAACTCAGTGGTAGATTTTCATATTATCTTTACATTGAATTTAAAATGTAGGTTCTTCATTATGCCTTGTAGTTATTTTTATTTATTTACATTAAAAAATGGGTTTATTAAAACTAATTATACAAGAAAAGTATTTAAACAAACAAATTAAAATTTCAAAAAACTCACGTAATTGAATAAAGATGTAAAAATAAACTGTTCTTAATTTCAAAGACATATTTTTGACGATAGGTTCTGGGAAATTTTTATTAATTATTTAGTATTTAGCTTACTATAGACTCTTGAGAAAGAATTTACTTTTATCCTTCGTAAATCATTTTCATATGCCATCATTCGTGACACAGATAAAATAAATAATAATAACATATTTAATTTTAGCACAATCAGCCCACCTTTAAAATATCCAACAAAGATCGAGAAGAAAAAAAAAACAAGGACACACAATTGTAGGTATTATGAGAAGGAATTTTCTTTCATATATTCAGCACCTAAGCGACGATAAGCGGCACGACTAGACACTTCTATTTACACAATATACAATAATATGAACGTTATCAATTGCTCAAATGATAAAAGTACAGAACGAATGGCTAGCACAAGTTGATGAATATTTATACTTGGAGAATTTGTTTGAATGGAATGGAATACCTGATAAAAATATTTAACGAAGAGTTATGGCAGGCAATAGAATAAACGGAGGACTTAGACCAGTAATGTTCGATCCAAGGATCTCAAAGTAAGCCAAAATTGCAGTACATAATGCATAGTGCCTAATCGACGTATGCCAGTGAAATATGGACCTGGCAAAAGACACATGAAAGTAGAATAAATGCTGTTGAAATGAGATCACTAAGAAGAGGACATTTTAAGAGGAGAATTTATCTCAAAGATAAATTCACTTATCTTTCAAGTCACGGGTGTCCACTTCGATCTGCTGAACATGCTTTTCTTTATATCCCTATTCATAGTTCTGTTTTTTTAGCTCTTCATTTGAAGTACATTCAGCTAGACTATGGAATAGCTTAAGTCCTGATATTACGTCGTCTATCTCATTAAAGATCTTCAAGAAAAGGCTAAAGCAAAAATATTTATCTGAAAACACCTGATTACATCTTTCTCTCCTCTTACTTTCCTAATCCTTTAATTTTACTATCATTGCTATGAATTGTTCTTATATGCTATCTTCTTTGTTTTTTTTTACTTTTATTCTGATATCTTTATTTATTTTGTAATGTGATTTACTTATTGCCATAGTACACATTGTTTTGTATACTTATCATTAAATCTGGTCGGTTGGAAGAAATTGACATCAAGCAATAAGCCCACCAGTGTACTAATTATATGTACGAGAAGATTTAAATAAAAAAATAAATAAAAAACATAGGGAGAGAATGCAAGATAAAGAAGGATATTATTACCAAAATGAAAGTGAATACTTTGAGGTGGTATGGACACATTGAAAGAATGAACGATGAACGACTGACCAAAAAAAATAAACATGGTGTCATGTTATTTTGTAAAATAACCTGACTTACCTCCTCTCAGAGGAAACTTGAGAAAGGACTATCCATTTTGAAAAGAAATCAGTAAATTGTTGGGATAAAATTGCATTATTAGGCAGATTTTTTTTGTCGGCGTACAACACCGTGGCAAACCACCGAACGGAAACACCGGTGTAGAGCGTTCCTTTTTTTGGCAATTTTACCAAGGTGAGGTGACGTGTCCGAATTAACAATGGACGTCACTTAAACTAACAAAAAATAGCGCTGTCGCGCTTATAATATAATTAATAATGTAATTCAAAGGGACTAGTTGGAAAATGGGTAAGTCTCCATGCCTTTTCTTTTCAAATAATTTGTTTGACGTCCGCCGACACACAATAATGTAGGTAATGTATAATTATAATATTACAGGGTTAACGTGTCCCTAAACTTCCTTCCCACTAGTTCTTATGTATTTTATATAATATTTGGATACTCGTATTCTTCTGACCAAAAGTTTAACAATGTCATTCTTCGACAACCGATAATTTCGAAGACAGGAAATATTTTTAAATAATAAAATAATGTATTAATAATGAATCAAGATGGCGATGACGCCGCATCTCTTGGCATCGGAATACAGACATTTTCTGTGAACTGAAATTTCTTATAATCCAGTCTATTTAATCATCATGCTGTCTTAATAACATAAATGTTCTAATTTTATATCGTTAGAAATGAAATGTCCATGTAATTTTGTAAAACTTAAATTCTCGTCGACCATTTTTTTTTGTTGTATTAAAATTTTGTATAAAATACCATGATTATGTAAATTTGGCCAAATAGTTGAAATGATAACTTTTTGATTAATAATGCTTTGTTGGATGTTATGTTGATCTAGGAGAGTCTTTAATATCAAATTACAATAATCTAGATCTTTCTAAAAAAATAATTTTGGTTTTGCAATGTTTATGAAATGAAAAATCTGTAAATGAGGTTGTTCTAGTACCTATATTTGTATAAAACGGGTAATTTTATAAGAAACAAAAAAAAATAAACTGAACAAAATAAATTAGGAATTGTTTCATAATTCATTGTTTTGTATTTATCTCTCCTCCGTTTGCCCCTTTGATGATCTGACAGGAAATAATCAAGTATTTTTTATAATAATTTATATTTATTTTGGTATAATGGTAGTCTTTCAGATAGACTTCCCTTCATTAATTTCTTTGAATAAGAGTAAAACTATCTTAGGACAAATTGCGACCCTGATAGTTTAATATTTGGTAGTTTCTCATGCAAACGGCTGGCTGGCCGGTGGTGCGGGTTCGAGTCCGGGTGGGACGAGGCCCTAGGCCTCTGCTTCCATGGCTTTAACCCTCACAATGGGTGTAACAGTAGAGTGAATAGAAGGGGTCGCCCCAGAAAGAGATGACACGAACATGTGAAAGATATTTTGAAAGAAGGATAGGTACTTAAGAATCTAGAACAATCGACGAGCATGTATGAGATGATTTATGGATGTAAAGGAAGACAGGAATTACTCTCTGCTTACCCCGTAAGCGACATGTATGTATGTTTGTGTATCAATTGCTAAAATCATAAATTGAAATCTATTAATTTGAACCAGGGGTTGAATCAACTTGCATTTGTCTACATACATTCAATCGCTGTGTGACCCTCATTGACTGCTCCAATACCGCATTTGGTAATTCAACATTACGAATTAACTAGGGATTCACGTAAATAAATTAATTTTGTTGGTACACTGTTCTATAAATTACATAGGTTAATTGTCGTTAAATACATTCACTTACACGCATACATGTTCATTTGGCAAGCAATTTATTTGATCAAATAGATTAGCAATTTTTGATTTCGGCCTATTCAATAGTCTCCTGCCAAAGCCATTTGTTTAAATTCAGTAATTTTAGCTCACAAATATTTTGAGATATAGATTGTTTATGTATTTGTTTGTTAAATTATTGAAGCATATTATAAAATATGAATTGAATGACGTGTCCAGTCGTCCAGTCTTACTAATAAAAATCTACTGCACACCCGTTTACCAGTGTTTTAAGTACACACCGTGTAAAGCTCGTGCAGCGATTATTTGAAAATCTTACTAATAAACGCTGTATATCGAATGTGTAGCTACAACAAGAGTACAACAAAAAATAATCCGAAAACGTTGTAATTTCGCACTCGCGCATGCGCAAAGCCGCCAACCCCCATCCGCCATTATAATTTTGACGTTTGTCATACTTAATATTTTCATATGTTTTTCATATTTCAAAATACGAGTATGGAAAATATAACGAATAATATCATCATACGAATATCCAAGCGAGCATCATTGTAGATATTATAAAAGAGCTGATTTTTTGTCAACGTTTTGCTCCTAAAATGCACAATTATCGATAATATAATAATTTATGAAGAGGTTTCGTCATATTCTTCCAAGATATAACAATATAAACACGCATATCTAAATCAAATTCGATTTTCGATAGATGAAATTTGTCTTAAAACACCGCTAAACTACCTAGAATCGGCGGGCAAGCGGTGTGTAAAATTAGTATGAGAGATACACAGTCGTTGACCAACTGATCTGCTACACAACGTTTATTGGTAACGTTTTTGCCTACACGGGTGTTAAACGGTCGTGTAAATTTTACAACACGTTTATTAGTAAGACTGCTCAGTCTTACTAAGTTTTTTCTTTAATATGAACGTGTGATAAATTGGAACACGTGTTGGTAATTGAAAATCTGTTCGATATATTTAATTACATTCACTTAAAATATTACTAACAGATACACCAAAAATATGACCTTTAAAGCTCTATTGAATTTTTAATGATCTCTTATATTTAATATTCTTGTGGAAGTCGTTGAAGAATAATATGCCCCAAGGTTTTTGTATTTTTCTTGGGAATTTGAAGTTTGGTTCTTTTGAGAAAATGTCAAGATGTAGGTATATTATGTTTTTGCTATCATTTCGAATATCTGCCTAAACGCCAGGACCGGATAATTGATATGTAATGTATTCATTAAGTTTAAGGTGGGGACTGCTGCCAACGTACCTATTTTTCAATTTGATATACTATCATTATTTGTAATCAAATCGTTTTGAAAAAAATAATTTAGATAGTTTGGGTATTAATAAAGAAAAATATACTTTTTTTAACTTTTTGGTAATGTTCTGTATAAATTCTTGTAGAAAAATAATGGCATACCCCTATTTTCAACGTTTATCTTATATTTTTAATAAACTATTAGGCGTAGTTCAATTTTTTTTTTAATTAAAGAAGACAATAATACCTAGAAAATATGATGTGACGTTGCATTAATGCATCAGGTTAAATAAATAAACCTAAAAAACATTTATTTTCCATTCAGCGCCATTACGAAATAAAAGTTTTTTTGGTTTATTTACTTAACCTGATGCATTAATGCAACGTCACATCATATTTTTACAGATATTTTGTTCTTCTTTAATTTATAAAAAAAAATATTGTTCTATACCTTATATTTTTTTAGAAATTTTATAAAAATGTCAAAAATCGGGGTATGCTTATTATTTTCCTACAAGAATATATACAGAACATAATTAAAAAGTTAAGGTATATTATTCTTTATTAATATCCAAACTAACTAGGTTATTTTTTTCAAAATGATTCGTTTTGTAGTAATAATGCAATTTCAAATTGAAAAAATAGGTAGGTACGTTGGCAGCAGTCACCCTCTTAATGTTGTTTCGTTCACGGAGTGGATATTCATAATGAAATTGTTACAGTTTTGATTAGCGCCTCCGAGGATCAATTTTTATCTCCAAAAATATAAGTTTGTTTTCGATAAAAAAATTAAAGTAACAATGTGACTCTTTTAATTCTTTTCCCAAAAAGTTCCTCAGCCCGTTTTAGCAATAAACTCTTATTCTTCTTCTTCTTCGTTTAGTAGGCCTAGTTGGTCTGTTCTTCAGAAACTATGCCTCCTGGGATGACGAAGTCCAGCTATCCTTCCATCTCTTGGGTGGTCTACCGGGTAGGCGGCGGCCAGAAGGAATTTCATTTGCTGGATCTACTCCATCGAACGATGTCCTGTATTCCACATGTTTTCCTTATTTGAACATTGCGAACACGATCTCGTAGAGTTTTACCAGTCATTGACCTTAGGACTCAATTTAGGACTCAATAAACTCAATTTGTCTAAATCTTATTTATTTATTTATTTTTTATTTATTTATTTATAATAAACATGATATTGTACATTCAGAGGTTTGACATCAATATTAAAGGTATATAAAAAAAATATTATGTATATATTTAAGACAGAGACAATGGAAGGGTACACATACACATCCAGACCATTGACACTCTCTTGCGCTTTGTTGTCAATTAGAGGTTTTGCTCTCCAATATGCTAGGGATAATCCCTGTGTTATATTGGATGCAGTCTTTGGTTTTGTAAGTTAAACAACATTATTTTAAAGTGGATTTAGCACAATTGATCATACACTTCCTAACATACATGCACAGGCACTCTCCATACACACGTAATATACTGAACCATATAAAATACACCCACAGCACACACACACACACACACACACACACACACACACACACATACAGTAAACAAACAATTAGTTAAAAGAAATGAGAAAGAAGTTACTGTGGTGGGTTTGATTCGATGATCCATAGGGTTATTTTCCTTTTGAGCCTTTGGTAGTTATTGATATTTTTAATAGAATCTGGGATGGTATTGTAAATAGTGGGAGCTTGATATGAATAGATTTGGTGATTTTTAGATTTGGTTCACGGTTAATATACAATAGATACACATTTACATAATATCAAAACAAAGAAACCGTGCACATAAAAATCCCACCAGGCAAAGCCTGTGAGATTTAAATATTAATACATCTTTTTTTAATACACCTACCAAGATCTTTTAGTTTTTTTGCGTTTTTGTAAAAGCTTTAGTATATGAAAAACTGTCGGTTCCTTTTTCTGTTAAATATAAATTTTAATATTTAAATTTAAAAATCAAATAAAAAATGTCTTTCGAAGCAAATACCTGATGCTATTTTCGGGATAAGTAATATTGTCGTGGTACATTATATATATATATATATATATATATATATATATATATATATATATATATATATATATATATATATATATATATATATATATATATATATATATATATATATATATATATATATATATATATATATATATATATATATATATATATATATATATATATATATATATATATATATATATATATATATATATATATATATATATATATATATATATATATATATATATATATATATATATATATATATATATATATATATATATATATATATATATATATATATATATATATATATATATATATATATATATATATATATATATATATATATATATATATATATATATACATAATATTCTATACGGGTTTTAAAACCCTTGAATAGCTTCAAAGCACTGTCAAAACGATTCGCAAAGATCCCAAGGGACGTTGCATTGAAAATGAGCAATTTGCAGCTATATTTGTATCATAATACCAATTTGGAGATGTTCATTCACTCGTTTTTTGAGTGGGTACATTTTGGTTGACGTTTATTGAAACTCTTATATTTTTCAGCCACTAATACTGCATTTCAAGCTATTTTTAGCATATATTATATTATGATTTTGGCATGTTCATGTGAACGATATTTTGAAAGACGGAAATGTCAGAAGCATGAACAACACACGAGCATGTATAAGTCGATGTATGTATGTCGACGAGTCGATGAATGTGTGTCAAGATAGAAATAAGTGGCGTTCGGTTCTCTCTTCCTACCGAGGGAGTGCGTGATGGTATGTATATGTATGTACGATTTTAATTTTTAAAAATTAAAATTAGGTATTTTAATAGATATATAATCTTGATACATGAAAAATACACGAAAAGAAGGCTAGTGGCTAGTGGTCGCGAATTCGAATCCTGCCACGACCGATTTCATTCACCTATGTATACAACAAGCATTTATGCTTAATTTGGAGAATGCATGAGGATTAAAGTACATGTTTTATTAACAAGGACTTTAATTTTTTTTTTATTCTTCAAAAATATATAGTATACAATCAAATTTTTCTTTCCCCTTCTTAATAGGAAAACCTGTTTTGAGACGGGTCACTTACAATATTCCTGTTTTAATATATTATATATTATCCAAATACAAAATCTACATACATGACTCCAACTTGAGCATCATGGAGACATGGAGAGCCAGATGGGAGGAGGCCTCGGACCCGGTGAACCACGGCTTGCCCTGCATATCAATTAAACCGCCGGGATTCGATCAGCCACGTAAAGTCTGGACAGTCTTAAATAGAATCCGAACTAGACATGGCAGATGTGCTGACTTTTTTCACAAATGTGGCTGGTTGGACTCCCCTAGATGCGACTGCGGGGCGGATAGACAGACCATGGACCACATTGTGTCCGAGTGTGATCTCAGGGCGTACGCGGGAGATTTCAAGGACTTCTTCTTGTTGAGTGACTCAGCGACGAATTATATTTTGAACATTGACATTAGACCTTGACAAGCAAGCCTACTTGTGCTATTATTTTATTATTTTTGTTTTTTTTAATATTATTTTTGTATCCAAACTTTGTTTTGTTATGATGTGTATGTGATCGACTCATACGATAAATAAATAAATATCCAGTGATAGCCAAAACAATTGTGGTCTTGAAAATTATGTTATAAAAAATACATAACAAGAAAAAAGAAAACAAATAAAATGAACAGAAAATATATATACAAAAAAAAAACTAATATAATAATTTTTTTGACAACAATAAATACTTTCTTTTAAAAAAATATAAACTTAGATCATTTACTTCCTATGTATCTCTCTGGGTGCTTTTTTTCATTCAATGCAAATAGTAAAATCGTCGGTTTCTCTGTCTAGTGGGGTATAAAATACATTATTTAGTTTAGGGGTTCTATAAGCAAAATACTTGAGTCTCTTTTTCAAATCCGCTGGGGTAAACATCCCTTGTTGCACGTTTAAAGGAGAGTGTCTCGTTTGTCATTCGTCGCAAACCCAATTTGGGACAACTTTTGAGATTTCACATCAAAGCAAAAAAAAAAAAAACGCATGATGTTTAAAAAAATGAATCTGGATATTTTTTTCGCTGAGAAGGAAATGTGTTTCCGCTTGAAATTTCCTCGCTCAATTAAGGCTCTTTGATCAGCTTTTCAAACTTTTTTGAATTTGTTGTAGGCAGGATGGTATGTTGATGTTGTATATTTGTATATTAGTTAAAGTTCAATCAGCAATATGGACGTGTATATTACATATATACTACGTCATGGGAAAATTTGTATGTTTAAATATTTTCAAAATATTATCAATTTCAAATATATTTCAGATAAGGCAGGAATTGGTAGAATATTTTTACTGCAGCCATATTTGATATCTATGTAGGTAAATATAATTGAAATTTCATCTTTAAAAAGATCACTTAGGGTCATAATATTAAGAGTTATTTCATGCTGGGTATGTAAGACAATATTATTTATTATCCTCCAAATCATTATTTTCATATATTTTGTAAGAATATGACTTCTACATTATTCTTTTTCCTCATTGCAAATTAAATTTTATTTATTTCTTTCTTAATTACTATGATGAGTCTGTTTAGTGTTGTCATATATCCTCTCTGTCTCCAATAATATTTCCAGAATACATTTTCTGAAATAAATATTATTTTGACGTCAATAACCTTTATATGGTGTAAGCGTTGTGATAAAATAATGAGGTAACATGACGCTTCTTTTCAAACACTTTTCTATTGCGATCTTGGAAGGAACTGACTTATTTGCATTATACGTTGTATATTTTACTAAGAAATTATAATGAAAGGAATTTAATATAATGCAGACTAAAGGAGCGATGTTATATAATGTTTGCAGAAGAATAACCGAAAAGAATTTTACAGTGGTTGTAAAAATCTTTGTCACATATACCTCACCCTTTTCATCATCTTTTGTTAGGTTATAAGAATATGGTGATAGTTCAGTTTAAAATCTTATTGTCAATACTTCCATAGACATTAGAAAATAAATACTTCAAAATCTGTAAGAATCTGTACTTTTTACAATATGTTTCATTTTTTTCATTCTTATTTTTTATATTAAGAGTTCTCTGTTTCTCGGGTAACTATAACGAGTATCTATGAACTATGTCAAATTTAGTACCCAATAAAAGTTGTCATATTCTAGAGACTTGTGATTTTTTAATACCTAGTATTATATTTTTCTTCTTCTTTTGGGTCACAATCCTAGGATTGGTTTGCACCAAACACTCGATCTTTCCACTTATCTCTATCGTCCGCCAGTCTCTCCATCTCTTTGTAATTGCTACAGCGCACTTCACAGATTATTTGGTCTATATAGTTGTTTCTAGGGCGGCCTCTACAGTTTCCCCCATCAATCATTCCTTCGACGATGGTAAAAAAGCAGGCATGGGTGCTGGATGTTGTGGCCTATCCAAGTTGTTCTCTGTTAGGCAATTCTTTTCATAAGTTTCCTTGTCTCTCCAACCCTACTTAGTACCTCGTCGTTGCTGATGTGTTCTGACCAGTGGACTTTAGCCATGCGTCTGTAGCACCACATCTCAAACGCAGACAGACGTCCCTTTTCGCGTTGGCTGATGGTCTATGCTTCACAGCCATATAGCAGTACACTCCAGACAAGAGTCTTGGTCAAATTTTTCCTAATTTGGTCCTTAGAGTCCCTCTTGGTTTTTTTATAGTTTATTTTAATTAGTTCCCACGAGTAATGGGGAAATATTCAGTCACCACCCGCAGAGCCCCATGCTGGTGGAAGGCTTAGTACGACAGGGTTTCGCCCGGTGCCCTGAAGAGATCGTTAGCGGTACCGGAACTAAAGAAAAACTACCTCGGTATCTATGGGCTTAGAAAGCTATCTATATCTTTTCTGACGTATGACTTTTAAAATGTTTTTTTGCTATAACAACACAAATATATGTAACCAACTTCACACTGCACACTCACAGCTCGATGTCACGATTTTTTTTGAAATTCCACCGAATTTTCGGCATCTCGTATGGATCGGTGAATACTCTGTTTGGTATTTGATTTGACAAAATTACCAAATACATATTCAACGAAGCCGATAAAATCATCATCCACCGAAAAAAGGTTCCTTGCTATCAACCTTTCTTTTTGACAATTTACAAACGTTAGTTTATGCCGATGCGCATTCGCTAAGTATTAAGATATGTCTCTGCAATGCAATTCTCATATATCATCATAAAACGTAGCATCCTCCAGTTAGGAAGCAACGTGATCTCCTAACTAAAGTGAGCGACTGTGCAATGAAAACATAGTTAGTATTTAGAATTTAGTATTTAGGTAGGACTCTGCAATCGGACCTTAATCTTCATACATATATACCATCAAACGGTTTACATATTTTGGGTAGGAAAACGGACTGACCTCAACACTATATGCTATCCTGATATACATATTTTGTATAGGAAATAAAATATCTAAAAATATTCAATAATTTGGATATAAGAGTTTATAGTTTGGTATGCATTATTTGACTATAAATATTATCGCCATCGACAGTCGGATCTCAAGTGTTACATGCAACTAGTTTTTGAATTCTATTTTGCAGTAGGTACTAATTAAAATAATATTGATATCAATATGGTAGAATGATAAGAGTGCCTCGTGCATATAACAATTTGAATAAATTAAATAAAAATATGTTATCCATGCTAATTCAATTTAACTCAGTTTGATTATAATGTCGGCATATATCATGATATGTTTATAGAGTTTCCAATTTGTGATTGTATATTGCATAAAATTACCATAAAGATAGTGAATTTTATCAAATTTTCTCTTCAAATATTGACAAGTAAAATTTCACAATGTTTTATTTATTATGAGCTTCTACCTGTTTTTCACAGAGTCATGTTTTTTTTTAATATTATTTTGTCATATACTTTATAACTGTAATATTTTTCATATTCTCATAAATTAGTACCTATGTTCTTTTTCTAATTATCACTTACTAATTAGATGGGTCGGTGGCAGAGCGGTTAGCGCGCTGGGCTAGTAATCCAGTGGTCGCGAGTTCGAATACTGCCTCGACCGATTTCGTTCACCTAAGCACAAACATTTATTTGCTTCTTTTAGGGAACGTAGGAAGATGTATATGTAATTGTTTAACAAGGACATATTGTATTTTTAATGGACTGTATTTTTTCTCATGCATGCAAAGTAATATGTTAAATATTAACTTAATACACATCCAATTAAAAGTTGCCACATTCTAGATCCATAAGTCTTAAAGATCCATTCTGAAAACAATTGATAACTGTGTCTCCATCGGGAATCGAACCTGGGACCTTTAGCCCAGGAGTAACTTGTAATTATAATTGATTATCTAATTAAAATTTAGATGGGTTTTGGCAGAGCGATTAGCGTCCTGGGTTTGTAATAGCGAGATCGAATCCTGCCACGTCCGATTTCGTTCACCTATGGCACAAACATTTGTGCTATATTTAGGATGTACATGTACTTGTTACAAGGAAAAATTCATTCTTTAAAAAAAAATAACGTTGTTAGTTAAATCGAATATTTTTATTGGTGCATATACGTAATCATTGGATTTTTTCCCTGTCGAGAATTAATAATATTTTGATGACAAATATTTAACATCTCAATAGAGACGGAGTTGGAATATTATAAAAGCACCGGGAAATTAAGGCACCTACAGGGTTTACGACCTATCATCGGCTGGTTTACGTGATCACTTTACGCGCTTGATGTTTTATGTGTGGAAGTGAATGTTTTTAATATGAAGCCCATTTCTCTTGTGTTAATACCTATATATTAATTTAACAGAACTGGTTGAGCAATATATTCATTTGCCAATCAAAGTTCTTGTATAATTTATTTTGATTTTATTTATATTTAACAAGTCAACTGTAGGACCAGTCTGCCATCTGTGAATTAGATGGTCATTTATTTGTCATGTTTTTTCAACATCTGAGCGACACAGGTAGGCGGATATGGTATGAGCCATGGATATGGACTAACTACAGGAAGTGGATTGACCAGTTAGTAGTACGTCAGCCGAAGTGTGGGTTGACATATTCGCGAGACCAAGTTACGTCTCTTCGAGTTGAAAATAGCCATAATTTACTTTTGCTATCATTGTTTAATTACGCCGCGCTGATCATATATATTAATCTGCCGCGTTTGCTTTAAAACTTGCCGGTAATAATCTAATTTACTGTGCCCCTTTGAATACTTTATAATACATCGTGATTCGAGGGAGATCGCGATCCACTTTCATGTGTTCAGACTTTCTAAGTGGACAAACCATCTTTCTCCGCCAGAAAAAGAGACCGGAGATACGAAATCTGTTCCTGCGAAGACCAGGAGAACCGTTACAAGTAAGTGACTGTCTCATATTCCACAGATGGATTTACAGGCTTTCTTTGGTTGACTTGTTCACATTACCACCACATAATATAATTTAAACCCCCGACAAAACTGAGCGGGAAGTTACGCCCCCGCTCATTCAAGAACTTTTAGCTTTGACATATGAAATCACACAGAATCAAAGACAAATATCATTTATGTGTTGCGTTTTAATAAATGATTTTCACTGTCAAAAAGTTTACAAACCGTACCCATTATCAATACCATTGGTATTAATAATTTTAAACTCTTAAATCTATGACCTTTGATTTTTATCGGAGTAGGTACCTAGTTATGTACTTCACTTATGAATTCACTCAATCCGAAAAGGGATTGTGCCGTTCCATTCAGAGGACTTAGCGTTATTATTGGATTCAATGTAAATCAATCCCCAAATAATAATAATAATAATATTTGCAATTCCTCCCCAATCATTAATCTGTATTTGAAATAACAACCTAAGTCGCTTGTCTTGTCTGTCTTCCGTGGAAGGTTTTGAATTTCAATATACTTATCTATTGGTGGTGGGCATAATAATACTTACGTACCTTTATGTTGTACAATGTCGAGCCCTGACATCGCAACGACTCAGAGTTATCTTTGCGAAACAATGAGCAACAACATATCGGGTCCTTTTCCATGTGAATAAGCTTATCAGTTACTTGGATATAATATTATATTATCTTCATTCCTACAATGAACTGTCTTTAATCCGGCCTAAGTCCCGAATGCAGAGTCCGACATAAATACTAACCATGTTTTCATTGCACAGTCACTCACTTAAGTTAGAAGATCACGTGGATTCCTAACTAGAGTAGGTATGCTACGAAGTTTTTGTATGAGAATCGCATCGCAGAGACATATCTAAATATTTAGCGCAAAATAACATATTTGCGAACTGTCAAAATGTAAAGTTGATAGCGAGGAACTTAACGAGTGGTTTAATACGAGATTTTTTGGATGGATGATGATTACAGCGACTTCGTTGAAAATGTATTTGGTAATTTTGTCAAATCAAATCTCAGAGTATTCAGCGATCTATACGAGATGCCGAAAATTCGCTGGAATTTCAGAAGAATCGTGACTTCGAGATGTCAGTGCTAGCTTGGTTACATTTTACGCTTGGTTACATTTTTACTTGGTCACTTGGTTAAATTTTTAGGATTTTAAGCCTTAAACGTCTAGTTTAATTTAATGGTCTGTCTATTTAACATTTAATTTAATGTAATTTAACGTTTAGTTTAATTTTAACTTATTGTTTAATTTAATTGTGTATCAATTTAATGTTTAATTTAATAAATTTAACTAAGTTTAGTTTGTCGATCGACAATTCTTGATAGAACTCCATTGTACGTTGATATGTTATAAAAAATATAAAAATACTTGGTAATTGTTCTATTGTGTTTATTTGATTATTGACGCGTTTCGTGCAAAGCACATCGTCAGAATAATGATTTTATTCTGACGATGTGCTTTGCACGAAACGCGTCAATAATCAAATAAACACAATAGAACAATTACCAAGTATTTTTATATTTTTTATAATAAATTTAATGTAAAGCGCCCTTGAGGTGATTTTTCACGAAAACGGCTCTATACAAGTTATCCAACTATAATAATAATGTGTTTGTGTTGTTATGACAAAATAAACGTTTTAAACGTCAGTATAAACCCATAGAAAACTATATATCACTTTTATTCGTACACAATAATGTGAAATTTTATGCCATCGACCTTAAGTTTGGCGTAGTATTTAGTTAGTGATGTCTCTGCAACGTAATTGCTAACTTAAGAATACTAAATACTCCAGTGAGGTAAGGAGTTATTACAATGTCCTTGTACACTTGATATTTGCTGGGGTGGAACAACTCTGATATTATAGTAAAGTAAAAGATGTTTATTCTTTTAAAATTTATTTACAACACGATAAAATATCCAATTCAAGGTCAATATCAATTATACACAAACTCTAATACAGCGGAACGCAGAATGACGCGCCACGCGCTCATTCAAACAATATATACTCTCACGCTACAGACATGCTATCTCTTTCATTCACATATCTCACACTTATATAACTAACTAGGTAGAATGGTGTGGACTTGTCGATTGAAAACATTTTATATATTTAAATTATAATACATTTATAGGTGTAGGTATTAATATAATATCTGATAATAGTCCTTGTAGTGTACACGTTCCTATTTCTCATCTCCTTACCCCTTTACACGAGTAGAACCTACATATTAAGTTTCGTTTATAATCTTGGGTTGTTCATTGCCAGTGAATTGGAAATAAACTCTGTACATCCCTAAAACCTTACCAAGTTTTCAAAACCCACACGAAGTTTGATTTAAGCGATTTCGCGCCGTCTCCAACTTCTTTACCACATATTATTCGATAGGTTCATACCATTGCCTACATACCCACCTTTCATATTATTATGTACAGTATTAATAATAGGTTTTTCAGAAAGTCAAACTATTTTTTTTATATTCTTGTTAAGGTAGGCGCGCATGGAAGCTAATTTCATCGGCCGATTAATAATCGGTGATCTACGACATACAAATTACATGTAAGAGCGCGCATGAAAGCTAACAGAATCGGCCGATTTAAAATCTGTGACGAGACACAAAAAAATCGGCCGATCGAGATCGGCCGATTTTTCGTATCCAATACTGTTGTATGAGAGGGCGCGCATGGCGCATGCTCACCGATAATTTAATCGTCCGAGCGCAGTAGATCGTGAAGCACGTTGTCAGTGTTGTCAAACGAAATGTCAGAAAACATGGATGAAATAAATATTGATTCCGAACAATTAATTATATATGTTGAAGCACGTCCTTCATTGTATGATTAAAAATTAAGCGAAATATTAATAACTGGTTGAGAACAGCTAAATCATAATAAAAGAACTGAATTGGGTAAGTTATTACTTAATTGATTAATAGTTACATAGGTAATTTAATAAATATTCTACTTAATGAATAAAAAAATCCATGTTTCTAATCATATGTATATTAAAATTTATGAATATACATATTGTATTTTAAATATATGAATGTTGACCGCCGTGTTATTTCCAATCGTACGATTCTATAAGCTTCCATGCGCGCTAGTACCGATCGGCCGATTATTATCGGCCGATAAATTAATCGGCCGATAATAATCGGCCGATGAATTTTAGCTTCCATGCGCGCCTTACCTTAAACAAGTACATATATGTACATATTCATACGTTCCCTAAAATAAGCATAAATGCTTGTGCTATAGGTGAACGAAATCGGTCGAGGCAGATTTATTTTATTTTATTTTCACAATTTGGAAATTTTACTGTCTCGACATAGTTTGTTCTGAGGCAGTACTAGTTTAAAATTGCTATGAGTACCTACTCTGCGATCAAAAGATTTTTTCTTTTTTCTTCACATATTCATATCCCGGAACTTAGAAATAATCATAATTTGCAACATCAACTTCTTCTTCTTCCAGTATCTTGTCCGATCCTCCCGACATTGATTGTCACTACGTAGTTTATCTTCCATCTTCGGCGGGTGGTCCGAAACAGCAGCACCACGGTCCTAATACCCGTTCTCTCTTGAAGATAATATATTATATTACTGATCCATGAACTTGGCTTCCTGCCGGCACCTCGTTTTGCCATTTGGAACATTAATTGTCTTAATAATCATAGTTTTATATTAATTAATTTAAATCTTTCGATTTTCTGTAAAATTTGTAATATTTATTATTTAAAAATAATGAAAATAAGTATTAACAGCAACAATCCCATATTTTTTTAAATAATTATAATAGAGACCGCCAGATCACATGGTAAACCAAGCAATCTCCGTGGATCTTCCTCGACTTAGGAATTCACTAAGTCGAGGAAGTTATAATAATTTAAATAAAGTTATAATTATAATTACTAGTACCAATAATGCGATAAAATGTGTTGGCGCCAATATGTCATTGGGATAATTGTCACATTTTTATTTTTATTACCTATATAAAGTGACACAAAATTGTTGCAATCATTGCCCGCCCCACATCCATAATTCAGTACCCTTTCAAACCGCGTCTTATAAAGACTGTCCGCATCTCTTTTACCTTTTTTACGGTTCCTCCAAACTCGCTATAAAATTGCCATCACCGCGCGCGTGTGAATAAAGTGCTATCATCCAACCAGGGAGAGGACTAAGGATCTGGTGAGTTTCCATATATATCCTTCCTTTGCCTTGCGGTGGTTGCAACTAATCACCCGCACCAAAAAATACAGTCCACTTTATCTTTAATTTCATATCCGCGTCAACAATATGTAAAAAAAAGAAATTTTAAAGTTATCACGTTGTTAGGACAATCACGTAATGATTTTTCGAACAACCTACTATTTAATAAATATTATAGGTGTGTAAGTAGGATACTGTGTATTAATATTATATTATAAGATGTTGTAAAGAGAGAGAGAGAGAGCTAGCTTGCCATGTTTTCTTGGAATACTTAATCGATTTAAACATTGTTCTTATGAAGTTAAATTAATTTCCTTCAATGTCTTCTAGCTTCTTACTAAGCGCCATAATTCTATACAGTGTATTGTACATATATTATGTTTTAACTTGTTTCGATCTGTTTTCGGCTTTACATTTCTCCCTCTCTCCTAGAATATTACTTGACTTAGTTATATCTTGTACCATTTTATTTATTTCTTTCAAATCCAAATATATATCGAATATATTTTTATTATTGCATATGCGCAAACATTGGATTTTTTTTCCCTGTCGGGAGTCAAAGATGTTTTTTAACAGATTTTTAATTATCTCAATAGAGACGAAGTTGGAATATTTTTGTAGGAGAACCGGGAAATCAAGGCACCTATAGGGCTTACGACCTGTCATCGTCTGGTTTACGTGATCACTTTATGCGCTTGCGCAACGTTCACCAATTATGCCTTTTTAATGAGATCCCTATCAATTCAATTTTGAAACTTCTATATATTGTAATACTGAAATTCTTTTCGCTTGAAAATAAGGAATTTTTACTAGAGCCATCTATGGGTGAAATTATGAACAACAATCTTATAATTTTTTATTTATTTTATTATAACGCCATCTATTGAGAGAATTGTTTTTTTGTAAATAATGAAAGCTACAATTCTTATATGTGAGGTGACAATGCATTTTTCGCATAGAAGTCACCCCTGAATTGCGCCAGACTTATAAGGTCCAAATATATATATTTCTTAAGTGAATTTAAAAATTATAATCGACGTAGTGTATTATGTACAATGTACAACAAGGAAAACCCGCCAAAGTATAACATTCCTATGTACATAAGATATACAACACTGATTATTTGCATAACTCACAAATTAATAGAATTCATCGGTTGGGCAATGATTCTGGTCATCAGACTGATGTTTACTTCGATTCTATTAAGCACTATAAGGACACATTAAAACATTTACGTCGTTTTACTATTGAGGTATATGGAAAGGGTTTTCCTTTTTCACTAAGTTTATTATTTTCTCTTCTGTGATTTTGTTTTCATTGTGTTTTTTTATGTACGTTTGTTTAAATTAATGTCATAAATAAAATGTAATTCGATAAACTAGCGATTTTCCTAATGAATATTCACAATATGAATATGTCGGTGGTGTTTGTGAATATTTCCACTTAACTAGCCTGAAGGCACATTTTAGAGTGTATATTTTTTTATTAATTCTTTTATTTTTTTATTTAATTTACATTTTACATCAAAACCTAACCTACAAAATTTTGGTAAAAATACCAATGATGTTATTTTTTAAAATATTTCTATTACTTTTTTTAATAAATAATGCTAATAAATATTTATAACTACAAACAAAACTAATCAACCTATTTTTACCAAACTTTGTAGGTTAGGTTTAAAAAAAATGTGTGAAGACTAGGCTATCCGTTCGAGAAACGCACACGGCTACATATACCCCCTCTTTTGATTTACAAATTTATTATTCCACCCAGAACCGTACGTGTCGCAACGTTTGACCTTCCACAGTGCTAAGTTTTTAATTATCAATTTACTTAATATTGTAACAGTTTATAATCAGAGATTTGAACTTTTTCATATTGCAAGTTACCTCTTTCATTCAATCAACATAAAAATTCCCTCTTTGCATTGAAATATGAACATTTATTTGCTAAAATATACAATAACTTTGAACACGCATAAATAACCTTCTGAATGCATATGAAAGAGATTAAACCAAGTAAATACCTCTAAAGTATGTATATACGGGTGACAGGAAAATTATTCGAAAAACAATTATTCGAATGCTCAATTTTACGAAAATCAATTTGACGAATGGCAATTATTCGAATCACATTTTTTCGAAAAACAATTTTCCGAACACACAATTATCAGAATTTACAATTGTTCGAATTTTTATGACGTCATGTTGGTAGTATTGTGAGAGGAATAAACCATAGATTTTTATTATAATATACTACTACATAGATGTCGTAGTTAGCAAATTTTGTATGAATCGAAAACAAATGAGTCACTTTTTGCACGGAGTACTACATCTACATAGTATATTATGTATAATAAAAATCTATGGAATAAACAACATGGCGACGCACCGCGCTGTCAGATATCCTAGGATGTACACCTATTTTTTAAACCAAAACCTACAATACTTTGGTAAAAATAGGTTGGTTATGTTTGTTTGTAGTTATAATAGGCGTGATGACAGTAAGAAAAAATCATTGAAATTATGATTTTATTAGATAAAATATGTTATAAAGATTTGAAAAAATATATCTATTTTCATTTTAAAAGAGCGAATAATATTAATATTATTAAAATAAAAATACAAAATATGTTTGTCCGCCATTTTATGTGAAACACCAATCAGAGCGCATGACGTCACCATATTGTCACTGTCAATTGTGTTTGTTACTGTCAACTGTTGTGTTGTTCGAAATGGCTATTTTTTTCATAACAAGCTATATGGAATATGCTGCTTATTTTTAACATGCTATTTTTATTTATTGATTTATTTGGTTTATTTGGGACAATAAACCAAATTATATCGCTATCCGCTCTATTGAATCGTTGACGCATCTGTTATAACACGCACCGAGTATTGTAACGTGGTGGAGAATATTTAACGTTTCAGAAATAAATAACTTGGTGGCTTTCATTGCTTGATTATAAAATAAAATGATGTAATTATATTGTTTGTGGGAGTTGTACAGTGTTACATGAGGTTGAAATGGAAATACACAATGTATTATGATGAATCTAATATACATATGGGATAACTGTTATGATTCATATACATATTATGATTAATATATTAAAATATGTAATAGGTGTGATGACTGTAAGAAAAAAATCATTGAAATTATGATTTTAAAAAATAAAATAGGCTATAAAGATTTAAAAAATGTTTTTTTTTAATTTATAGGAGTGAATAATAATAATATTATAAATATAAAAATACAAAATGTGTTAGTCCGCCATTTTATGAGAAAAAACAATCAGAGCGCACGACGTCATAGTATGGTCGCGTCAATTCTTCTGATAGTCTTCAATACAATATACGCATTAATTGTCGGTCTGGACTATGTTTATTTTGGTGTTATCGATATATTAATATTTTAATTAGATACTTAAAACTAAAACAAATTAAATATAAATGGAACAAGTATTCATCAAAGCAAATAGTTTCAATTTACCTAGATACTCGCCTACCTATCGGGGGACACTATGGGCCGGTATTACAGTGTCAGTTTAAGAGCTAAACTCAAGTTTTACAAAAATATAGCGTATTACAGTGTCCGTTTAGACCTAATCTTCCCTCAAATACGTCACTAAAACGACAAATATTTAAGTCAACGTTTCTGGCAGATTAAGTACTTAACTGTGAGTCAACTGTCATTTGCTAGGCAACTCGTGTAGTTTCAGTTTCTATCACTAGAGGCGTTAGGCAACGTGTGTAGTTTCAGTGTTGTATCGAAGGTGGCGCCACACAACAAAACAAACTGACAGCCGTATTGAAACGAACACGGGCATTTAAAAGCATTATTTTGGTGAAAAAAATTAAATTTACCATGTTGGATAATAAAACAATGGTATTTAAAGTCGTAGCGTCCCGTTTTGTATTTCGTATTATTTGAGGTTATTTAAATTTGACAGATAATAACCACAGAAAAAGTGAAATATGTCTATAATTGAAGATTTAGTAACTGACATGTCATATTGCACTGTAATACGGAAATGGATTCAATCTCCCCTTAACATTAATCTTGAGTTTGGCAAACTCAATGAGTTGAGGGCCGACTGTAATATCGGGCCTATGTTAATTGTATTTTGTGTGTAACTTAATTTTTATTGAATAAATAAATAAATAATGAACGCTCGCAACGTATGGTAAACTAATTTAGTTTTAGTATTCTACAATTTTGTCACGCGATGGTGAGCTGACGAACGTTCGACATGTTATGATGCTGGTCACTGCCAAACTAAACTAGCAAGCTATATTTTTTTCATGCAATGAAGCGATTTGCGAAACGACGGCGATTACGCGAAGCATGCGTTTTAAAACATCGTTACAATTTTAGCAGCATACGAATTATTACATAGCGCTCGTTATTTGTATTGTGTTCATAACAAGCTATATTTATCTGCTATCGTTATTTTTAGCAATAGCAGCCATAGTAGTTATTTTTCTGCCTGTCTTAACTACTCTTAACTAGAATGGAACTTTTGATGGTCGGATATTTCTTTGCGTCGAACAAAGACTTTTGTTCATCAGAATTTCGAAACGTAAAAACTTAATAATAAGTACATATAAGTACTTTATTTATCTGTAATTTAAATACAACTTACATCTCGAAAATCGATAAAATATGCTCCTTCTTCTCTCTACATTATGTGTTCATAAGCTAAAAACATACGCGGGAAACTTATGATGGCCTATTTTGACGTTTGGACATTAATGAAGTTCTTTATATGCTTATTGCCTAAATAATGGTAAATATTATATTATTGAGAGCTAAAAGTGGGGGAACAAATACTGTACTTCATTGTAAACGCGTACTTAATAAAATTCACTTGTGTCTCGCCGTGCGAAATTTAATCACTTATTTCTCTTTTTTTTCGCGTGGGACGAAAACAAATACCTCAGTAGGTGTTTTTTTCGTCGTGTTTGTACATTTAGGGACCGCACAACACTTATGCACTTTTGAATTGATTATAAATACACAAATCGTCTTAGAACACATATATTACATATAGCAGTGATATGCAGTTTACGATACCATGACGTCACCGTCAGGGTCGGCAGCCGCCATGATACTACAAGATTTTTTTGGCGTAAATGTCAAATTTGATTTTAAAATGGCGATTTTTGCTACTAAACCTTTATTTTATGTAGAAATGTATATATATTTGAAAACAGTGAATGCGTAAAAACATCGTGAGATAGTTTTTCAAAATTAGTCATCATGCCTATTGCGACTGGCGTGAGCCAGTTGCATTATATATTTAAAATTAAAATAAAATTACTAAATTGGTGTGAATACTAGATAAACATAAACTGGTGTACAAACTAGGCTATCCCGCGCTTTCAAACATCAGTTATTAAAAATGTGCAAACATACGTACCCAACAATAATACATCAAGTAATAATAGTCTTCATCGAATATATTTTACTGGCAACAAATATGATAAAGGAGGTAACATAATGACACAAAAATATATTAAATTCGGTTAATTGGTTTTCCAACAAATGTTAGTTCGAATAATTTGCTTTCGGACAATTGTCATTCTGATAACTGATTTTCGTAAAATTGTTATTCGTACAATTGCGCATTTGAACAATTGTGTTTCGAAGAATTTTCATGTAATCGTATAAACGTACGGCCTGTATCCTTAATCTGCTAAAACGTACAACACTTAAAATTTTCATTTCATGAAGTATTTTATAGCTCAAATAGTATTTGAACAATATTCATTCGGCATCGTCCAGTTTATATCGATCTTTCTTCATTTCTATGTGATCTGTACTGAATTGATTTAAACCTTCACTTACCTTTGGTTGTTCATATATGTACCAGGAATACAAAATATATAAGAAAAACCTCGCGTGGTAGTAGAACAAAATTATTTTTGCCGTAAATATTATTTAATATAGCGCAAAAGAAATTTGTATCCGACAAATAGATACTGTATGTTTCTGAATAACATACTTTGTGTTATCTTAAGAGCGGCATACACATTTATTTTTATTTTTTGCTTTTCCCAGTGAACGAGACCCATTTTTTAAAAGACGGGCTTTTATGCCCCGCCAGTTATTCGGGTCAGCTTTTGAGTCATATTATAAACGCAAAAAAAACAAAAGAAAAGTAATAACGGCTGTTTGGCGATATCAGTCTTTTGTGGAACAAAAAAATAAATAACAAGAAGGTTATTTTACCTTTTTGTGTCAAAGAAAACGTATTTTATATGATAAAAGTCAAGAGATATTTTATACCGAGTTTTATACCAGTTAATTTTAGTACACACGTATTAAAGGATATTATGGCACGGTATTTCGACGAGCACCCAACTCATTTGTAATGAAATCTAAGTTCAAACAGTTCAGAAGAGATCATTTTATTTTGCTGAAACGTTTAATGCATTTAAAGTTTCAGTAATTAGACAATTATAAAATACGTTACAATTAATATCGTGCTACTAGTTTATTGGAAAAAAAAATTACAAAAATAAATTGAAGAAACAATGTGTCAATAATACATTAACTAAATGCGTCAAAATAAGGTGCGTGCAAACGAAATTACGACTTTACAAGTGAGACAAAAAAATATTTATTTCTGTAATGGTTCAATTATGTAGAACTTTTTTGGAAAATTTAGAAAATAAGGAAGCCTCATCGAGGAGTATTACCTAAATTTCAAAAACTTGTGAATTTCATATATATTTTGCACATACGCCCCTCTGGCTCGCTAATGTTTCTAAATGTGGACTCGATTTTTGCATAAAAAAATCATATTTATTGTAGGGCGTAAATTTTTTTTTCTTTTAAGCAACGAATCATAGTGAAAAAAATATAAAACTTAATTATGAGTCCTACTTAATTATTATCTCAAGGCCAGCAAAGCTCGCTGTGCACAATGCAATAGTCGTACCAACATTAATGTATGCAAGTGAGACATGGACATGGCAGAAGACGCATGAAAGTAAAATTAACGCTGTGGAAATGAGGTCCCTAAGACGAATGTGTGGCAGAACGATCTATGATAGGATAAGGAATGTGGACATCAGACGAGAATGCAAGATTGAAAGAGATATTGTGAGTAGAATGAAAGTAAATACACTACGATGGTTCGGATATGTGGAGAGAATGAACAATGAGCGCCTGACAAAGAAAGTATACAAGGCTGAAAAGAGTGGAATGAGAGGTCGTGGCCTCCCGAGAAAGAGTTGGCATGATCATATAAATGAGATTTTGAAAGATGGTAATATACGAAGTCAGAATAATAGGAGAGCATGTATGACGCGATGCATGGATGTTAATGAGGCAAAACATGTGTGTCAAGATAGAGGTGTCTGGCGTTCGGTCCTCTCTGCCTACCCCAAGTAGGGATACGGCGTGATGGTATGTATGTATGTATGTACTTAAACGTTTTGATAGCGAAATTGAGATAATTACTCTAAAGCTTCTGCTATTTTTAATGTTTGTATTTACGCCCTTCTGGCTTTGCTGATTTTATAGCATCATATTTTTTTTGAAAGGTCGTATCATATTATATTATTTTCAATCATTTTTCTTTGAAAATATCTGTTTAATGTTCGGCGTATGCAAATTCGCCCATCTGGTTCGATAATATTTCACAAATATATCGGTCATGTCTTCGGCGTATGTACATAATATATGCCCTTCTGGCTTGACATATTCACCTAGGTAGTATGCCATAGTATACGCTCAAAATCTTTTTTTGAAATTTCTCGAAAAGTACGCAACGGTAAGCCGTGATTTTTTTTACAGATGGTGGAGGTTTTAATAAAGTATCGTTTGGCATAAAAAAAGAAAAATCGCATTTTTATTCCCAAACCAAACATTAGACTTAAAGCCAACGACAGCCAGACTTTCGTCATAGTATAATGGGTGAATTTTTCTGTTGAAGAATACCGCAGCAGGTATCAACGAATGGATACTTTAAAACCTGAGTAGCGGTGGCTTCAAATTTGTTGAAAATTGCTATTTTAAAACGTAAGTAATTGTGCCTATAAAGCGTATTTTTTATATTTACTACAGAAGACTATTAGAAATCACGTGTTCCATGTACAGACACTTTTTGAAGTTCAATCGTTCAATGTTGTCCGAAAATAAATTACACTTATTTAGATTATTTAGATTACGCCTGTTGTTTGTGAATTGGCAATGTGTATACCACACAAGGATATCGATTTAAAATTTATTAAAATTTAAACATGTCCTTCAGAATGTTTCAACCAACCAATGTGTCTGTAAATGCAACACGTAATTTCTAATAGTCTTCAGGGGACATGTCTGATCAACAGGCGGGATCAAAAGCATCCATGTTTACCAATATCATAGATATAACTATATTAAAGAGTTCTGTAATATCTTAGAACTCCATAAGATAATTATATCCATGATTCCGCCGGTTGACCAGTCTTATGCCCCTGTAGAGAATATAAAAAAATCACGCTTCATACTATAGCTGATGTGCTAGAATAGCAATTTTAATTAATTTTCAACATTTTTAAAGACTGTTCACTGTTCATGGTATCCATTCGTTAATACGTGCTGTTGTATCCTTCAACACAAAAAAATCAGCCTTAATTATGAACACTTGCACCCTGTGCAAGTGGCGAGTTTATTGCCGTATGTCAATTTCTTCCTACTAACCAGTGTTTCCAGCCCAGAGAACCAATATTTGCGTGAGAAACAAATTTAAATAATATCTCCTCTGCTGGGAATCGAACCCAGGACGCCCGCACAGAAACCGAACGGCTTACCAACCATGCCATTATACTATGACGTAACTCAGGCAGTACTTCGTCTATAAGCGCTAATTGTAGAGAATATAGAATAGGTTGGTTACCGATCATGCTTTAAGCTTAAATGTAATACGGTATGTAACACAATGTAACGTAAACAAACATAGTCTTACATAATCTAATTTAACCTAGTCTTACCTAAACTAACAATACCTGACTTTACCAAACCTAATTTTATCTTCTTTGTTAGTCTTTCATCCACTTTTCTTATTTCAGTCGAATCTTCCTATCCTAAATTGTTCACTTTTCTGACGATGCTCAGCATAGAGCGATACCGGTGAATGGGAGTCGCGTTAACGAAAAATTTAAGTAGAACTTAAAATTAAATATGATTTTTTTCATAATTCTAGTTGATTATGGAGTTCTATCAAGAAGTGACAGTTTCAAGTTTGATTTTAATTTGAAAAGGTATTTAATTAATTAATGACATATGAAATCAGTTGTAAACCCTTTGGCAGTCGCGAATTCGACATTAAATTAGCACGAATCAGGTTAATGACATAACTAACTGGATATAATCCGTTTACACTTGGAATATTTTCTGCCTGTTAATTCAACACAACATGCCAATATGAATCATGCGTCATATCGGTACGCAAATATAAATCCAATATTACTTAATTTATTAAATTTAGTAGCAGAACTACTATCGAGAATTCCCCGAAATAGTATTATTTCAATATTAATAGAACGTTTTGATTGATTTGATTTCAATGTCTATACCTGCTTATATTCTGTAATGAAATATCGAATTGATGGTGTTCCAATGGAACCATGAACATTTGTGTAAAATATTGAATAAAGCAACACGTTTGATTTATTTAATCAATAATTTGAAACATACTGTAACTAAAAAAATCAAAAAACGATTATAAATATGGATTCCAATGAAACAAGTGACATGTGTTCAAATGTTCATGATTAATAAGCAAAGAACAAATTAATTGAAAATGCTTCTTACACAAAACTGAGAGAATAATGAAGATCGCCTGGTGAAAAAATGTACAAAGCAAAGGAATTATGTAAAACTATCTGGGCTGTCCACTAGATCACACGACTTTTTATCGTGCCCGACACACGACGAGTGAGAAAGGGTCGGAAATGGAGACGTCTACCTACGCCGTCATAATAAAAATAGGTACATAACTTCAGGTTTGGTTCAGTTTGCAATTTATTACAAGATGTCACCGATCGTTCCATTTCCTGTTAATAATAATAATAACATCAGATAATAATGTCACTCGAAATGGAATGAAAGCTGCTGCGCCATTTATTCAAAACTATGGACACGTGACATGTTCGCATGACAGTTTTATTGCGACATTGTGAGAAGTTTCATCGTTTGTGACTTGAAATTTATGCGTTCAGTGGATCCATACGATTCATATACTTACTCGTATGTAAGGCGGAAAATCTAGACCGAGAAAGAGAGAAAAATTGGACGGTAATTGAAAACAAAGTTGTTCACTTTAGTTGGATATATGTATTATTGTAAATGTGGAAAACTGTCACATTTACTGTCACGTGCTGAGAGTCTTTAAAACGATAAATAACGGAAACTGGTGATGAAATAACAAGTATAATTATGTGATATAACCTAATTATTCAATCTTGGTTTGAATATAAATTGTTGGTTTCAATGCAAGAGTAATTTTATTACCTATTATTTTTTTTTAATACGGTCAAAAAAAAAATTCATAAAAAAACGATTCACGCATTCATTCAGTGCAGTTATTTTAATAAAACTTTAGCCAAAATCAATCAATATAAAATAAATTTCTTGGTCGTTAATAAATACTAGTTGCATGTAACACATGAGATCCAACTGTCGATAGCGATAGTATGTTTAGTTGAAGAATAAGAATCAAACTATAAACCCATAAATACAAATTATTGAAAATTTTAACATATGTTGGTATGTATGTCAAGATAGGACAGTATGGAGGTCAGTCCTCTTTTCCTACCCGGAATATGAAAACAGCATGATGGTTCTATATGTATGTTTGGATATTAAGTAGGTACATATCAAACTATTAAGTCTTCTTACATATTGTGTATAAGCGACTGCCATACAAATTGTATGAAGCAATGTCGTCACTAAATTCAATTTTTATAAAAATTGTTTGAGAAAAATTGAGATTCGCTAATACAATAGTGATATTTTTTATAGAAAATTAAATTTTCTAGAATTGGTGTTTCGGCTTTTTTCGAAATTTTTAAAAAAATTGGAAATATAGGCAGTTAAACTCATAAATTTATCATAAATTTTTTTTTTTTTAATAAAATATGTTTGAGAAACCCTGGATTTTTTTTTGAAAAAACGAATTTGAGATTTTGTATTTGTCTATGTTTATACCAATTTTCAGCGTTCTAGCTTTTATGGTTTCTGAGATATATGGAAAAATTAACCAAAATTTCAAAAGTTTATAACCCCTGACTGAAACAAAAATTCACAATTCTGAGTAGAAAAGTTTTGTAAGCCTATAACTGTTTATATATTATGAAATTTTGGGCTCTGTAAAAAGAGCGGATCAAAAGTTATAAGGGGGGGACAGACAGACACACACACACGCAGACAGACACACAGACACACACACACAAAACTCACATAAAATGTTCTACTCCGAATTCTGAGTAAATCCATGTATATGAACATATATGCTGCGAGGCCTCTAGTTGGTGTTATTAGCTTGCAAAAAGTCCACTACACCATACAAAATTTTCCTTCGTACACGCATCTTGGCTTAATAATGTCGATTCATTAAGAGAATTGAATTCTCATGAACGAATCGACAGTTGGATAAGGATATTAATATTTCACAAAACAATTGGTCTTGAACTGGTTATTAAATAGCCTTCTTAATTTTTTATTCGTCTCTCTATTTTTTTAATAAAAAATTCCTTGTTAAACAAGTACATATACATCTTCCTACGTTCCATAAAATAAGCAAATAAATGCTTGTGCTATAGGTGAACGAAATCGGTCGAGGCAGGATTCGAAATCGCGATCACTGGATTACTAGCCCAGCGCGCTAACCGCTCTGCCATCGACTCAAATACTTGAAAATAATAAAAGTGGAGTCAAGATAGTAGTACAATAATAATAATTGACAACCGTGGCCACGGTATTTTGGCTTATTTGTGAGATTGGTTTCTACTAGTTTTTTATTAGATTGTGATCTTAGTGTACTTTGTGTAGAAGATATTGAAATTATTTTTTTTTTACAAAAAAATATAAATCAAACCTTAATTATACCTACGAAATTGTTAAACCTGCATACCTCTGTATATACCTCTGTATTTACATATATATTTTGGGTTCAATAAAAATTTTCAAATTATTTTTTTAATTATATATTTATAACATTTAGATATGCGTCATTTAATTGGATTGTTTTCTCGTTAATATTTCCACTGAATATTCATTTTATAAATTAAGTAACATACGTGTTTTCCAACTTACTACTGAATAATGTCAAAATATTTGTGATTTAAAACTGAAAAGTTCTTGTATTTTGAAAGTATTGATTAACCATATGTATCGACTCGCTGTGCACAACGCTATTGTCGTTCCAACCATAATGTATGCAAGTGAGACATGGGTATGGCAGAAGACGCATGAAAGTAAAATTAACGCTGTGGAAATGAGGTCCCTAAGACGAATGTGTGGTAAAACAATTTATGATAGGATAAGGAATCAAGGAAGAGAATGTAAGATTGAAAGGGATATTTTGAGTATTTGAGTAGAATGAAGATAAATGCTTTGCGATGGTTCGGACATGTAGAGAGAATGAACGATGAACGACTGACAAAGAAAGTATACAAGGCTGAAAAGAGTGGGATGAGATGTAAGGGTCGTCCGAGAAAGAGCTGGCATGATCATATAAATGAGATTTTGAAAGAGGGGAACATACGAAGTCAGAACAATAGGAGAGCATGTATGACGCGATGTATGAATGTAAATGAGGCAAAACAGGTATGTCAAGAAAGAAGAGTCTGGCGTTCGGTTCTCTCTGCCTACCCCAAATAGGGAAACGGCGTGATGGTATGTATGTATGTATGTATGTATGTATGTATCGATTTTTAAATAAATTATATTATCAAATGCTGTTTTTGATCTGACATTTTACAATTATCATGATCCTCTCTCAATTGTTTACAGTAAAATATCTGTGGCTCGAAATAGAGAAATAATTGCGCTGTTGAAAATTTTCAAATTTATTATGGCCTATAGCATTGTCCTGTATAAATAATAATTATATCAGTTAGTTTATGTATTTGGTATTGAGAGTACAATTGCCACTTTGGGTTAATAAATTAATGTCATAATAAACATACTAGTCTAATAATGTTGTCAACATTTACTTTAGATTTTGTCTCAACGAACCCTTCCAGACATTATTTACTTCGTAATAATAATGACAAATTGCTTTTTATGATTGTTGTTGTTGTAATAAAGGTAAAACCCTATATAATAAATAACAAATTAAGGTTGTGCGCTATTGAGGGAGTAACTAACTTAACAGCGGAGCTTATGCAAATAAAAAATAGCAGTTTAAAAATCATTTATCTAAAGTAATAAAGCAATCAAAATGTTAGTGTTTGTGTGTGTGTGTGTGTGTGTGTGTGTATGTGTGTGTGTGTGTGTGTGTGTGTGTGTGTGTGTGTGTGTGTGTTTGTCTCACGCCTTCTGAAAAACCAAGAGCATCTAAAAATCTAATTTATGTGCGAACGTGTACCTGTATACCTGATGCAGTGTCACGCTAAAAATAATGCGATAAAAATGCTGAATTTTAAAAATATTTCAATAATTATTTTTTTCATACAAAATTTTCCAAGTCGTATCTGTCAAAAAAGTGTACATTTTGCACGCAAATATCTGTTAGTTTAAAAGTTAGAAGTAGGTATTTACACGAAGAAAATATATTTTGAAGTATAACTTAGCGTTTAAGTGAAAAACATGGTGAATATTTGGTATAATTATAATGTTTAACTTATTTTTAAAGTAAGTCTTTTGTACAAAAACGCCGCCATTTTAATATCTTTTCATACGATATTTCATTTTCCCACCGAATGAATATGTTCTTGAAAATAATAAACCTTTGAAATAAATATAATTATGAAATAATAAAATGAAACACAAGACATTACAGCAAGTTTTAAGACGTATATTGTAAAAGTCTGTTAATTATTAGTAAAGATATAGGCATAATAAAATTGCATAATTTGTAAATAATATTTGATTTTTCTGACAATTTTCATTTTTATGGCATCGAACAAACCAATGTAGATACCTACATATTCAAAAAATGTATCCGAACCATTCGATATTACTTACGTGTTCGAATCGTTTCCATGGCTACAGAAAGAATGTGATATTCAAATAAAATTTGTTAGGAATCGAATTTATTTAGAAGGTTGTTGTAGGTAGGTACCTACCTAATACTATTTACTTACAAATCAACAATAATATACCTATACTGATTTCCTATAGGAAAATTATTTTATTTATTTATTTATCAACCGTTTGTCCGATTATAATGAAACTTTGGTGAATTGTCGAGCGTATGCCCAGGATGGTTTTTGGATTTAAACTTTTTTCTTATTCTTCTTCTTCTTCGTGTATTTGGTCGTTTTACCTATGAAGGGGGAGTATCCTGGGAAAAGAAGGTCCGACTGTCCCTCCATCTCTTCACAGGTCTTCCAGGACGGGTTCTGCATATAAACTTTTTTCTTCTTTTTCTTCAACGTGTACTTGGTCATCTTACCTATGAAGATGAACTATCCTGGGAGATGAAGGTCCAATTTTCCTTCCATCTCTTCGCAGGTTTCTGGATTTAAACTTTTTTCTTCTTCTTCTTCATCGTCTATTTGGTCATTTTACCTTTGAAGGTGGACTAACCTGGGAGAAGAATGTCCAATTTTCCTTCCATCTCTTCGCAGGTATCTGGATTTAAACTTATTTCTTCTTCTTCTTCTTCATCGTGTATTTTTGGTCATTTTACCTTTGAAGTTGGAGAATCCTGGGAGAAGAAGGTCCAACTGTCCTTCCATCTCTTCGCAGGTATCTGGGTTTAAACTTTTTTCTCTTCTTCGTGTATTTAGTCATTTTACCTATTAAGTAAAGCATCCTGGGAAAAGAAGGTTCTTTCATCTCTTCGCGGTTCTTCCAGGATGGTTTCTGGATTTAAACTTTTCTTAACCGACTGATGGGACGGGATGTAATGAAGGGAAGGGAGGCACTAAAGGGCCTGAAGGGACGGGAGGTATAAAACTGCCTGAAGGGACGGAAGGTACTGAAGGGCCTGATGGGAAGGGACGTAATGAGGGATTAAAGGGACGGGAGGTACTGAAGGGCCTGAAGCGGCGGGTCCTGGAGTCTAATTCTTTTTCTTCTTAATTTTATGTAGACCTTTAGGGCAGTTTTTATACAAACTATTTCCTATTGTCTAATTCATCTTCTTCTTCTTTTATGCATACATTTGGGTCATTTTTTTATAAAAATTATTTCCTTTAGTCTAATTATTATTCTTCTTCATTTAAGTACGTAGACTTTTGGGAGAGTTTTAATACAAACTATTTCCAATAGTCTTATTCATTTTCTTTTATGTAGACCTTTTGGTCAGTATTTATACAAACTATTTCCAATAGTCTAAATATTCTTCTTCTTCTTTTTTGTAGACCTTTGAGTGAGCTTTTATACAATCTATTTCCAATAGTCTAATTCTTCTATTAGGTATATGTATTTTTACTTATTTTATGTAGACCATTGGAATAGTTTTTTATACAAACTATTTCTTATAGTCTTATACTTATTTTTCTCTTTTTTATTTAGTCTTTTGGGTTAGTTTTACATAAGTCTAATAGTCTATTGTGCAGAAATATTATTAACGATATGCACACTTGATGAAAATACATATGAAATGAATGGGATATGGGATGTGACGATATAACCTGCACTAGAATCTTTTCAATACTTTTGTTTAATTAAATTTAAACCATTTATATCATCCTATTTTGAATAATTTTCAACACCTGATATTTAAAGAATGGGGGTTGTGGCCATTACTGAACTCTTCACAACATTTATATTCAAATTAAAAACTATTTACTATAGTTCAAGTCTTCTTCTTCTTCGTTAATGAAGACTTTCAGTCAAATTGAGCAAAAATATAATGCACACTTAATGAAAAAATATAAAAACGAATGGGATGTGACCAATACTAGATCTTTTCAGTACCTACGTTTGTTTAATCAAATTTTAACCACATCCTAACATCCAAAATTACTAAATTTTCAATAGGTACACATTACAATTTGTTTTCGATGATAATATTTAAAAATGGGGGTTGTGGCCAAACCAATCTCTTTACAACGTTGATAAACAGTCATATTTAAAACCATTACGCATAGTCCATGCAAGCAGAAATTGTATAAATATTATACTTCATTCACACTTTATAGCAATATTAAAAAATTGAATGGGTTGTGGCCATCACTTGAACATTTTACAATACTTAAACTCAATCAAATTTCAAACCACTTTTCATAGTCTGATATTGCAAAATAATTGGGTGACAATATTATAAAAACGATTGCTTTTTCTTTCACAATTTTACATTCTTGGCCAACGGCGGGACATAAAAGCTAGTAATTAATAAAAGAAGATTATCTAAAAAAAAATCAACATAATAAGACATTCGAGTACAATAAGATGTCATCTGTTTATCTATTTTCTTAATTTTATATGGTTTGCATTTTGTATTTAAACATTTACACTTGTAGAATAGTAGAAACAATCAACGACCTACAAATTATGCTGAACAGGCTGCATAGTGCCTGCAAACAATACAACATAACAATTTCAATCGACAAGACTAAACTTATAACATTCTCAAAAACACACACAGCATATAACCTGAATATTTATTTTCTAATAAAAGCTATAAATTGCCTTTTGCATACACAAAAAGCATGTATTGAAGAAAAAAAAAACATAAAATATGAATAAAACAATTTGCTATACCCTTAGCAAACAAAACTTTCACAGTAAAACAGTTAAATAAAAAATAATAGAATTTAGCAAACACAAAAAAGATTTACAGTTTTCGCCAAGTATCTTGAACCTGCCTTCCGGATGCGCCGAGCCAAAATTAGTGTATATTTGCTTCGTTGGTGTGCGTGCAAATCGCCCCCCTTCTCGGCGAAACGACTCAAGATATTTTGGCGACAACTATACATCATATAGACTCAAAATAAATCAAAACATTAAATAAAAAAGTATTATAAATACAAAAAAACTAAACACAACAACCAAGTAGAGTTAGTTAACAAGTTCTTGTATACTTTTCTTTTATAACGTGTGAAAATATGAAAATTACAGCTGTATAAAGATACTCAACTGTGCAAAATAACAGTCCCAGAACAGGCTTTTGCCTAGTTGGGCGTTATAAGTCAGCATATATAATGTTTTTTTTGTGTAATAATAATAAATAAAATAATACTTTTAGATACCTTCCTAAGAATAGACCTCTGATGCTGATCTCTGCGAATAACTCAGAGAATTGAAGAAAAAGGTATGTGATGCTCGGTTTTTTTGCCTACCGCAATAAGAACATGGTTTGGTGGTTTATGTGTTTTGTAAATAAATTACTATACATAAATATTTTTTTTGAATTTCATAGGTCGTCTTTAATAACAAGGTATCTCTTGTTGTGGTATCTATGTATGTACAAAAAGCATAATTATTCTCGTAGGTCTGTTGTGTATCTAGGTACATAAATATTTTTCCCGGCTCTTGTCGCGACTTCCGTCACAGATGTAGTGGCATTTTCCCGCCGACGTTGAACAAAACGACACTTCCGGTTGCGCGCGCACAATAATCTGCATTGCCTGTATTGTCGACTCGTTACTAAATACCCGCCATCACAATAATATACACTACTGTGCGATTTAAGGTACTCCCAGTTTTGAACTAAAGTACAATATTAACATTTATGTGTGTACCTATAAATAAAAAAAAAGTGCAAAATGGATATAGTAGAAGTTTTGGAATTCACTATATTTTCTTTTCTTTAATTTATTATTGACTAAGAACGTGAAGCGTCAGGAACATAAACTTAATAATAATTAAGTTTATTTAACATTTCAAGAAAATCGCAAGACAAAAAACGACATTTATACGTAAAAAAATGATTGAAAAAGATCGTAAGGAGGAAATTGAAAAAAGCAGAAGGAATATAATATTTCAATAATAATTATTTGGTAACTAAATTTTTTTACAAGTTGATGTATTTAAATTAATGTTTCAGTCCACAAGAACAAACACAATATTTTTGTAGAGGAAATTTTAACGGAGAGTTATGAATTTGTAATTTTTAGGATTATTTTTTTTATTGCAGATTTAGTATTATGCTGAGATTGTATTCTGAAAGTTTCATCACAATGTATCTGTGTGTGTATTTATGTGTATATCTGTACGTGTGTATACTATGTCCTATTTACGGCGTGTTTATTCTACTTTATCGATTACAGACTAAAATTACTCATTCGATTCTTTTATAATTTTACAAAATTGAATATTTTATTCTCACTTTGACCCCATTATATTTTTAAGGATATCTGATCAGTGCTTCTCTCAATTTTTTTAACTGTCAAATATTTCATAGTAACCCCAAGCTCAGGAAATTTAAAATTTGATATTTTTATTTTCAAATTGCTAAAAAGGCACATAACTCATATAATATTATAAAGGCATTGAAGAATTATCAAGATTCTATAATAAAATATTTAAATAAAAAAGAATTTAACAATCTCATTTCGTAAGAAAGTTGAAAATTTTTTCATACAAAAATAATTTGTGGAGTGACTTGGTAGTGATGAGAATCACTACCAATATCTGATTGTGATAAGTTTCACTACCGATATCTGATTGTGATGAGTATCACTAACGACATCTGAGTGTTATGAGTAGCACTACCAATATCTGATAGAGATGAGTATCACTACTAATATCTTGGTTGTAATGAGTACCTATCGCTACCAATATATTGGTAGTGATGACGTTGACTACAACCCACTCGTTTTGTCTATTTATAATTTGATTATTTTTATCCAGCTATTATTATTCACTGCTGTGTACATCTTACAAAACAAATATTTATTTTAACGGATAAAATAAATAAGTAGTAAGTAGGTATACATTATTCCAAAAAAGCTATTTATATTCATAACGTATTCTGACTTATCCAATAACATTTATGATACTTGTATCTTGAGTATAATCTATGAGGATAAATGAAGGAAAATGTTCAATAGAGTTTGGTTTTCTACTTAAACATATCTTGAATGGAACCAGCGACCATATTATATGGGACACTTCGGCACAGTATTACATAGCCTGAAAATTTATTGCTTTGGGTTCGAAATAATTCTTAGAATGTTACATTCAGTTGGAATTGATACCCGGTAATATTTAACATTTCACAATGTATTAAAATAACAAATTTCCTAAGTATGTATTACATTATACATAAAATATATTCATATTAGTTATATCGAAATACAATAAATGTAATCGAATGAAAACTGCCGTGCCCAGTAAGAAATAGAATGGTCCGAATTAATTCATTCATTAATATCATCAATGCATTTCCCACAATATGGGTTAACCAGCGACAGGTGTGTGGGTGTGCACTACCTTATACAATATGGTCCAATAGTCAGGATGAAATGCGAGTCCTCGCTTCTGGGAGATATATTAATGTCAATATTAATGATTAATAAGATATATTAATGATTCTATTATTATAAGTAAAATGTATGTAATATGTTAAATGTAGATATGGTATTTGCTCCTGTCCCAAGCACAAGTTTTTAACTTTTTTGGGACAGTACCTATTGAAAAAAAATGTATTGATTTAAATATTTGTACTATGTGTATGTTCATATTATGTTACTAAAAAATATGCCTATGGAAGAGATCAGCGATTTTTTTTGAACCTCTAGAAGATAATTTTGGGTTAGTTTCTAGATTTTTCCACGAAAGAAAGAATTTAAATATACGGGTACGAAAAATAATCCACCCAAACTGAACTTCGATACCTATTGAAGTACTCGTCACTCGTCTCTACTTCTCTACTTCTTACTCGTCAATTTTACAAAATCTAGCAAAATGCAGATAATAAAAGTTCTGCATGAACTTTAGCAAGGATATATGATATAAGATTTTATAACAATTTAACTAGAATATAATAATAAAATACTATGTATCAATAAGGTGATTGAAACACAGAATTTTTTATACGAAATAGTAACGCAAATCAGATAATAAAAGTTCTACATGCACTTCATCAAGGAGATGTCTGAATTAAAATATATTTATAGAATCAGTAGAATATCCAATTAACAATGCAATTAGGTAGATGATACATAGTATTTCTCCTACATAATACTAATGTAGGTATAGCATATAATAAAAGTCCTGTAAACATTTCATCAAGAATATGTTATAAGATTTAAGATAATAATTTATTATAGAATCAGTACCTATAATCTAATAAACAATTTATAAAAGTCATTTCGATGCTGAGTGAATGTAAATGATCCATATCAGCATTTCGTCGATTAAACTTTGAAACGTCAAATATTAATGATCGCTGAATTTCCTCGGCGACGTAATTTACCCATGCCATTCCGTCCTCTGACGCAGCGGTCTTCGGCTTGGTAGCCTCCTTAACCCGTATTCGACGTCGCAGCATTTCGAAGCCGGAAACAGTCGCAGAAGTAAGTCACTTAACAAGTCGGGTTATTCACGGTACATTTACCGCCCGCTGAATTGAATTGAATACGTATTATCATAACTTGTGTGTGTGGAAGAGTTTCCACCCCTCTCACACAGGGCGTGCAGGTATCTATGTGGTGGGTCAGGCGATGTGATGCGGCCCATCTAGGAAATTGAATCCAATTGAAATTGTACATTAGATACATTATCCTATCCTTTGTTCGGTATCGATGCCCCTTGTGTGTGAAGATACCCACCAGAGCTTCCGAACATTCGAAATTTCAACCATTCGAATGAAGGATCGAATACTAGTAAAATATTCGAATGTTATTTTATTTTATTTATTAGTTAATAGAGAGTTATACAGTCTACACAATTTATAAAACAGACAATGCTGCATTGCTTTATTATTGGACCAGTGAAAACTCCACTCATAATTCAATAGATAATAAATATTTATTACAAAAAATTACAAAAAATACATAATCAAATTTACTAGAAAATAAAATAAGACGGCTGATTAAATCTAGTACTAGGAGAGATAGGAGGAGTCAGCTACCCTTAACGCACTGAGAGAGCTCGCAGAGATGTTAGGTGCATTAAAGAAAGCATTGTACACCGTGCAAACATGGTATCCAAAAGCATTATGAGTGTTAATCGAATATTTTTTATATGCATATACGCAGACATTGGATTTTTTCCTTTCGGGAGTCAAATGATATTTTTATTGACAAACTTTTTTAACATCTCTAGAGAGAAGAAATTGGGATATTGTAGAAGAAACAGGAACTCAAGGCACTTAGGCCCAGAATCATAAACATGAGATGAGTCAGGTCTCAATAGTGCCTCAGGAGAGCATTGCTCAAGGCTTTCTTAGCTGAGTAGGTTTTTCGGTAAACATAGTCCAAAATCTGACGTGTCTGAGCTGAGATAACGACTCAAACTCAGTTGAGTTTGATAGTTCTCAAACTGTAGGAATTTCATAAGTTTTCAGCAATTATTTTGAAATTTATGGTTACTTTTTTAAATTTGTCTTTGAAATTCCTATCTACTCTCTTCAATCTATGAATTAAAACTGTCATTTGAGTTCAAAACATCTGCTTGCTTCTTTCGCGTTTTGTTTATTTTTATAATAATAATTAATAATGAATGCTAAAAGGAATACTGCATATGATTAACATTTTTTAATGGAATTATTGGGGAAGAAAATTACTATTGTAGAAAATAAGAAAATATATCAGCCCTTAATTAGCAAAAACAGGATGCTTGGGAGTGGATCGCCGAGCAATTTCTGTACCTACTATAGAATCTCAGGGCTATCAATATTTGAATTTCAGGCGTTATAGGCATGCCTCTGTTGTTGATTTTTCGCAATCCATCGTGAATAAGCGGCAATATGGCAGTGAGGACAGTTTCTCTATAAAATCTGTAGCGCTTTTTAAATTCACAGTTTTCATAAAATTCGATAGGGCAAATGTCATATTTCGAATATAACATTTGCGGCGTCTCATTCGCCTTGCGGCAAATGATTCATCGGGAAAATTAATCACATCTGTATTCCCAATATTGTCAATGTCTTGCAAAAACTCAAATATATCAGACATTTTAATGCTCCCTGTTTAATGAACATAATTTTATATTCACCACAAAAATAATATCTCGAATAAAAATTAAAATTGAACTAGGTTTGTAAACGATTTTGATAGTTCAAAGCATGCTCAGCGTCTAAAGTCACCGATTTTGGTGACTCAAACTCACGGGAGATGAGTAACGATTTTTGATGACTTCTGTGAGAAACAAAGTTCTATGATTACAAATCTGTAACTCAAACTCATCTAAGCACCTATTTTGCGACTATGATTCTGGGCCTTACAGGGTTTACGACCTGTCATCGGCTGGTTTACGTGATCACTTTATGCGCTTGCGCAACGTTCACCAATTATGCCTTCTTATTGAGTTCCCTTATCAATGTAATTTTTGAAAGTTCTATATATTTGAATAGTATGTAACAATTCACCTGAAAATAAGGAACTATACTATTGCCTTCTATGAAGTTACGGAAAAGCCTTTTTTGTAACGTCGTTTATTAAGAAAAACAATATTTTACAATATATTTTCAAAATGATATTGTGTATTTAACAAATTGGAAAATTTATGGCAGAGCGGTTAGCGCGCTGGGTTAGTAATCCAGTGGTCGCGAGTTCGAATCCTGCCTCTACCGATTTCGTTCACCTATAGCACAAGCATATATTTGCTTATTTTAGGGAACGAAGGAAGATGTATATGTACTTGTTTAACAAGGACATGTTCATTTTTTTATATATAAAAAAAGTTATAAAAACACACGGGTCTTAAAAAAAAAATAAAAAAAAAAATAACGAGGGAATATCGCAAATTTCTGGCGTATGTTTAGAATTATTTTTTATCGAGACAATTTTCAAATATGTATTATGATTCTGGAACTGTCAAACAATACTATGTAAGTATTGGCTAAGTAAATGAGGAAATGCCAATACAACTAATCACATTTCATTGCCTACGGTCTTAATACAAAGATAGTCCACGAAATTGGTCTTTTAGAGGGTCTCAAAAGCTAGTTTTAGTGCTATACATTTGCTTTTTAAGCTCGCTAAGCGTATTGTGAATGGTGGACCAATTTCAATCCCCACATGCAGATCAGATGGTGGATGTAAGAATTTTCAACGAATAATTCGAATCCGAAAATCGAATGTTTCAATTGAAATCTCTAGTATGTTCGAGAATATGCCTCGTATGTATAGGAATGTATCCCACATAGGACGGTTGTGTATCGTTTGTATTGAATGTTATTGGTTAAATGTGAATGTTCAAATGTATGTTTGTATGTATGTTCGTACTGTACGTACATAATAAGCGCTCTTGTTTACCATTAAAGAAATTGCATTGGATATTCCTGAATATAACTTGCCATTCAAATTACGGAATTTGTTCCTTCCTGATACAAGATATTCCGAAATACGCTGTATCGTTTTATTCAAACGATCAAGATGCTTAGAATTTTGCCATGTTTTTATTTTAATTCTCTTTGGCTTACTCGATGAGGAATATTCCAAAGAGATGTTTGCATTTCACGGAAATCTTAAATATTCGTAACATTGATTTAATAAAACCGTTCTAAGAATTTCTTGATTTTTTAAACGGAATTCACGTTTATAAAGCTTTATTTTTTATATTCTTTAAATTAAGTTCACATCGGATTGTCTGTATCGGAATTTTGCAATCGATTTTTAACTAATAGCCTCCCGCCCAGTTAGGGAGATCTGAATCGTTCAGAATTTGTGAATTCCCGATGACAATGCACCAATAAAAATTTTTTTTCAGCTTGATTATTTTGATATTTTGATACAATCCAACAATTTTTATATATTCATTTTTAAGTGAAAAGGGTGTCCTCTTTTTTATTAGTCAATTTATTTTTACATCTTTATTCTATTGCGTGAAGTTTTTGAAATTTTAATTTGTTGAATAGTTTTCTTGCTAAATTTGTTAAAAAAAAACTTTTTTTTTTATTTTTTCATTGTTAAAAAACTACAAGGCCTATGAGGTATATTTTTACTTCAATCGAAAGAGAATATGAAAATATACCGACTGAGTTTTTTCTTCATAAATTACTTCTTCTTCTTCTTCTTATGTTAGGCCTAAGGGCCTGTTATTTGCAGAGACGTTGTTCTCCTGCGAGGTTGAGTCCCAGCTGTCCTTCCACCTCTTTGGTAATTATATAAATTACTTATTCATAAATTACTAAATATTGTTCATCACAGATTTGGTTACATACAATATTTTGTCGTGTTTTATACATTTGACTGTTATTTAGTGTGTATATTTGTGTACATCCATATGCCCGAGATATGCAAGGGCCTACAGGTTTTTTATTTAATTTATTTTGTACATAAGAAAGAATAACAATAATATTTTCCCGCCAAAAATCTCCACCAAAAAATACATATACAAACGTTTCTATGTTAAAACCAAAAGCGAGATTAAAAAATGAATAACTGTAAGATCAATAACCGCTTATTATAGGAAACCTTGACGGTATTAAATTAATACTCTCCTTTTTCTTTTTTTTCCTTTTAGTTGAATATTATGTTTTGAATCATTGTAAACTTGAAATGTTGCTCTTACATACATACCAACCTATGATCATATTTTATGATTTTTTTGCAAACTTATTGTATTATTTTATATTAATCACAACGAAAAAATGTAATAGGCCTTAATACTTGATGTTACTTTTGTATTGTACTATGTCTTAACGCTGTTTTTTGTCTAAATTTAACCTAAATAAATACATACATATCAACATATTCAAACTTTGCTCTCCCAAGTTTTAACAATTTGATTGTTAAAATATCTTATTGTTATAACTAGGGTTATAAGAAGTTACATCATGATCATTTCTCTATCAGATTTGATCGTCCTTATATTAAGACTATTTCATTTGCTTTAGAATTCAAACTATAATAAAGTATTACAAATTATTAGATTACCAAAAATAGCATTTCATTTATAAATAAGTTGACCGAAAACGCTCCCTGGTAACGATTTAATTTAGCTCAACTCAATTAAGAATCCGCACAACTTGAATAAAAAATCAGCTCAACTTGAATAAAGAATCCGCTCAACTTGGAAGTTTTTCGCATCCATCTCGAGTGAGTGGAAGTCTTCTCATAAATTTTCTCCTGCGATTAGCGTCGTATAACAAGAGTTTTATGACTGCATAAAAATTCCCGCCATTTTTTTCATTGTGTGTTACTTCTTTATCTTTTATAACAACAGTGAACACTCATAACATATCTTCTAATGTTATAAATTTTTTTTTTTAAAAAAAAAAAAAAAATGAATATGTCCTTGTTAAACAAGTACATATACATCTTCCTACGTTCCCTAAAATAAGCAAATAAATGCTTGTGCTATAGGTGAACGAAATCGGTCGAGGCAGGATTCGAACTCGCGACCACTGGATTACTAGCCCAGCGCGCTAACCGCTCTGCCATCGACCCATCTAAAATTCAATGTGTTATTGTAAAGGAATAAATAACTAAGGTTTTTTTAGGTGTTACCCCATAAAAAAAACAAACCGTCATTGAAATGGTTACTTTCTATGAAAAAAACATCTCCTAAAAGTTTTGTTCAATCAAGCAAGAGGACTTCTTTTTTTTATTTTTTTTTTAAGAATAATATAAATGTCCTTTTTACAAGTACTCATATATCCTCATACATTCCCAAAATTAAGCATAAATGCTTGTGCTAGAGGTGAAAGGAATTGGTCGTGGCAGGATTCGAACTCGCGATCACTATTATTAACCCAGTGCACTTGCCGCTCTGCCACCACCCATCTACACAAATAATTGAATAAAATATAGAAAAATACAATATCATTTTTTTTGTAGGAAAAACATTTTATAAGACAACTTTATGTATTTAGGTACTCACGACCACTGGATTACTAGCCCAGTGCGCTAACCGCTCTGCCATAACTGCGTATATTTCCTAATTTAAAAAAAAATATAGAAAAGGCCGAATACCACCATATTGATATTTTAATTTCCTGTTAAAAAACACGCACATTATAGCAGTACCTACTCGTGATATAAGTTTGATACAAGCTTTGTTTTCCTATAATTTTGCAAAACATGTATGTATTGTAGAGTTATTTCCTTACCCCACAGACCTATTTCCCTACCGACTTGATGGCATGTAAGTGCGAATATACACATAATATCAAACAATAACAGTCTTACATAATATTTTTATTAAAAAGTGGAGAATATTGTTGGATATGGCCCGCTCGTTTTTATATGTCACAGACCATGAAAAAAGTTTTATTATATACTTATTATATCGCCATGGTCTACGAACAAAAAAATACAAGCTGTCATTTTCTTTTAATTCATTACAAAAGTTTAGCAATTAATTATCAGACCTTAGAATGGCTAATGATTCAAGGCTATTGAATAAATTAAAAGTTAATTATTTGGCGAAAGAGAATTTCGGTCAATTTTTTCGTAAAAAAGATTTTACTGTAAAATTTAGATTATTAATAGCACAATATCCAATCAACGATTTTGATGTTTAAAGTAATTTGAACATTGTTCATTGGGTAGAACAAATATATGAACATCAATATAATACATGAACCGAATCTCGCCTCATATCACCTACATATGTTATCTTTGTATCATTTTGAATTTAAATTTATATTCGTTTCTTGTTAAATAATAACTGATAAACAATATATTTAATAACCTACATAAACAATATATTTTATTTTAAATTACACAATTACCGCTTAAAAGGACCCTCACCGAGTGAAAAGGTTGTCCTATTCAAATAAAAAATACGTATGTTAAAGCGGACAATTGTATTTAATTTTAATTAGGTATGTTTTGTGTAAAGCTAATTCAAAATGGAGTCCTACGATTTTTTTATATCTCCGAATATGCCTTGGAATGTGCTGTATTGTAAAAATAAACATTTAAATTATTACAGTAACAACTCCATATCTTGTAACTCAGCATGTATTAAATTATCAACTAAAAATAATATCAAATACCTAGACATTATTATTGAAAGCAGTATGAAATGGAAATTGCATATAACTACTTCTGTTGAACGCCTTAAAAGCTAATTTTTATTTTTCTGAGACTTATAAATATACTTCAAACAAACTTGATTAAAACAATATATTTTTCGCTATTTCAATCTTACAATATGGCATTATATGTCGGGGGGGAGTTTTAAAAACCACGCGTAGTATTTAGTTAGTGATGTCTCTGCAACGCAATGGCAATTGCTAACTTATGTAAGAATACTAAATACTCCAGTGAAGTTAGGAGTTAGTATTTAGGTAACTGGAAATCTGCATTCGGGTCTTAGACTCGAAAAAAATATAATTTATTTAAGGGGGGGACTGCTGCCAACGTACCTATTTTTTCACAAAACGAATCATTTTGAAAAAATAACCTATTTAGTTTGGATATTAATAAATAAAAATATACCTTAATTTTTTTAATTATGTTCTGTATATATTCTTGTAGGAAAATAATAATCATACCCCAATTTTTGACATTTTTCTTAAATTTCTAAAAAAACTATAAGGTATAGAGCATTATATTTTTTTATAAATTAAAGAAGATCAAAATATCTGGAAAAATACGATGTAACGTTGCATTAATGCATCAGGTTAAGTTAATAAACTAAAAAAACTTATATTTCGCAATGGCGCTGAATGGAAAATAAATGTTTTTTAGGTTTATTTTCTAAACCTGAAGCATTAATGCAACGTCACATCGTATTTTTCTAGATATTTTTGTCTTATTTAATTTTAAAAAAATATGTTGAACTACGCCTTATATTTTATTTAAAATATACGATAAACATTGAAAATCGGGTATGCCATTATTTTTCTACAAGAATTTATACAGAACATTATCAAAAAGTAAAGATAAATTTTTCTTTGTGAATACCCAAACTATCTAGATTATTTTTTTCAAAACGATTTGATAAGAAATAATGATGGTATATCAAATTGAAAAATAGGTACGTTGGCTGCAGTCCCCCCATAAGAATAAAATAAAAAAAATGTACTGATTTTTTTTTGTTATTTCATTCTTGTTTTTGTGTAGCTTCATGTTTTTAGTAGATGTACAATTGGCAAATGTAAAAATACAAAATAGATACTCACGAGATTTTATCTCAATTAAAGAGGGTTATTATGAATCATATGATGGAAATTGTATACCTTTTTAAATTGTGATTTATATGTAAACTTTGAATTGATTTGTAATAAATACAATAATTAAAAAATAATAATAATAATGTACTTGTCACAATTAAAACACATCAATGATCAAAATTAATAGATAATTATTATAAAACATTTACTTAAATAAAATTAAACAATGAATAATGTTTTTCGTGTTTATGCAGAACATTTTATCCCAAGGTATTCAATTTATTTACAAATTTATCTGAGGTTGCTTTTTATAGTTTGAAGAATTACTTCCTGTTATCGCATGCCATGTACACATAAAGGTTTAGTGTCGGTATCCAAATGATATAGTAAAAATTGAAAAATAAACATCGCCTTTGAAAAGCACTTTCAAAAGATATCTATCTTTTGCTGGATCAAAAATTTCCCAAAATATTTGACCGGTATAATTTACGCCGATAACTCTGAAGTGGCGTCTCCACAAACATTCAGTGATTCTTTATTTCATCATCTTTGTCGTACATTTTTCTTATTCGATCATATGTACTTCCGATGGGGCTTTTGGACATTTTATGTCAATATGAGAATGCGAACAGGTACTCACTATACTTGTTTTTTTTCAATTCACAATGGACAATTCTTTATGAAACGCCGTATCAAATTAGTTGGAATTTCCACTGCTATTTATTGACTCTGCCTGCTTTTTTATATACATTACTTTATCCTCTTGACATACGTGGAGCTCAGAGCATTGACACCTTCGGTAAACTTCTTAAGACTGCCTTGTTTCGTAGAGCCAACAAATAAGCTACAGCGCCCTTGGAGTGATCTTGTATCACAAATGGCGCTTTATAATTTTTTTTTATATTATTTTAATTTACAGGCAGTTATCAATTTTTAATTTTATTTTTTATTAAATTTGTTTTCTTTTTGTTGCAGGTAAGCTTCAAAACAATGCGGTAATACACATTTGAAAATAATATAAACAATTGATACTGTGAAAGGTAAGCCTTTATTTATTTTATTTAAAAAAAAAACAATGAAAACATATAGAAAAAGATGAACAGTAAGAAAAAAACATATTTCCCTTTACCATAGTGCAAAGCACTCGTGCGCAAAGGTGACATTTAAAAACATAATTTTATACATAATTATTATCAATACAAAAAGATGTTTATATAATTTACATATCAGTCAAATTGAATTATTTAATTTTATTTTTTATTTTCCTTTTGAATTCATTATATTCAGTTGCTAGTCTCAAATCTGTTTCAAGTTGATTGAACCACACCACCCCATTGTACGTGTAGTAGTGTGCAAAACTTGTATGTGAAATATATTATATTCTACCCCTACTCCACCCGTTTTCCTTAAGAGGACTAATAACGGGCCCTTGCGGAATTCTGAAAGAACATCAGAACTCGAAAACCTTGAGACACTGTACACAGAAGTAATTGCCAAAGAGAGCTTATTATTTGGATAAAGCTGGTTCACTGTTCAGATAAGAGTGAACCATATTTTTGAGAAAGTGTTTGAAAGCCCTGAAGTTGCTCTTCGTGACAACAAGGTCCGCATGTCCAACGAGTCCAAAGAAATTCCCTCGACATCGTTGTAGAGATCTCGTCGGAAAGATGACACAGAGAAGTTGGTGCATTCTCATATGATTTGCTCAGAAGTATGTTCAGGGTTTTCACAAAGCTGACATGAGCTGATAAGTGCAGGACTATTTTATTTAAATTTAGATTTGGGTGACTGAGACAGCATTCAATCAAATAAACTCCATAATTATGTGAATTAAAAATTAATACAGATAAATAGTGTAGAAGGATATTTACTTTCACAATTTTCTTACATTTTTTTATATACTGTATGACTGTATTCATAACTTTAAATCATAGCTCAGATCAATAGAATTCGGACTTTTGAGTCTCAGGTGTTCTTAGTGGTTTACAGTTTTTTATTGAGTTTTTAGTCCGGATCTGTGAGACGAGAACTATCACAAGTCTCCAATAAGTGTCAATTTGTTATTGGGCGCGTATTGAAGTAATATTTGACAAAATACCTATTAGTAGCCCATGAAGCATTACAGCATAAAACAATAATATAAAATATAATATAACAGCAATTCTGCTTATTTTTATCCTATTTAGAAGACTGAAATTATACAAATTAAGTTTACTACAAATATGTTTATTGAATATTTTATCATTATAACAGCAAAAAAAAGCGGTGTTCGCTTGAGATGGAAATAGGAAAAGGAAAGAAGGTAATGCTGTATGAAATTTCCATTAATCATCTGTATCAATCCGGGCAGAACATCGTTCATTATAATAATATTTAGGGATCATTTATTTACAGCAGTGATCTATCAATCATATTGAAATTTGCGGTTGAAGCCAATTCAGCTTATCCACGACGGTTAGTTATAATCTAACCCTTGGTAAACCTATTAGGTAACTACTACATACCTACATACCAGTTAACAACAAACTATCGAGCCTCTCTGGATTCTATTACTCATGATTGAGGCTACGTGTTATTTTAGCGGGTATTCGGAATTATGAGATACTTGATCATCAATTCCTGGGATATTTACCTACCCTCTGGGGGCTTGATCAGCATATAATAATACTCCTTAAGAAATGCACGGATTTTTCATAATCATCATTAAACTGCTTTAAGAGCACTTTTAATTCAATATAGACACAACACATTAATTCATAATCATTTTTCACTGAAATATTCTACGTTAAAATTTTTAATTATATGTTTTATTCATTAGTTTAAAGAATTATAAGACGGCTACGGTTGACTTAATGCGTCTTAAAAAAAATCTTTTATCCTTATACGAGTAAAAAAATATTCTGAAAATATAATAATTTAACAGTCATATTCATAATAACTTATGTTAAGTTTAAAAGAATGTATAACAATAGTACTGAAAATCTCGATTCATAATAACATATATAAGGCAATAATGCTATATAACGGCTACATTACGCCTATTTATCCTCCTGAGACCTACGGTATAGTATACTATACTTTGTAAAATTACATCTATCAGAGAAACCGCATAATTTATTTTTGGTTTGATGATTTTATTTCATGGACAATAGAATAATTTCAAATATTTTCATTTAGTGTTGTTGCATTTTTTATTATTTTGACATTTTGTCACGTGTCAAAGTAAAAAGTGACCATGGAATGTCACCTCTCCAGGTTACTAACAAATTTTCAAAGTAATTTGAACATATTTACCTATTGTTTTTATATATTTGTGTTACTAATATATGTAGTTACTGCAATGAATAACAATTTTTATGATCACTCAATAATTAATGTGTTTTATTTTGGTTTTATTTGTGTAGTATAGTATACTATACATCGGGTTTGTATTCATCTTTTTAGATGATATTGAGTTAGAGAAGTTTCTCTATAACCTAGATGATTCGGACTTGGACCTGTCTGATAATGATATGGAGGATGATTTTCCGATAGAAAACACTACTGAGGATGACCAAACTTCAATAATTGCCGCACCCGACAATGATGATTCTGAGAAAGAATTGGAAGATTGTGGTCCGGTTTGTCCATGAAGATGTCCTGTTTAAAATATCCAATTATAAGAATACCTATTTAGCAACAGAATTGTACAATCCTTGTGATCACAAATGCCATGACCAGAGATATGTTCTTTCTGATAAGAACTTCTTTAAAAGTTATAGATATAATGATATATCTCTGGAAGACAGGGCAAACAATTGTTTTTGGAAAATCCGACCATTTTTAGATAGGGTTCAGGCAGGGTGTTTAATACAAAATAGGGGAAAACATATTTCCATATATGAAATTATGTTCCCATTCATAGTTAATTGCATTATAAAATGGTATGTTAGAGGTAAACCGAATCCTGTCGGACTATTTTTTTACAGTGACAAATCCTAATGGTCTAGTGAGTGACTTTTACCATATCAAGGGCTTACAACATTCACAACAGACATGAAAATATATGGATAGGGATAAGGGGCAGTTTTATCACTTGTAAAAACGTTGCATACTGGACACATAATATATCACGATATATATTTTACGTCCTCTAAATTGGCAGGCTCGTTATTACCTTGAGAGTTTGGTTCAGTTGGAAGAGTTAACTCTAACAGAATTTCTAAAAATGCCTGACTGTCGTCAGACAATGATCTACAGACGAAGGGTCGAGGATCCATGAGTTCTCTGGTACGATAGGACTAACAAGTTATAGAACTAACAAGTAGATAATAAAATCGTCTTGTTGTTATTTAACCAATTTTCCGAAAAACCCCAGTTGATAAGTGAATACGTTGGTCAAAGGGGCCCTGCACATGCCAGAAGTCGATAAATTGAAAATATTTAAAAAGTGTATAGCACCAGGGTGCAAGAAATTGTGCAGCACCAGATGTACCACATGTGACATTTTTTATGTTTAAATGCAGAACGAAATTGCTATGCAGAATTTCGCACCTAAAACCTGAAATAAATATATGATATTTTTTAGGTTTTAGGTATGTTAATGCCAAATTACAATTATTTTTTTAAAGTAAATTATTGTTATAATTATAATTTTCAACCAACCTACATTTCATGAAAATACTTATAAAGTATTTAATAAAATGTTCTTAGAATTTCATATTATCATTTCTTGTTATTTCATACATATGTATTTGTATTAACTTAATCCCAATGTATAGTATATTATACCACATTTTCCAAGAAAACCATAAATTTTTTTAAAAAAAAAAAAAGAAAAAAAACCAGAACAAACATTTGTTTTATCTCCAATTGCTACAATATTTCCGAAAAATTAGCACTCAATAGCAAAAAAAATGCTTCAGGACTCAGGAGGATAAGATAAATACGGTCCTAGGTTGTTTAAACAGCAATATAAGAAGAGTGTAGGGACCGAACATTTTCGATAAATCCCGAATGTTACCGATGGTCGCATTACATGTCTATTATTTTTGACATTTTTGAAACGACGAGAACATTTGTTTTCTATTTCATTTCACAAATTTATAAAACAACGGATAATTATAAATACGATCAAATGCATTGGTCGCGTCTTAATATGACGTAAACGAATTACAAAAAAAATATTTGTTGTAACCACTGACAGATCATTTGATAAGGCTATATTAATTTAAGGTAACCCACACTGTTTCATTATTGCTCCAGTTTTCGCTACAGTTTTACATATAAATATCTAAATAATGATATTCACGAAATAAAAGATGAAAATAAAGCCCAAACACTATAAGAAACTTTATATTTTTGTTTTCAAAACATCGACTGACATCGACAAATGTCAAATCACCGGAGAAACATGAATGAATTGTAACGTTGTCAGCTCAAACAGTAACATAGCAATGATATTGTTATATCGGAATATAAATGTTATTATGAAAAGTCAAGAATATAAGTGCTTCTACTGTGTTTTAGTTATATAATGTTTTTACCACAGTATAAGGAAATATTATGAATAAGACTGTATTGAGTAGGTGCCAATAACAATAGCCTCTGCATATACTCTCTGTTCTAATTTACACTCACATATATATCTTTAAAAAAATGAGAATTATTGTTTTTATTCCAATTTTTTTTATTTTGTCCCCTACGAATCTGTTATCTTTTTACACCCTTTTTTCACACCACTTGTCTGTCTGTGCTGGAATTTCGCAATCGATTTTTAAGTACTTCTTGAACCCACACTGTTTCATTATTGCTCCAGTTTTCGGCTACAGTTTTTCATATAAATATCTAAATAATGATATTCACGAAATAAAAGATGAAAATAAAGCCCAAACACTTTAAGAAACTTTATATTTTTGTTTTCAAAACATCGACTGACATCGACAAATGTCAAATCACCGGAGAAACATGAATGAATTGCAACGTTGTCAGCTCAAACAGTAACATAGCAACGATATTGTTATATTGGTATAAAAATGTTATAATGAATAGTCAAGAATATAAGTGCTTCTACTGTGTTTTAGTTATATAATGTTTTTACCACAGTACAAGGAAATTTTATGAATAAGACTGTATTGAGTAGGTGCCAATAACAATAGCCTCTGCATATTACTCTCTGTTCTAATTTACACTCACACATATATCTTTAAAAAAATGAGAATTATTGTTTTTATTCCAATTTTTTTTATTTTGTCCCCTACGAATCTGTTATCTTTTTACACCCTTTTTTCACACCACTTGTCTGTCTGTGCTGGAATTTCGCAATCGATTTTTAAGTACTTCTTGAACTGTAAGAGCTCTGATACTTTTAGAATTTGTGTATTCCCGTTGACAGTACGTACATCTTGATAGTTTCAGTTTGATAATATTGAACAATCTTGTATTTCATATAAAGTAAACAAAGCTATGCTTTTCAAGCTGAGTGTAAGAAATTTTTTAATTTTATTTGGTTAGTTGCAACAGTAATATTTCAACTCTTTTCAATGTTAAAATATTTAATATCATAATAATAAATATTATTAAATAAGAATAATATACATTTCAACGTTTAATAATTATATTTTTTTTTTCGTTTTAACGTTAAGACAAATTTGAAAAAAGATTCAATTTCAAATTCGTATACCTATCTCATACTCGCTTAGACCCCATTAGATTTTGAAGGATATCTGAATAGAGCTTTGCAATTTTTTTAACTGTCAAATATTTCAGTGACCATAAAATTTAAAATTTTTGTTTTCAAATTAGTAAAAGACACATCACTTTCATGAATGGCATCGAAAAATTCCCATGTTTTCATTATGAAATAATTGAAATCAAAAACAACTTTATTCATTTCATGAAAATGCTTAAAATATTATATAGAAAATTTGAATAGGTACTTTGTGCAGTGACTTGGTAGTGAGGAGTATTGCGTAGTCCACAACCAACTCGATTACTGTATTTTCAGTCTCGATTTGTGAGACAATGTCTCCAAATTTAATCTTTCCATTGGGTAAGTGTCAAATTACAAATTTTCCCAGAAGCAACTCGATACAATTTTACCTGCTCTTCTGTTCAAAAATATTTTTAATGTGTTAATAATAATGAAAATAAATAACGCGATCGTTATAGATTATTGTAAAATGCGCATATTTCTCATTTCCATATTTTTCCGTAATGGAGCTCCCGTTAACAAATTGGTATTTTAATTAATTAAATACATTATTTCCGCTCCGCCATTGTTTATTCCGACGAGGAGTGAGAATTTACTTACTGATTTTTCATTTGTTTAAGTATTGCCCGACATTAAATCAGAAGAACAACATAAATCATCAAATAGCCCGCAGTATCAAACTGAGATACAATAATAATAAACGGAAGCGGTCGTCATTCCTTCTCTCTCTCTTTCTCCGTCTGTCCAACTGCCATTTGTGAGTCTATGGACAGGGACGGCTGGTGTGACTCAGGGCTCACCCTCCTGACCCTTTGTTTGCTCTTGGCTTATTCTGGATATTAATATCTTTTCTTGTTTACCTTTATGATTGATCCGCTTATCGTGAAGGGGATATTTCTATTTGATTTCGGCATGGATGTGTATTATTATTAATCTTGTATTTTCACAATCTTAATTATAATTATAATTATTGCGTGCCTATTTAATTTGATTTATGAGGATTATTGTTGGATGAGTGTTATTACAAACCTTCCAAGAGCAGTTTGTGAATTTAAGTTTTTAATTTATTTATGCATTAATATTAAGCTACAATATAATTTATTTATTTATGTATGCATATTTTATGCATATTTTTATTCTTTTATTGATGTACATGTTTATTATTTTGTCACACTTTAAAATCTGGTTGATTGGAAAAAATTGCCTTATGGCAATAAACCTGCCAGTGTGAATTTTGTTTGTTTATACTATGAATAAAAAAATAAATTAATAAATTAAAATGCAGAATTATGATCCAAAACGAGAAATTAAATCAAACGAGATTAAATCTTGTGCAAGGCCCAAAGTTCATAAACATTAAGCTATAATTATATTGAATTACTTAAAATAACTAAAATAAACTTAATTCGAATATTTTAAAAGTTGCATATATATTTTCCTGGTTCTTCTACAATATTCCAACTTCGTCTCTATTGAGATGTTGAAAAATTGTCAAAAATAAACTTTTTTTTCCACTATATATATATATATATATATATATATATATATATATGTATATATATATATATATATATATATATATATATATATATATATATATATATATATATATATATATATATATATATATATATATATATATATATATATATATATATATATATATATATATATATATATATATATATATATATATATATATATATATATATATATATATATATATATATATATATATATATATATATATATATATATATATATATATATATATATATATATATATATATATATATATATATATATATATATATATATATATATATATATATATATATATATATATATATATATATATATATATATATATATATATATATATATATATATATATATATATATATATATATATATATATATATATATATATATATATATATATATATATATATATATATATATATATATATATATATATATATATGTATGACCACTGACGCGTTTCTCTCTAAGAGCATCTACAGAATGGCGTCAGTGGTTAAAACCATATCAATTTGAGGAAAAAATATAATATATTATCTTATTTTAAGTAATTCAATATAATTTATAATGGAGTTCCATCAAGAATTGACAGTCAAAAATAGAAATAATATTAAGCTTATTTATTTATTAAAAAGAAAACTAAAAGTTTTTTTTAACATAGTAGGTACCTATACATAAATATTTTCACTTTTTAATATGAAATAATATCTACAAATTTGGCATTCCTATTATTCTTTCGCCAGCAAAGATGAAAAAAAAGACTCATATATGTTTAGAGTATCGAAAAATTGAATATATGAAATAATTATAATCGACCATAATCTAATTTACGAAATAGGTAATTTATTGATATGAATATACATACTTAAGACTTTTTGTTTTTAGATCGGTTGGAAGAAATTTCCTTATTATAAAAAACACGTTTTTGTACATGTTTTTTTCTAAATAAAGTAATTAAGTATTATTTTATTTAAATTTATGTGTGATGAAATGAAAGTTAAATTATACATAGTCAACAACAAAGACATGTAAAAAAAACATTACTTTAAACGAAAAATAATAATATCAATTAAGAACACGAAGTGATGAAAATAGTATACCAACGTGACATGAAAAATTAAATGTCATACACCCGATCGTATTTTATTTCAACATAATAAACGGAGCGATTGAGTTGATTGGTCTACTATGAAAAACGATACATTATCAACGCGTTTTTAAAAGTGCCGGGATAATCAATGAAACATCGTCGGCATTCGGTTATCTCCGCCGCCATTCGTTTGCGCAATTCGTTCCGGCTTATCGGCGGCGGTGTATTCGAACAACGCACGTATCTCCCGCGTATTGGTAGGCCTGCCGAGCTCTGACCGGCCTGAAGTTGGTTAGTCACGTCAAACTATGTTGGGAAAGTTCACGGTCGTTTCAATCAACTTGGAAAAGTGGTGAATTTATACGAAAATAAGTAATGAACGTTTCTCAACTTTGACGTAACACCTTGAACATTTTACCGTCAGCCGATCGCCCGGTTTGCCGTGTATAAAAAATAAAGTGCTCGGATGTAATTTCAAACAATATTTCGACAAAGTTTCGCAGTGATACTTCATTTATCTTTGACAACGTTTGTAAACAAGAATATTTTGATATTTTGGGTTTGTACCTACTCGAGAATATTTTGATATTTAATATTCAGCACGAAAAGTGGTGTAATAATTGGACAATTTTATGAACAATTAACAAAGTGTCATAAAAGTTAAGTTGAAAGTGAAACTTTATCAAGGTCGTTCGAGTGACATAATAACTGTTTTGTTGACGTTTTGTATAGAAGTGCTGCGCCGCATAGAAACAAAATATTTGTCAAAGATTTATCTTGCATTATAGATTATCTTTTGCATTCGTGTATTTGGAGATGGCATTGTATCCAGTACGAAATATGTTAGTGCATATTCAAAGAGGATGTTTCAAGTATGTATCGTTGCTACCGAATAAATCATTTTCTCAATGTGCTGTCTTAAGTTCAAAGTCTGGAGTAACTTCGAAACCAGTATTCAACTGGGAGGATCCGCTTAATCTAGAATCACAACTCGCTGAAGATGAAATAGCCATGAGGGACACATTCAAAAGCTACTGCGAGGAAAAACTTTTGCCGAGAATTTTAGAAGCAAACCGCAAGGAACTATTTCATAAGGAAATACTAACTGAAATGGGGGAGCTTGGGATTTTAGGTTGTACAATAAAAGGATACGGATGTGCCGGCGTATCGAACGTTACGTACGGTCTTTTGGCGAGAGAAGTTGAGAAAGTAGACTCTGCCTACAGGTCAGCTTTCAGCGTGCAAAGCTCTCTGGCGATGGGAGCTATCTATATGTACGGATCAAACGAACAAAAAGAAAAATATTTACCCGAAATGGCTAAAGGTAAAATGATAGGTTGTTTCGGATTGACTGAACCTAATCACGGAAGTGACCCTGGATCCATGGAAACAAAAGCTAAATACGATTCAAAGTCCAAGACATATACTTTGTCCGGGTCTAAGACGTGGATAACCAGCTCGCCGATTGCAGATATCCTTGTTGTGTGGGGCAAAACGGAAGACGGCGTTATTCGAGGATTTATTGTCGAAAGGTCTCAAGTCAAATCGGGACTTTCCACGCCGAAAATCGAAGGAAAATTTTCGTTGAGGGCGTCCGAAACTGGAATGATCCTAATGGATGACGTTGTGATTCCAGAAGAAAATCTTTTACCGAACGTTCAAGGTTTAAAGGGGCCTTTTGGTTGTTTGAATAACGCTAGGTACGGCATCGCGTGGGGCGCCTTGGGAGCGGCAGACACCTGCCTAAGAATTGCTCGGCAATACACATTGGACAGGAAGCAGTTCAAGAGGCCCTTGGCCGCTACTCAGATAATGCAATTGAAGATGGCTAACATGATCACCGATATCAGTTTGGGACTTCAAGGTTGTATTCAAGTCGGGAGGTTAAAGGACAAAGGATTAGCTTCTCCCGATATGATATCCCTGATCAAGCGGAATTCTTGTGGTAAGGCTTTGGATATAGCCCGCACTGCCAGAGACATGTTAGGTGGAAACGGAATAGCTGATGAGTACCACATTATTAGGCACGTCATGAATTTAGAAGCAGTAAACACGTACGAAGGTACGCACGATATTCATGCACTTATTTTAGGCAGGGCCATTACTGGAATACCTGCTTTTGCCGCGGCGTAAAATTTTCATTACATTTGTACGTTCGATTTCCATTAAACGCATTAAATACTATGTTTATTCCGCTTTATTAACTTGGAAATTTCAATATCTTGTTCTCTTTTAATGAAATATAATTCCAACTTATTTAACACAATACCTTTCATTTGTTATATAAAAAAAATTACTTAATAAATTGAATTTATTAAATTAATATAAACCTAAATATACATATGTACGAATTTTTATTTGGAGGTACGTCTAGTCAATATGTATTAAATTTATTGAAGTTACGGCTCATTCAAAACATTTTTTAACAATAAATTAACTTGCCAATTATTATTTTGTATATAACTTTACTCATTTAATTGTTTAATTTTTATTTATTTCACTATGACGTATATAAGGAATTGAGACTTTGAGAAAATTATGAATATAAATATTTTTTTTACCAACTAGATGACCAATCGCCATTGACTTGTTTATTTTATGCAGGTACACATAAAGAATAAATATATACTTTTTTTAATATTAAATAACATATATGAATCTTATTTTCTATAAATACTTTTTCATTTGTACTCATTTATAATGATGGTTACACGATTTGTATAAAATACTTAAATGCCTTATTATTTTAATTTTAAAATGTTTGATATTATTTATTTGTAAACCACCCGATTTCTTCTACTTAAATTCTTTGATAGCCCCTCTATCAACACTTCTCTTGTAATATTTTAAAGAAAAATCACCTTCGATGTGGTTCCATGTTTTCTCAATATTTTTTTTACTGTCACGTACCCATTCTGTGTTAAATTGATATTTTTACTAAGTAAAAATAAACTTTAGGTTTTAATATTTTGTGATAGAATTATTTTTTGCTAACGTTAAAAGAGTTACTTTGTTTTAAAATGCCTTATTATTTTAATTTTAAAATGTTTGATATTATTTATTTGTAAACCACCCGATTTCTTCTACTTAAATTCTTTGATAGCCCCTCTATCAACACTTCTCTTGTAATATTTTAAAGAAAAATCACCTTCGATGTGGTTCCATGTTTTCTCAATATTTTTTTACTGTCACGTACCCATTCTGTGTTAAATTGATATTTTTACTAAGTAAAAATAAACTTTAGGTTTTAATATTTTGTGATAGAATTATTTTTTGCTAACGTTAAAAGAGTTACTTTGTTTTAAAATGCCTTATTATTTTAATTTTAAAATGTTTGATATTATTTATTTGTAAACCACCCGATTTCTTCTACTTAAATTCTTTGATAGCCCCTCTATCAACACTTCTCTTGTAATATTTTAAAGAAAAATCACCTTCGATGTGGTTCCATGTTTTCTCAATATTTTTTTACTGTCACGTACCCATTCTGTGTTAAATTGATATTTTTACTAAGTAAAAATAAACTTTAGGTTTTAATATTTTGTGATAGAATTATTTTTTGCTAACGTTAAAAGAGTTTCTTTGTTTTAATGTTGAAGAATTTAATTTTAATTCATTATTAAAATAATATACAGTGATCATGTTTTAAAATTAAGTCGTTATCACAAAAACAAATATTTTTTTAATTATTTTACTATCAATTTTTAGCCATTGTTGTATATTATATTTTATACGAAATATATTTTTGTACAATATTAATCTGTTTTTTTATTATTTTAAAAATTTAATAACTACTGAAAAAGACAATTTATTTTCTTACCAATATTAAAAATAACTAATTCTTGTTTTATAACATAAAATAGTTTGTATTAGTTTAAACCAAGTTGGGTATTTATTTAAGTATATAACAGTAAAAAATAAGTGTTTTTTTTTAAGATAAATTAAATTCAAAAATGATGTAGGTGATTTTTTCAGACCTCTAATCAATTTCGAACTGATGAACTGTGCTTAGGTTTCGTTTAAAAGGGGAAAATGAAAATGTTCAAAGGGGAAACGTAATAAAATAAATAGGCTCTATTTTTATTGCAGCCTTTCGAATAAATGATGCGTCTCTTGGTCTCTTCCTTATCTCATTAGTACTACAAATGTCCAGAAATGAATTGAACCCACAACGTTCAAAAACTGCTGACAGACGAATTTGGTTGGTAATAACGCTCCTCGGTGGTCGAATATCGCCAACTTGACAAAGAAAAAATATATGTTTCCCTGACGACTGTCTATCCTATAGAATTATTTTCTTAAAGACGGAATATAATAATAATACCAACGGTAGGAAAAAACGTACGGATTCCCATAGTTTATTGGTTTTCAAACAAATTGAATTGTAAAGAGACAATTTATGATTTACCTGAACTCTTACTTTAATTTCATATTATTTTAACTATTTTTTTATTCACAGAATATTGTATATTCACAGAATATTGTACATAACATTATTTTTGAGCTCATGTAATTTTGTGTGCATCCATAATTGGACGTCCAGCACTCGTAGTAATAACCAATATTGTTTTCTTTTTGTGAGAATTGTGAGCTGGGTGTCTGTCGATGTACCCTTTTAATAAAATAAAATAAATAAAACATGGTGCACATAGTGTCGGCCTTCGTGGCTCAGTTGGTTATGTATTTGACTGCTGATCCAAGGGTCCCGGGTTCGATTCCCGGTGGAGACACAGTTTTTAATTATATTTTCAGTCTGGATCTGTGAGATGATTAATATAGTAAGTCGCCAGAATCTGGCAACTTGTTATTGGGTGCGTGTTAAATAATGATTTGACATAGTACCTGTTAGTTCCCTGAGAAGCTACATAAAATAAAATAAAGTAAAAAAAATAATATTTTCAATATTAATAAATTCCAAATACGTATTTAACTTTAAATATTTCCTATATTATGTTTGGTATAATACAGTGTGTAAATAAAATGAATTAAATATATAAAAAAAAACAATTTAAATATGTTAATGTGATAATTATGTTTTTTAACAGTTTATTTTGCTGAAAATATTTTTTTTTGCTATGTGTGGTATAATATATTTTATTTTAAATTATGGAAATGTTTTGACACACTAAAAACTAATTGTTTAAAATATACATAAGTAGCATGGGATATCAATTATGTGAATAAATATATAACAATTATTCATTTATACAGAAAATTATTAGTGACCATTTTTTTCTATAAAATTATAAAGTACATTCACACATACCATCACGGCATTTCCCATAATGTGGGTAACTAGCGACAGGTGTGCGGGTGTGTATAACTTGTATTCATTTAACAATTTGAAAATTAAATTAATTTAATTGTATTAAAAATATGGCAACAGGTGAGTGTTGGAAGTATTTGATTTTAGTTTTTATAAATAAATTAAAAATTTGTTAGTTTTCTTAACAGCATTTCATAAAATAATTCTTAAATAACAGCGTCCACTTTGATCTGCTGAACGTGCTTTACTATCTATCCCTATTCATAGTTCTGATTTTTGAAGCTCTTCATTTGAAGTACATTCGGCTAGGCTATGGAATAGCCTAAGTCCTGATATTACGTCGTCTATCTCATTAAACATCTTCAAGAAAAGGCTAAAGCAAAAATATTTATCTGACAACACCTGATTACATCTTCCTCTCCTCTTCCTTTCCTTATCCTTTAGTTTTCCTATCATTGCTATGAATTGTTCTTTTATGCTACCTTATTTGTTTTTTTTTTACTTTTATTCTGCTGTATTTATTTATTTTGTAATGTGATTATGTAACTGATTGCCATAGTACACATTGTTTTGTATACTTAACATTAACTCTGGTTGGTTGGAAGATTGGCGGGCTTATTGCCTAATGGAATTGCCATTAGGCAATAAGCCCGCCAGTGTACAAATTGTATGTACAAGAAGATTCAAATAAAATAAATATATAATAAATAAATAAAATATTTTTTATGAGTATGTTACAATTTAAGTTATGAAAGAAGAAGTTAGGTATTTTTTTAATGATAAAAAAGTGTAGAATTGATGACTGCATCATGTATGAAAGTGAATCATTATCAATGCGAAAGTTTTAGGTTGTTTTGTCGTATAAAAGCAGATTGATTGATTTTTAATCAAGAAGATTAAAAAATTGACCAATATTTATCCAATGACAATTTTTATTATATACAATTGCTTTGGTTTTGAAACATAATTACGTAATCATTTGATTTTATTGCTATCTATGACAGGTAAACATTGAAAAAATATTTACAACAATGTTGGAAAATATACAATAAAATTAATTCCAAAAGTGATGTAAGTAAAAGCAGAGTTGTTGTCTCATTTTACCTCACGAGAAATTTTATGTGATGGTATGTGTAGAATGTGTAGGTATAACACCTACCTGTATTCTTCGGTATTTATCCAGCGATATTATTTTGCATGACAACCCTGGTTTAGAAAAGCTCCGTCTTTAGGGAAATCAGATGCTGAAAGTAATGCCTGACCCGGTGTCGGCTAACTGCTGGTCAAAGTAAATAAAAAAGGTATAAAATATTCCATTTGTCGTTTTGGTACAAAAGAAAGACTCGGTGCAGGAGCTGCAAATGAGAACGTTACCAGACCCGGTACTGCTTTGGCATTGGTGTACCTAACTACTAAATATCTTAATAAATATTTTAAAATAAAAAAATATACTAAAATGGGATTATTTTCATAAGGAAATCTCTTTTAAACAACATGAAGCCTTTCGTTAATTCAGTAGGTACCTACTTGCTTTCTTTTTTTTCAAAATATCAGAAATAAATAGGAGGATGAAGAAAAATGGCTAATTTTTTTAAAATGTTCATATTTATACGTATTCTGACCTTTTTTCCTGACACACGAAGAGTGTTACGAAAATAAAATATTTTTTAATATTTAATTTTCAAATTAAACCTGGTTATTGTTTAAAAAGTAGATTACAGATAAATAATCTTACATTACATTTTAATAACATTGTATTTTTATGTACCTATATTTTTTTATTTTTTAGATAAAATAACATTTTTAATACAACAAAGAGTCAACCATCGAAACCCTCTTTTACATTTACAGTAATTTTACAGTAAATATGTTACCGCCGTGGCACAGTTGGTAATCCGTTTGGTTTCTGTGCGGACGTCCTGGGTTCGATCCCCAGCAGAGGAGAAGTTTATTTTTAAATTCATTTCTCACGATAATGTTGCTTCTCTGGGCTAGAAATACTGGCTGGTTGGAAGAAATTGCCTAAAAAGGAGCATACTCCTAGAGCACATAGCTATCGCCACCGGACCTCATCATGTACCCTTTCAAGTGGGTAAAATATTTTGGGTATGTAGTGTATATTATATGCAAGAGCTCATCATTCATGTAATTTAATATTTTTGGTAGGAGATTTTCCTATATTCTCATGCCATATGCATTATCACCCACAGGTAAAATATATTTATTTTAATAGTTTTATTGTCTGAGGTATTTGCTTTAATTGAATTATATTATTATGTACATTTTTTTAAATGGCAATTACTTATTGGTAAGTTCCGAAACCGGTCGCAATTATACATTATTTGTAATTTTTGTATCAATATTAATTATCTTATTGAATAATGCATGGAGTTTTCACTGGGCCACTAGTAAAGAAATGTATATTGTCTCTTTTACAAATTGTGTAGACTCTCTATCGACCAATAAAAATAGAAATAAAATAAAATGAGGTCAATAAATAATGTGGTTTATACAAAGTTATTAACAATATAGTTAATTCGACATTCGAAAATATTCTCTTATTAACTTGTAATTTGAATTTAAGCAATGTTTTATTTTAAAATTAACATTATTTCGAATTCAGGTAAGCCACTGGTTTACCTTTATAGCGTCTTCTCTTACATTTTATGTATAGCGTCCTTTCATTCGCTCTTATCTCCCCACCCATATTCTATCTCCCTATACTTAAAATTCACGAATTTCCACCCGCAGTGTTATACACATCAATGTAGTCGAATGCATTTTAAATTAGATTGGCGTACTTACCTTCCATTTTGAAACAAACACATTAAATTGTATTCAAAAGAAAATAATATGTGAAACAACATATTATCTAGTGTTAATAGTACCTACTTACCTACATAAAATTTAATATTAAATAAATTTAGGTTTTGGGTTAGTTGAAAGATTATACCTTATAGTAATAAACCCGTCTTTGTATAACGAGTAAAACGAGTGGGTTTATTTTCCTCACTACCTACTTGTGTACATTGTGATATTTATAAATTAATTAATTATTCATTCATATATAGTATATTATTATTTTTTAATTGTTTATTTATTTATTTATTTGTTTATTTATTTATTTATTTATTAATTATATTAATTAATTTATTTATATATTTATTTAGGTATATATAATTTATTAATATATTTATTTATTTATTTTTTATTTATTAATTTATTTTTTTATATATTTATTTATATTTACCTATTTATTTATTATTCATTTATGTATTTGTTTGTTTCTTTCAATATTTACTTATTTATTTATTAATCATTTATTTTTAATTTTTTATTTATTTATTTATTTATTCATTTATTTATTTATTTATTTATTTATTTATTTATTTATTTGTTTATTTATTTATTTATTTATTTGTTTATTTTTTTTTTTATTTATTTATTAATTATTTAATTAATTTATTCATTTATTTATTTATTTATTTATTTATTAATTTATGAATTTATTTATTTATTTATTTATTTAATTATTTATTTATTTATATATTTATTTATTTATTTATTTATTTATTTATTTATTTATTTATTTATTTATTTATTTATTTATTTATTTATTTATTTATTTATTTATTTATTTATTTATTTATTTATTTATTTATTTATTTACTTATTTATTTATTTATTTATTTATTTATTTATTCATTAATAATCCATTTAGTTATTAGATTGATTTAGATAATGTATGATTGAATGAATGCTTATTCGGGATTCATAACGTTAAATCAATGTTTTTGCTAGTCAAATAGCCCAGTAGAAGCTCCTATTGTTGGTTATATTTACATAATACAATGACTTTCAATAATATAATATACTAATGCATTATAATGCTGTCCACAATACATATATCTGAATTACCTACAATGTACATATTATAATGAAACTATAGGCCTATTTCTCTAAGTACTTCCATATTCATGGTTCCTTTGCATTGTATTCCACTCAACTGTGATTGATTTTCTTACAATAGATTTAAGATAACATACTTACCTCAATGTACAAAACTAGATTGGGGACACATTTAGGTCGAGCTATGAATATATCTCCGCCACAATTATTAAATTACTAGGGGCTGAATTACGCCACTAAGCTAACAATCCAAATTCTTTTCCCGTTTTTTATAATCCTGGTCTTAATCAGATCGCGAGAAAATTCAGATCATATTTTTATTATGTAAACAAATGCTCATAAATTATTATATGAATTTAAGGGTATAAGCAACAGTCACTCACTAAACCGATGAAATGATCTTGTTTTAAATTCTCAACATGATCATCAATCTCGCTTTTAAGAAAAAAAGTAAATTCGCGTGTGTTGGTTTAAGAAAGTCTCAGTGCTATTTATGTATATAGGTACGCTATTTGATCGTAATCAGTTTGAAATTGTCTTTTTTTTTACTTTGAATTATGTTACTTGTATAACTTATGTAACTTAATTTTTTGCTTTTGCTTAACTTATGTAACTATTTTTTCCTTTTTTTTTTACATAACTTTTGTAACTTCATTTTCTCTCATTTATTTAACTCTTACTAGTGCAACTTACGTGTGTGATTAAATATGAGATCATGTAATTTTGTATCGTCGTGTGCATCCATAATTGGACGTCCAGCACTCATAATAATGACCAATATTATTTTCTTTTATGAAAATTGTAAGCTGTCGATGTACCCTTTTTATAAAATAAAATAAAATAAATTAAAATAAATTAGCCAAACCCCTTCGGTCAGCCCAAGATCGTAATAAATATAGGCAGACCATTCGTCTAGTTATTGTGTGTACCCGACATCCTTAGTTATTTGACAAAAGAGATGTAAAACTATATGAAGAAAGGAGAATGAGGATCGACCGCCATGGCACAGTTTATTAGCCGTTTGCCTTCTCTGCGGCGGTCTTAGGTTCAATCCCGAGCAGATGAGAAATTTATTTAAATAATTTCTCACGCAAGTCTTACATCTCTGGTTAATAAACTCGCCGATTGCGCAGGGTGCAAGGAAGTGTTCATTATTATTATTCTTGTAAACAGAAAATGTAAAGTGTATTATTCCAGAAATTGATTCGTTTTTTGATATGTTCAAGTATCACTTGCATGCGTTAAAAAGTTCTGCATCACTTGCATGCGTTAAAAGGTGAAGGCATTTCGCCATCCATTGTTCAATTAATCATTACCAGCATAAGTTCTATCCTGTCATTAATGTTTATCTTATCTTGCCGTCCAATTCATTGGAAAATAGTTTTTTGTTCCCTTTTATTAGTCCTGCTTTCTACATACAAACATCATTTTTATATGCTTAGGTATTCAGGCATGACACATAACTATTTTTATGTGCTACCTTTGAGTTTTTTGCAATAAGGTATTCAGGCAACATATGGATACCTACATTTATTGACATGATATCGTTAACTATTTTTATATGCTACCTTTGAGTTTTTCGCAATTATGTATTTGGGCGTTGACATGATATCGTTAATTATTTTTATTGACACGATATCGTTAACTATTTTTATATGTTACCTTTGAATTTTTTGCAATAAGGTATTGCAACATATAGATACCTACATTTATTGACATGATATCGTTAACTATTTTTATATGCTACCTTTGAGTTTTTCGCAATTATGTATTTGGGCATTGACATGATATCGTTAATTATTTTTATTGACACGATATCGTTAACTATTTTTATATGCTACCTTTGAGTTTTTTGCAATAAGGTATTGCAACATATAGATACCTACATTTATTGACATGATATCGTTAACTATTTTTATATGCTACCTTTGAGTTTTTCGCAATTATGTATTTGGGCATTGACATGATATCGTTAATTATTTTTATTGACACGATATCGTTAACTATTTTTAAATGCTACCTTTGAGTTTTTTAACAATTAGGTATTCAGGCATGACATTATACCTACATTTATAGACATGTATACCTACATTTATAGACCAGTTGAAAAGGCCTTCACCAGGCGAAACGGTCGTTCTGGAGAGTAAAAATAAATGTAGAAAGAAAAACAAGTGTTTAATTTATTTTAAAGACATGATATCGTTAAATAATCTTTGTTTACAAATCCCAATCAAAATATATTTAAGAAGTACGTAAATCATATTGTTCTTTTCAAAAAAAAACTTGGGCTCGAGTCGAGACTGTTTTATGTTTCAAGTTCATGGCGAACGAAATAAATGTAAATTCAATGTGTTCATAAAATCCTTTGTATATTCTTGGGAATCAACTTGGGATAAAGATTTGGTATTCAATTCTTTACCAAAAACATACAATATTTTTAACATAATCCCGGTATCTTTATAACTTTTTCTTTTCATCTAAGTACCGGGTGGGTTCTTCACATTTTATAAATATAAAAGTACTTTATTTTTTGTGAACAGTCTGTTTTTCTTTGATGTTCTTAACGGAACAATAATATAATTGTACCATTTCAAATCAATAAAATATATTTTATGCTTATTTTGTTTACTCGTTTTTTTACATGGAGTGGATGTGCATTTTATGAAGGTTTTTTAAAATCAAAAACACTGATTCAAGTTCCACGTATTGTGCATATATGAATTTTGAGTTTAACTGGAAAATTATTTCGGTAAACTTGACCCTCATCATAAGAGCCTAATAATCAGGAACGATAGTCCTGTAAATAGGAAAAATATATATCATGTTGGTCTAGAATCAGTGTTTAAAAAAAATAAGATGATGTTCTGCAATATCAAAGCCACCAATATTATTAAAATAAAAAAAAACATCTATCTATTTTGTGTTTGTACCTAAATCAAAAAGTTATATTTAATTTTTGGTTTGATGACGAAAAATTTTCGCGATATCTACCATTTTTGTAATCACTTAATTCTATTTTATTTACAATTATCACTTTACATGCACCGTTGAATTATATTCTTTCTAAATCCTTAAGGTTTCTTTAGAAAATAAATAATTTTAATGTAAGCATTTAATAATAATAGGTGAATAAAATGTCTTGTATGTACATAGCCATCTAAATAGTAAAACACTAATTCTGACCATAAGAAAGAAAGGTCTCTGGCCATACCTACTCAAAAAATATTATATAATTAAAATACGATCTGACCAAACTGCTATTATTTAAATGAAAGTTCTGATTATATTTTTACTAATGTTTGAAAGATTGATGACAATACCCATAATAATTATAAAAAAAATGTAACATTGAGTTTTATATGATTTAGATGGCGAGAGCTGTTAAAACATACGTGTTGCAACTTGCAAATACATTCTGTTGTATGGAGTGGAAGGTTGGACTCTCAAAATCTTAACAATAAATCAAATTGAAGCATTTGAGATGTGGCTATACAGAAGGTTGATGCGCATCTCGTGGTTCGATAGAGTCTGCAATGAAAGAGTTCTAAATATGACGGACAGAGAAAGAGTTGCTGACACTGAGATGCGAAGCCGCATACTTTAGCCACATATTCCGTGGTGATAAATATGCCCTTCTACAACTTATAGTCGAGGGACTGATAGAAGGAAGACAAGAGTACAGGATTGTTCGGGATTCCAGATTAGGTTGGTGTCACTAATTAGGTTGGTGCAAGATCGTGATGAGCTCGATGTGATGGTCGCCAACCTCTATTAGTAGCAGCACGAGAAGAAGAAGAAGATTCCAGATGCGCCGTCACTAATTAGGTTGGTGCAAGATCGTGATGAGCTCGATGTGATGGTCACCAACCTCTATTAGTAGCAGCACGAGAAGAAAAAGAAGAATTACTACGAACACTCTTCTCAATCCTAAAAATATACCTTTTTGGTATTTGAAAAATTATGCATTCTTGAATATCTATTTGTTGTACCTATAGGTATTAACTACGGGAGAACTAAAATGTATCAAATGTTCGACATCGTAGTGAAGGACATATTTTATATAATTGTTATTATTTTTTTCTTTCCTTCGCAAAAAATCCTAATTGTTTTATAAATTTTGTATAAATACAATACATAATCTATAGTAACAAATAAACAATTATTAGGTACATAATATATATAGTTAGCACATTTTTTTCTTAAAAAGACCGAAACATTTTTCCTCTTTTAAGTCCCTCGGCATGCTTTCATATAATGTAAGCCCATTATATATTAGAGAATTCTGAGGTTGAGACTTTATTTCGTTTGTCTAATCTAATATATTCTCTGTTTCCTGTGTAGGTAATATTCGTGCTTTTCTTTATTGTATCTAATTTTTTTGAGATTTTTCCTGTCAAACCATTGAAACATTATATAATGTATGAAAATTAAAACATGAAAGTGTATTTTTTGTTTGACAGACATAAGGTTTATAAAATTTAACATTTCATGTATTTTTGTTCTTCTATTACAATTTAAAACGATTCTCATAACTCGGTTTTGAATAATTGGGATATTTTTAATTTCAGTTTTACATAAAAATAATATCGTAGGACAGCAAGAAATGTGTGATTCTATCATCGTTTTGTAAATGAGAAGACATGTTTCTTTATTTTTGTATTTTCTTATTATTATTAGTTTGTCCACACATAATTCTTGGTGCATTTCAGTGTTTATGCGATATGTTTTGCACAAAATGCGTCACTAACCAAAATATACATGTGAAAAAAAAACAAGTATTTAATTTTAATAAAGTTACTCTACAAAAGTATTTAATTTAAACAAAGTTGTGGTATTTATTATTATGATTTCAGGGCGATATTTATTTATTTATTTATTATTAAAAATAACAAAGAAAAATACACAATACAACAATATATACAATTTTTAAAAAGATACATTATAATTTTGTTTTTTTTTATGACTCAACTTCAAAAAGATATGTTTTGCGAAATAAAAATGAAGACTCCATAAAGGAGATTCATATTTCCCATATTTGTTTGTCGTCTAATTTTCTTGTTGTCGGTTCTAACTTATACCCAAATGAAAAATTTTAATTTAATTTTTATATTTAATTTTTGACAAATTTTCCACTTGCAATGCTTTAAAGATAAATGAATTCAATGCACGAATGCAGTCTCCTTACAAGAATGTTAATTTGATCGGAGCAAAGTGATCCATAGTCGAGATTACTTACCAGGGTTAAAATTGAAATTTTGTTTAACTCAGATTAGGATTTTATTTTAAGTCTCCTTTTTAAAATAACCCGCTACGTCCACGGATTGCTTTTTTTTTATTTTGACCAAATACTTTCGTTTTCGACCAAAATGTTAATTTATTATCAGTCGATCACATAACACTTTTGCAAGGCATTACATGTTACACTAGAGCACTAAATGTTCACTGAAGTTTGCCGATTACAGGACATTTAACATGTGAATGCTTTGTTTGGCATGTTTTTTATCACATCTTTTCAAATACGCCGCTGTTCTAATGGAACCTTAATTCAGTTTTTTTAATCATGATATTGTATGTATAGAGTGTTATTGAACCAAGGGTATAAGATTTTTTTTTTGTTTGAATTCACAATTAATATCTGTTTATTTATATTCGTTTTTGATTTATCCGCCTGTGACTTCTGACCCGGCTCATATTTATATTCCCATTTTTTCTGTTACTTAGTAGGTACTATTTATATTTAATTTTTCTAATATTTTTTACAAATGTATTTTTATTTGTGTTTTTGTTTTTGTATAAATTCATTGATAACCTGTGAAAATGTGAATATTACAGGTGAATAAAAAATCTCAACTGTGTAAAAATAAACAGATCCAGAACAGGCTTTTGCCTAGTGGGGCGTTATTAGTCAGATTATATAATGCAGTATTTATTTTGAGTAATAAATGAATAAATAAATAATTTCATAGACGAAAAAAAATTCTTTAAGCATAACTTAAAATTTGATAAAAGATGTTGATTTATATGTAGTTATTAACTTGAATTCATTCTTTTTCAGTTCAATATTCTCAATTTTTCATTTTTTACCTATAATGATACGTGTTTTCTTCAATACGTAGAGCGTGACACATGGATGAAATCAAAGTGTTAAATCATATAGATAGCATGCAACGATGTTTTCTTGATTCACATATACATAAAGCGTGACGCGAATACACACGTACGCAAAAACTGATTTATAAGTACTGTTCTTTAGGGGTCGTTGTAATTTGTACGCAATCTGTTGCACCCCAAGCTAAACTTTCGACAATTTGTATTCCATGGGTTTTTCTCTCCATGTTCCCCTTCCATCCAATTTAAACCTCCGTTGCATCATAATATATTCAAAACTCATACGTACCCGTCCGTAATTCCTTTCCTCTTATTTGACTATATCTAATTTATATGTATGTCAACCGAGACACAAGCGTATATTATATTCTGTCATTTAAATTATACTTCAAATTCAAATAAATATTTGCATATTAAACAAATATTTCTTGTTATCGTTGAAATCGCAGGGGATTAGATTTCCAATTCTTATGTAACATCAAATTATTTACAAGAGTTCAAGTACATAGGTATTGTTTATAGCTTAAATAAGAGATATTTAGTGATAAGTTATAAAAACACTAACAGTCTTACTAATAAACGTGTTGTGAAATTTACACGACCGTTGAACATCTGTGTAGGCAAAAACGTTACCAATAAACGCTATCAGTTGATCAGTTGGTTAAAGACTGTGTATCTCTCATACAAATTATACACATCGCTTGCACAGCTGTCATTTTAAGACAAATTTCATCTATCACAAATCAAATTTGATTTTGATATGCGTGTTTATATTGTTATATTTTGGAATAATATGACGAAACCTCTACAAATTATTATATTCTCGATAGTTGTGCATTTTAGGAGCGAAAAGTTGTCAAAAGATTTGTTCTTTTATAATATCTACAATGGTGTTCGCTTGGGTATTCGTATGATGAAATTATTTCCATATTCCTATTTTGAAATGTGAAAAACATATGAAAATATTAACTACGACAAACGTCAAAAGTCAAAATTATAATGGCGAAGTGCGAAATTACAACGTTGTCGGATTATTTTTTTGTTGTACTCTTGTTGTAGCTACGCAGTCGTTATACAGCGTTTATTAGTAAGATTTTCAAATAATCGCTGCACGGGGTTTACACGGTGTGTAACTAAAACACTGGTCAACGGGTTTGCAGTAGATTTCATTAGTAAGACTGTAAGAATTAATTAAAAAATAAAACTTGCTGTTTGTACAGAATACTAGAAAATATTGAGTTACCATACAAAACCTTTGTAACTACCAATGCGTTTATTTTTTAATCGAATGTGAATTCGGTTAAAACGCTCCGTATTTTGACCATATTCAAATTCATTTGGCGCTCGGTTCTCTCTGCTTACCCCGTAAGGAACATGGCGTGATGGTTTGTATGTATGTATATAATAAATATTCAATGCTAAAAGTTGACTTTTGACTAAAACGATTTTGGACCCATTATAATTGGTATCATTGACCTAGGGACATGGCGCGATAGTAGTATAAATATGTAGGTATGTACATGGGTACTTTGATCAAACCTCTGGTCGTTAGTTTTTGTGCGATTCAAAGTATGAATAGAAAAGGGTGAATTCCCCAGATGCAAGTAGCGACCAAAGTTAAATTGCCTTTTTCCTGCAGCTAACTTCAAGTCGCGTATTATTTGTTAGAAGAATCGCTCTAAACTAAAATCTCAAGTTTTCCTCTTCACCCATTGTTCACTGCAAGACATACTTACTATACAGAGTTTTTTGTACAGAAATTGTCAGAGAAAAAAATCAAATATATACCTACCTACATAATTATAAATGGGAATAAAATTAATTTCATATTCAGCAGTCTTCTAAGGTTGGGTTGTTTCAACAAAAGTATCAGTAAGTGTATAGTTACTTACTTCTACTTTCCGTGTCCGGAACACCATCATATTGGTTGGTGCTCCGGTGGTGGAAGGATTGGCCGGCATTCTGCCGTTTCCAGGGACGCCCGATTGCTTTCCGAAGTTAACCGAAACTCAATCTACGTGGAGGCTCCTTCCGTGTCCCCAGTGTATAGTTAAAGTACTTTGATTTCACAAAATTGTTCAAAATTGTGTCGTTTGACGGCATTATATTTCAACGAAACAACCAAAAGTGTTGCGCAATTTTATGAAATCAAAGTAATAAATTAAAATTACAAATTACTTTGTTTACACCACTAATGAGTATTTAGATATAGTTAACTAGTTGCGGAGCTGACCCGCTCTCTCATCAGAACAAACTAATACTAAAACTTAAAACTATGTAACGAACGGGTGTAGTGTTATATTGCAGTTAGGTTAGGTCCAAGGCTTGACAACTGGAGGCTTTGGAGATACAAAAATCGATAAATAAAAAAGAAGCAATAATTAATAATCAAATAAATTTAAACCGGACGCCCCTGTTCAATATCTTTCCACTACCACCCACACGCACTTATAACTCCTCCCCCTAACTGCAATATAACACTACACACGTTCGTTACATTGTTTTAAGTTTTAGTATTAGTTTGTTCTGATGAGGGAGCGGGTCAGCTCCGCAACTTGTTAACTATATCTAAATACTCATTAGTGGTGTAAACAAAGTAATTTGTAATTTTAATTTATTAGTTAAAATGTGCCACAAAAATAAAGCTACGACGTATAAAGAAATCAAAGTATTTTAAATATACTATTATTGATAATTTTGTTCGAGAAACACAGCCTAAGAGAGACCGTATTGACAGGAGATTTCACTTCCAGTGGAGTTACCCTTTTGAATTGTGTTTTCAGTCTGGATCTGTGAAACGATAAATACAATAATAATAAAGATTAAAAATTTCCTGCACTTGAATTTACCGCCTTATGGCAATTTATTCCAACTGACCAGTGTTTACAGCCCAGAAAAGCAACATTTGCGTGAAAAATGAATTTAAATTAATTTCTCTTTTGCCTGGGATCGAACGAGGACGCGCGCCCTGATTGAAATCGGCTTACCAGATGTGCCACAGCGGTCGGTATCATTAGCAATTTTCAAACAAATTTTAGTAAATATACGATTTATTTTATAGTTCATAACTAAATTTTTTACTTTGGCACCTTAAGTGCAGTGTCTGCAAGATTTTAGAGTTCTCCGGACTCTGCTTACGTTCTTCGTGTGTTCTTTCTGAAAGGGGCCGTTATTAGTCCCACAATCAGAACGGTTGGCAGTGGAAGAAGAAGAACAGTACTAACCGTAGAATACAAAATACTAATTTTAATTATTCGTGTGTACAATTTGTAATAACATATTTTACTATTTTTTTTTACCTAAATTTCATTTGTGGGTATGTACACGCGGTGCAGTGCTATGCCCAATCTCATTGCCCGTGTACTATCGTAACAGCTGCAACCAAATACATAGCCGGTTTGTGGTAATTAGGAAAATCTCACCGGCAGAATCCCTAATGAATGAACCGTCAAATACTTGGTGGGGATTAGCCAACGTTGGTCGTGGTGAACCTACCTACCTAGGCTGAAGGGGATTTGCATATTCGTTTTGATTTTGTTTCGCCAAAAAGAATAACAAAAAAAACAGTACAGCATTTTTCAGTCGAGTCGAGCTGAATAATTCCAATTTAATATAACGATATGTTTATGTAGTCAGGCATTTGAAGGCTTTGCTGCACAACCCGTCCAAATCCCAGGCTATTGTTATTGGCAATCCTCGGTTGCTGTCTACATTAAAAAATACACTCCTCCCAACTCTACTGATTAACAATCAGATCATTTCCTTCTACAAAGTTGTTAAAAATCTTGGTATCTTCTTCGACGAAGATCTTTCATGGCATGAACAAATTTCTTATTTCAGTAAGAATCTGTTCTTTAGTATACATTGTCTCTATAGACTAAAAAAATTCTTCCGACACATTCAAAAATCACGCTTGCACAATCCTTACTTCTCCCATTGCTTGATTATGCTGACTTCTGTTTTCTGGACGCTAACGAAGGACTCCTTAATAAACTTGAACGATTGCAAAATGTTTGTATACGCTTTATTTACAATCTTAGAAAATTTGATATGTTTCCACTTACCGAAATCTTCTTCGCTGGCCTAAGATACGTCAACGTCGTCGTAACATCCATTTACTTTCTCTACTGTATAATTTAATAAAAAATCCATAAGTGTTTTCAACAATTTTAAAATTCAGCATCAAATCCCCCAAAAATATCCTTTTTTAACACGTAAATTAATAGAATAGCGCATTACGTAGTTTTAATATATGTATAATGTTTTCATTCGCTAGATACATATATGCTCTCTTTAAATAATATTTGTGAAATTAGCCAATTGACCGTTTTAACTTAAAGTTTTGCGTTCAATCATTTATCTAAACTAGAAAATTACAAGAATGAAACAAATACTTAAAACAATACTGCAAAAGTCTTTAATGCAGCTTTGTCCACTTTTTTCCGTGCTCAATATGTTCATTTTAAAATTTATCGGATCTAGAAAATTACAAGAATGAAACAAATACTTAAAACAATACTGCAAAAGTCTTTAATGCAGCTTTGTCCACTTTTTTCCGTGCTCAATATGTTCATTTTAAAATTTATCGGATCTAGAAAATTACGAGAATGAAACAAATACTTAAAACAATACTGCAAAAGTCTTTAATGCAGCTTTGTCCACTTTTTTCTGTGCTCAATATGTTCATTTTAAAATTTATCGGATCTAGAAAATAACAAGAATGAAACAAATACTTAAAACAATACTGAAAAAGTCTTTAATGCAGCTTAGTACACTTTATTCTGTGCTTAATGTGTTCATTGTAAAATAATAAAGATGTTTAAACAAGTAAATTTTCATACGTTCGAGAAATTTCCATTTTCAGCTTGGACATCGTCAATGTAACACTTTGAGTTGAGTTTCACAATTATAGTGCTGGCAACACCCATTGAGGTGGATGTTTTGGCTTTCATTTAATTTCGAAGCAACCCCCATGCTTGTGAATTTGCAGAGCAAGGGGTAGAAAGCAGCGAGCGAGGGTTTAGCAGTTTTCCGCTCGGATGCTTGCGCCATCTCTCGCTAAAGATGGGGCGTTAATGGGAATGTCAACTACTCCTCTCAATTTGTTCTTCTGGCCAACGGTCGCACTACACACGCTCCTACTTTGGGTGACAAAGTGAGGATTCGTTGTGTTCTGGACGATTTATTTTTTGAAATGTATGTAAAACATGGTTTGCGAGTACACCACGAGAACATTTATAAAGAGGTGTGAATGTTGATATACGCAATGAAAAAAAATACAATCGAAATAGACTAGCTCCACCATTTATCTTGAAAAAGAAGTCTATACTCGTAGTTATAACAACCATTACTTAAAATACATAAAATTTGCTGTCAAATAAGTAGAGCCAAGCATATTCTAGAGCCTGGGTATATTAATTTATTTATAGTTTCTCGGGAAACAAACAGGCAATAATAACAATAATAAAATTTAATTAAAAGCAAAAAAAAAACAGATTATCAAATAATTACTTTCTTTCTTTCCCCTTAGCGCTTTTGTTCCGTTTCTATCGGGGTACGCTTTGACCATGATCCTGGAATTGGCGAGTCTGGTTATTACATTGAAGCGACTGCAATCTGACCTTCGTATCCCTCAGAAAGGGGAACCAGACAAATTGGATCATGGCTACACATAGCTAGTGATATCAATCCGCACATGTTTTTTTTGAAAATCCAGAGGTGCGTGCCCTGCCCTGATTCGAACCGTCAACCTCACGCATGTTAGGCGACGACCTTACCGCTGGGCTATCACCGCTCCTATCAAATAATTACTATATCAAATAATTATAAACAGGTATGCACTTTTTCAAATAATAATTTAGCACGCACCCAATAACAAATTGCCAAATTCTGGAAACTAACGATAGTAATCGTCTCATAGCTCAGAACAATCAAAAACTTTATCTCCAGCGGGAAAAATGATCGAAAAATGTGAAAAATCGGGAATTGAAAAATGAAAAATCAAAATCTTCTTCTTGTTCTTTTATTAGGCCCAGGGGCTGTTTTATGCTGCATTTTCAGCCTCGTGTGACTGCCAACTATCTTGTCATCTTTTCTTCCAAATCTTGATCCCAAAGATAGTCCAATCTTCATACATGCGTCTGACGTGTTCGTTCCAGTACCTTCTCCTTTGGCGCCCCCATCTTACAATGCCCTCAGCTCCGCAGATTCTTCGGATCCCTTCATTTCTGACTCTATCACGAAGACTTTTGCCAGCTATGGATCGCAGTATTTTCATTTCGCTGGTGCACAGGAGTTGTTTGGTACGGACCGTATCAGCCATGGATTCAATGGCGTATGTTAGGATAGGTCTGACGCATGTTTTGTAGATCCTCATTTTGCCCTTGGTGCTCACAAAATAAAAATGTATATAAAAATATTGTCACTATTTACGAAATTTAAACACAAACATACATTAAATAAGCCAATAAATAATGCTGCCTTGGCGATGCCTCATATTTTTTAAGCTGCAAATATATATATCAATTAGGTATTTACTTATTAGTTGAAAAAAATTAAAAATTTGGGATAAAAGTAACAAATTCTAAGTATAAAAAGGAGTAATGTAAGTATCCGAATGTTGTTATAAGACGTTGGCGTATCTTCAGTCAGAAATAAATGTTTCTAAGTATACATAGAATAAAAATAAACTTGGAAAAAAAAGATTTTATCAAACAAATACCATCCATGAAATATTAATTTTATTTTATACGTTACGGGGTGTAAAGTCTAAAAATAAAAGAGATTTACTAAAGTTTATCTACTGTCGGCGCCATAATAATACAAAACATGTTTTAGTGGCGTAATTTTCTACAAAAATCCTACGCGGAATGTTCTTTCTTACCGCAAGTTCTTCGAAAATTATGAAATTTTGATGCCCCGTCAATGTTAGCTCCGACACGAATCTCGGGGTTTAATCTGCGAATAATAAAACAACAGATTGGAATATTAAGATGGAGATGAGCGCCACGTTTTATTGCGCGAAAATTAAGCGTGAAAAATTGACATCGTGACAGTTTTACGATTTAATCTTAAAACGTTGTACAATGATAATATTTTGCTATATAAATATGTTGATAGGTGATATATTTTTGAGTTGCAAGTAATTTTTGTACTGAATCGATAAAAATATTTTTTATTTATATATAATATTTTGTTAGTTATTATTATTATTACATAAACATGGCTAAGAATTTTTCTTAAATAAGTACTGTCCCAATAAAGTTAAAAACTTGTGTATGGGACAGGAGTAAATGTGTCACCCCGTGGCACAGTTGGTAAGCCGTTCGGTTTCTGTGCGGGCGCCCTGGGTTCAATTCCCAGCAGAGGAAAAATTTATTTAAAATCATTTCTCACGCAAATGTTACTTCTCTGGGCAGGAAAGAATGGATAGTTGGAAGATATTGCCATATGGCAATAAACTCGCCACTTGTGTAGGGAGCAAGAATTTGCTAATTAATTTATTTAAATCACCAATACACCAATGGTCGATGAAGTACCTACAAAAATAAATGTACAAAGAGAAAACGAAAAGTAAAATATATATTTTTTTTTCACTAAGTTTTTTTTTTGACTCTCGTACTTTTCCATTGGAATTGCTTTCTCTATAATTGGAATCGCTGATGGAATAACAAGCGTGTGGTGCTCTTGATATAAAGTGTAATATATAATATTGATGAAGAGTTCTTCCATAAGAGAAATGATGTAGACACTCAGGGGGAAATTAATTTTCCCAGCAAAAGGATTTTCGTGTCGCGATATACACACTATGTATAATGTGTATAGACGAGGAAATAAAGAAAATTGAACAGTTGAAGAAAAAATTTCCTCATTTTTTGTTTCATCTTTGCTGTATATAAGGACGGAATCGGCGAATAAAGACAGATCGGATACATTTAAAAATTAACAGTGTCATAGGTTCGATGCGCATCAGAATGGAAAAAGTTATCGATAAAAAATAACTGGTAATAAAAAAATGTTGGGCGTTTTAGTTAACACTCGCAAAAGACGCCTGGATGTGTTTGATGTTTGAATAATATTTATAATAATAATTATAGGGATTTTCATAGCTCTTTTAATGGTTTAAGATCATTCCAAGGACGTTTATAGTTTTGTGCTGCTCTACAAAACAAATCTTTTTTCAGTCTTTTTTAACAGATTTTTAATTATCTCAATAGAGACGAAGTTGGAATATTTACTGTAGGAGAACCGGGAAATCAAGGCACCTACAGGGCTTACGACCTGTCATCGGCTGGTTTACGTGATCACTTTTTGCGCTTGCGCAACGTTCACCAATTATGCCTTTTTTAATGAGATCCCTATCAATTCATAGGGATCTCATTAAAAAGGCATAATTGGTGAACGTTGCGCAATCGCATAAAGTGATCACGTAAACCAACCGATGGCAGGTCGTAAGCCCTGTAGGTGCCTTGATTTCCCGGTTCTCCTACAATAAATATTCCAACTTCGTCTCTATTGAGATAATTAAAAATCTGTTAAAAAATATCTTTGACTCCCGACAGGGAAAAAAATCCAATGTTTGCGCATATGCAATAATAAAAATATTCTTTTTTCAGTCCTTTCGCGAAAGTTCTCTTGCTTTGAGCACCGCGGACATCTAGAGGTAGTGCATTCCACTTAATAAGACCGCGAAGAGCAGACGGTCAGTGTTACATCTACGGCAGTCTGACTTCTTTACACACGATTTCGTTCACCTATACCACAAGCATTCATGCATTACCTAAAATAAGCAAAAAATGTAGGTACTTCATGTGATTGAAATCGATCAAGACAGAATTCAAATCAACTATAATTCTAGTCCAGTACACTATCCGCTCTTCCACTGAACCATTTAGATCAAAACGATTTACCAACTGTTATGGAATATTCTGTTATTGAATAATAATATGGAATATAAATATAGAGAACGTTATTCTTTTAATGGATGTTACAAATCGTGTTCAATGAATAAATTTTGTAGATTTATGTACATACAATTCACTTCTTATTGTTAATCAGGGGGGCAAGTCTGGTCCGATCGGCGAAATCAAAACCTCAGTGATTACCCATATCATGGATATAATTAATATATGGAGTTCTATAATATATTTAAATGTCATAGAACTCCATATGATAATTATATCCATGATATGGGTAATCACTAGGGTTTTGATTTCGCCGGCCGGACCAGACTTGCCCCCCTGGAGTACAAATTTAGAATACAGTTTTCAGTTAATAATTCAATCTGTATTTATCAGGCTTTAAAGCTAGAATGATTTCCTATTTGTTCCTTTATTTGTTAAAAATATATGTAAAACTTTAACAATCACTTGATATGATGTCCTGTTATTGTGTACCAAAGTCTGTCATTTACTGTTTTTTCCATTGTTTTTAATCTCATACATTGTATTATATTCTACTGTACTGTTGGGTATCCAAAATAAACAAAAATAATATTTTTATTGACAAACATTTTTTTTCGATTTACATACAAAAGAATATTCGATTTACATACACATTGGTACAAGTAGGTAAACAAGCCAAAAATGAAATAATATTTCTGGAGCAGTTCAGGGGTGACATGTGTGTGTGACACCGTCATCTCATTTTTAAGGACTGTTGCTTTCATTGTTTACAAATAAAAATGAATTTCTCAATGTCTCAATAGATTGCGTTACAAAAAGGTTTCTCCGTTACTCCATAGATGGCAATAGTAATAATGCATTATTGTCAGGTAAAATGTTACACACTATTCAAATATATAGAACTTTCAAAATAACATCGATAAGGGAACTCTATAAGAAGGCGTAATTGGTGAACGTTGCGCAAGCGCATAAAGTGATCGCGTAAACCAGCCGATGACAGGTCGTAAGCCCTGTAGGTGCTTCGAGTTCCTTATTCTTCTACAATATCCCTACTTCGTCTCTATTGTGATGTTGAAAAAAAAATGTCTGTCAATAAAAATATCATTTGATTCCTTAAAGGGAAAAAAATCCAATGTTTGCGTATATGCAATTAAAAAAGAATATTCGATCAAAAATAATAATAAAAAGTTAACATATTATTGATCCCAAAATCTTTATTTGGATTCTAATAACTCTCTCTTTCCAGTCTTAATCCTGCGGATTGGTTTGCAGAAGAAGTCTAGATCTCGATTTCCACTCTGTCTTCTGCAGCCCTCTACAGCTCAACATAAGTGGCGCAGATCATGTATTCGCATATCTGGATCAAATATTCTCGTTGTTGACGTCCCCTGTGGTGTGTCCCTTCAAAAATTCTCCCCATTAGGTCACGTAGGAGACTCTCGTGGCGCAGGATGTGACCAATCCAGCGAGCACGTCTCTCGGAGATGGTTTTGAGTATGGGCCTTCCTTCTTCAACTGTTGAGAACCTCGGCATTCGTGATGTGGTCTCTCCAGGAAATTCTCAGTATTCTTCTGTAACACCACATCTCGAAAGCCTCTAGTCTACTTCTGTCTCTTTGGGTAAGACACCATGTCTCACAACCATACATCAATATGTTCCACACATATGTTTTTGTAAGTCTCTTATGGAGCTTCAAGTCTAAGTTGTTTGACTCAAGTATCTTCGACTTCTTGTTGAAAGCTAGCCTTGCCTGATATATTCGGCTGTCAATTTCTTTCCTTGTTCTCCCATCCCAAGAGATCCTATTTCCGAGGAATTACAAACCAAATAAATAAACCATAGTAAGAATTACTAATTAAATGAAATCATCCTCAGAGACATCTATGCATTAGCTCTTTACGTTTTATTAAACAACCTTATTGTATTTGTAATATAATATTCCACCAAAAAGTTCCTTGAATATTACATATATAGATTTTTCGTATTCACAACATTATTATTTATATACGATTTTTCTTTACCAAATTGAAAATATACTGACACAAGTTTGAGACAAAAAAATCATCATAAATTACCCGAGAACAAAAAAAACAACAAATGCTTGCACCGAACACTCATTAATATTTCTCATTATTGTCGCCTTTGTTTGTAAATTTAAAAGGGAGTGTAAACAATGGGCCGCGGTCCGCTGGCGGTATTGGAGAGTGTCTTCTTTTTCTTCTCCTCTCTCCCCAGTAATTTCTCACCTCCACCGCGTCTCTATTGTTCTAGTAATTGTTATTTTCGGTACGGTTTTAACTAAGGAAAATGAGAATGTGCAACGGTCCGTGAATTCAACAGGTCGGGTGATATTCGAGCCAGGCCTAGTGCTTTCATGACAAGGAGAAATATGCCTTGGGTTATTAAAAAAATATCCTGCAGTTATGAACATTCACCCCCTTTGTGATCAAAGAGATCATTCTTGAATCAATGTACATCTTTTGATTCTATATTTACTCGAGACGAATTCATAAGAATTTTGAGATGAACGCTGCTAGTATGATTGTTATTTCTTTCTAAATATCATTTTGATACATTCTTTGAAAAACACATTTCCATTAACATAGTGTTAGGTCATATACTACCCCCTATTCAGTAACTAAATAAGAACGTTCAAAAATTGTTGATTTTAGATTTACGGTCTTATTTCAGCGTTATAAAATATCAACTTGGACTAAATGGAATAGGAACGTACCTATTTTGGCCGGAACATTCTTAAAAATTACTGAATCAGACGTATTTTGAATTATTATGAAAATTATGAAATTTTCATCATTTTCATAATTATTCAAAATACGTCTTTATTCAGTAACTTTTAAAGAACGTTCCGGCCAATATAAGTACGTTCCTATTCCATTTAGTACAACTTGATATTTTATAACGCTGAAATAAGACCGTAAATATAAAATCTACAATTTAAGTATGTTCCTATTTTAGTTACATTAGTTACTGAATACGGGGTTCTGTCCCTACTCGAACATAATCCTTGATGTCTTTTCTTATTTAAAGCAGTTATAAATTAACTTTGAAATATAGAAGTTGAAGAAGGTGAACCTGAATATGGAGGAATACCAAGATCGAGAGGCTTTCTCTCTGGTAATTTGTCACAATCAACCTGGGATGCAAGTCTGGTCAACGGGCGGAATCAAAACCATCCATGTTTACCCATGTCATGGATATAATTATCTTATGGAATTCTATAACATATTATCAGACTTGCCCCCCTATTTGAGCTTTTTCTGAGAAATGCAAATATATCTCTATACATATATTACAATTTTCATAGGGTTTCGTATTTAATATTTATTTAAGTGTACTGATTTTGAATGTCAAAATATAAAGCAGACAGAACAACTTCATAAAGGGAGTTTTTATACATTGCGACTCATGGGGTATTATTTAAATAAAGTTTCCAGTGGTTATTGCTTTGGCTTCAGTCTCTCTTTTTATTGAAATTTAAAATAATATCTACTATTCATTAGATTTTTTTGCTGTTGTATTCTATAAAGAAATAAAGAGACAAGGAGTGATGCTTTTCTTTGAATTCTGTATAATATAATAATTAATAACACTAATTCACCACAATAATATCTTGAGAAAGAAGAGGTTGTTTTCTTGTCAAAGCATGGTGTACCTCTTCGATCTGTTGATCGTCCCACACTAGCTTTTCCCATTCATTCTCCTGAATTTCTCAGTTCTTTTGATGTGTAATCAGCAAGACTACATATGTAACACCTCAAGTGATGATTTTACGACGTCTCAATCAATTCAACTATTCAAAAAAAAACTTAAGCTGTTATACCTGATAAACTCTTAATTGACACTTCTTCCATAACCTCTCTCACAACCTCTAGTACATCTTTGTTGCTGTAATTTAAATATTTAATAATAATTATAATAAGTTTCTATTTCAGTTCGTGAGCAGGGGGGCGCAATGCTACACAAACCATATTATATACATTTATGCATAATACAAAATGATACATAAAAATTTAAAAAAATAACAGAGAAAAAATAAACGAAAAGAATAGAATAACACGTGTTTATGTGTTTATTTTTCTGTCTATTTATCGTTATAAATTAAATATACCTACCACTACACTATTTCTGGCCTATAGCCACACGTTTCTTAGGCTGGTTGGAAGAAATTGCTGAATGGCAATAAACCCGCCTTTGTACACATAATAATGTACGTATAGTTAAAACGAGTGGGTTGTGGCCAACGCTAAACTCCTCACTAACAAGTCACTCCGTAAAGTAGGTATTCAAATTTAGTATGGAAATTTTTCAGCATTTTCATGAAATGAGTTTGTTCATTTATTTTTTTATTTTAATATTTTATTATGAAAAATTGATAACTTTTTAATGCCATTTTATGAAAGTGAAGCGCCTTTTAACCAATTTGAAAATAAAATTTTTAATTTTTCCTTAGCTTGGGGTCACTTTGAAATATTTGACAGTTAAAAAAATGAGAAGCACTGTTCAGATATCCTTCAAAATGTCTTGGGGTCTAATCGAGTATTTTATATACTTATTTGCAAAATTTGAAAATTATTGAACGAGTACTTTGGTCTATAATTGATAAAATAAAATAAGCACGCCGTATATGTATAGCACACAGCACATAGTACACAGCACAGATACATTGTGATGATATTTTCAGAATACAATCTCAGCATGATACTAGTTGATAAACAGCAATAAAAAAATACCCTTAAAAATTGCGAAATCATAACCCCCCACTATATGTTAGTGAGGTAACCCCCCACTATACTATGTTAGTGAGAAGTATAAAAAGTTTTTATTTAATACATAATATGTATATAATATTATATGGTAAACGTAGGTACTAGTTACTAAATCCCACTGACAAAATATTCTGAATGTCAAAAAAAAAACAAATTTGGTATAAATGTTTATCGATAAAATTTTAATTTACAACCGGGACAGGCAAAAAGGTCTCCCTGAAATTAAAAAGAAACCTTTACAGGGAGAAAGAAATGATTTTCCTTCACCAAAATAAAGAATAATACCTTATGTAAGCGGAGTAGGTACCGGGGTTTTAATCTGGAAAAAATATAAATTCCGGAATGAATTTGAAAAATATGCAAAACTTTCCTTTCCGCCCCATTTTTCGAGAGGGCAGCACCAGCATTATTTGAAAATTATTTTTTTGCGACACTAGCGCCCTCTGTTGCCCTGAGACACAATTTGCATTGGAAATATATCTCTTACCTATTCCAAAAATACTTTACGTCTCTTTTTAACGAGTTTTACACTCGATATATGTAATGGCGGGGTAAGCCCTGGCCCCTCCCCACCACACGCCCTCTGTCCTACGACGAAGACACCCCCCTCTGTAACTTTCGCGAAACAAATTTCGCGAACCAATTATTTTCGGATATCAATTTGGCGAATGTTTTATGTTATTATTATCATTTTATCTGATGTAAATTGAAAGGGAAACTTTGTAAGCATGACAATTTGATTAATTTGTGCAATGATTGATTTACGATCCAATGTTTGTAGTCCTTCCAAAAATTAAACGTCTTTCGAAATATCGAGACAAAATTATTTTATTTATCACACAATTCATATAATCGTCATTGAAAATAGATAACTGCTGCCCAATAGGTATACCTGTTCTAGGGCTAGTAGTGTACATATTATTATATTTCACAATAGACATAGGTATTTGCATTTTTAAAAAGTATCTGTTCTTCCCCCACCACCACCCGTTCTGCTTATGGGGACTAAAAACGGCCCCTTGCAAAACTCTGAAAGAACACATAAGAACGTAAGAAGAGTCCGGAGAACTCTTAAACCTTGCAGACACTGCACTTAGAGTGCCAAAGAGAGCAGATTATAAGGGAGCAGTAGGTCCGTTTAGTGAAGATATTAGTTCACCGTATTTTTGACAAAAAGTCTTGAATGCTCTGAAGTTGCTCTTCGTGGCTACAAGGTCCGCATGTCCAATGGGGCCAAAGGAATTCCCTCGAACATCGTTGTAGAGTTCTCGTCGGAATGTTGACACGGAGAAGTTAGTGCATTCCCATAGGATATGCTCAGAAGTCTGATCAGAGTTACCACAAAGCTGACATGAGGAGGAATCGGATAAGTGAAAACGAAAAAGGTAACTTTTGAAACTGCCGTGTCCAGTTAGGAATTGCGTTGTCCAATAATCAGGAATAATCCAAGATGATGAAATACGGGTCCTCACATCAGAAAGAAATAAGAATGTCAGTCTGCCCACGGAAGAAGACGACCAGCGATTTTGCCAAGCGTCTAGAAGTGAATTTTGAGTTAAGTTTTCAATCACTCCACGAAAGGTGGGTAAATTCACGGGTGTGAGAGATACTCCACCCAAAATTGAGCTTCGACCCCTATACAGGTTGTATATTGAAGCTCGTCGTTGTGTTTCTAGATCAAGAGGAGCCACACCTGTAAGAACAGGAAGTGTGTCAGTTGCGCAGGTTCTGTAAGCCTTAGCTAAAGCCAGAAGGGCGAAGCGCTGTCCAGAAAGCAGCAGACGTCTGATGTATTGGGTTTCACAACGGTGAGCCCAACAAGGGGCGGCGTAACACATAATCCCCAGGAAGGTAGCATTGTAAAACAGTTTTGCTACTGGATATTTAAGGCCCCAACTAACTCGAGCTAGGCGTGAAATCTTTTGGAAGGCTGCTTTAGCATTATCGGATATAGCACGAACATGGTATTGAAAGGTTAAGCCTCTATCGAGTGTAACACCTAACACTCTAACTCTGTCCTTAAATATTACACGCGTATTTAGAAATTTTATGAAAGGAGGACTTTTCATTATGCCTTTTAACACTTAACCATAAGTTTTTTTGGGTGCGAAATTGAGTCTGTGGCTTACACCCCAGTCTGCAACAGTAGAGAGTATCTGAGTGGCTGAACGCTCAATAAGTGCTCGTGAGTCACCTCGAATAAGGATTGTGGCATCGTCGGCATATGCCAAAATGCTGCAGCCCGTAGGAGTTGAAAGTGAGAGAAGATCGTCAAACAAAATGTTCCATAATAGTGGACCCAGAACAGAACCCTGAGGGCACCCGATGCTGATAGATCGCCTGTGCAATACTCGTCCCCCGGGCATGGCCACATGCCTGTTGGTAAAATAACTCTTCACAATTTTGTATATATTACAGGGAACCTTTCGGTCTCTGAGTTTTTTAAAAAGTATCTATACAATATAAACTTAACTATTGTACATAGATTAAAAAATGGAATTGGAGTCATCATGATATGCATATTGTGTATGTAAGCTATAATTTTTATTTGTTAGTTGCACAAGTAATCTGAAATAGTATCACTTGGGAACACTGAACTGACTGAGTATAGATATGATCCGTCAGTCATATATTCAGTCGAGTCTCAGATCAAATCAAGACAGCACAAAATTTATAAAACAATTAGGATTTTTTGCGAAATAGGAAAGAAAAGAAGAAAGAAAAAATATTAATTTGGATTTTTGTGTGTACGGTTGATTTAATATTATAATTGATATTATGTTTATGTAAATTGTATGTTAACCGTGTACCAAATAAATAAATAAACAAATAAAATAAATTATATATATAATTAATATTTTATTATTTCAATTATAATTAATATTTTTTAATTATTATTTCAGCCACTGGCATTATTCCAAAATCGTTAATCCGTAATTTAGAAATTATAGATTTATCGAAAAACTTAATAATAAAAATGCAAAAAACGGTAATAATGAATACATATAGAATTGTTAAAGATTTTTTAAACGTTAATATTCGGGAATCAGTAGGGTTGTTAGGTAGTATAGAGACCTCCTCAGAGCCTAATCCTTTGATATGTTAAGTATCTGGATGTGTGAACTATTCCCAATTGAAAGCTTGATGATGCGTTTGTTGCATTTTATTTTACTCTTTTAAATAATTTACAATTTACGCATTGATCTGCTAATTCTTTTGAGGAAGTGTATAATGGAAATAATAATAATTGAGTGTTATTATTTGTAGTGCTTAATTGTTATTAACATCATTAGTAAATCGGCCAGCGCCGTAAAAAAAAATTATGACCTTTTACACTATGATGTTGAACATTTGATACATTTTAGTTCTCCCGTAGTTCATTATGTATTTGGAATATTTTCTTTTAAATGATTTCAGCGATATTATTTCTTTGAGTGGTATAGGTAACATGTTATATATTCTGGGGGCAATAAAAATAAAGTGTCTTTGACCAAAAGCAGTTCTCATGTGTGGAATTGCGTAGTTTGTAGTGGTGTAAGTAAGTTTGTTTGCCCATCGACAATTCTTGATAGAACTCCACTAATGTATATATCTCCATATATTTACAACTTTTTTAATAAAAATACTTTGTATTAATTTGTTATATTCCAACTGTGGATTCAAGAGAATTTATTTCTTTTAACAGATCGACAAAGTGTCAATCCAAGACCCGCGAGATTTCGTATGGCCAAATCTACATTTTTTATGTTTTTTATGTTCGCTGCATATAATTTATCAAATTATTTTTTATTGTAAAGTTCTAGGATTTCTCAAACTTCTAATATTGAGCAAAACATTTTTAATGACGAATTTGTGTTTTCTGGCTATATATTTTGAAAAATATCGAAAAACGCAGAAATACTCCTACTAGATAACTTTTTTTTTTTTTAAAAAGTACTGTGCGATATCGGCAAAGAACAGATTGGACTAGACGGAAAATGAAAGGAGTGTACTTACTGTGCCAGCTGGTTTCTTCTTCTCGTCACTGATTCAATAAACTACATATGTTCACAATTGTCTGCAATATACGTGCGAAAACCGCGAACGTATTTAAACTGTTTTTATGTGTATTGCGCACGGCGCTTGTTTAACACGAGATGATGCAAGGAGACGCGTATTCTCGAGACTGAATAACGTGGCGGGCTCGCGCGCGAACAGAGGTGGGATGATTGTTGCCACGTTCAGGTATGGATGTAGGTATGATGAGTTTTAGGTATGTCAGGAAGATGAGGATAGGTACACATAGGAAGTATCTGTCGTCTGCGCCAACAAGTACACCTCAAACTGCCTTTAAAAATATTTGTGAAAATTGAATTTAATAACGACATCGTTTCATACAATTTGTATGGCAGTATACACAATATCTTCGGGGACTCTCAATTGTTTTATACTTAATCTCCTTATTATATACATAAATATCATCGAGCTGTGTACATATTCGGGGTAGGAAAAAAGAACTGACCACAGTTTAATATCTTGACATATATGCTTTGTATAGAAAAGAAAAATCTTAAAAATTTAATTATATCGAATTAAGGGTTTAGATTTTGGTATGAATTCTTCAACTATACGTACAATCGCCATCGAGAGTTGGATCTCATGTGTTACATGAAACTAGTTTTAAACAATCCGAATACAGAAGGTTGGTAAATTGTTAATCAACACACTCTACTCCAATTATTTTCCCTACAAAATAAATTATATTTACCGGTCTATTGGTCAACACTATAAAGTCACCTTGGCGAAAACGTTCGGTCGTTAATATAAAAAATATTTGTGGAAAAATACAAAGTTATTTATTTATTCATTCACTATAAAGTTCATTTTCGGAGTATACAAGAAATAAGTAAGGGCGAAGTTTGGTACGTATTGTTCAATTATATCGCCATCGACAGTTGGATCTCATGTGTTAGGTACATGCAACTAGTAATTATATTTGTAGGTTATACTATCCGTTCGATTAGTACCTATGAAATTATTTTATCGATTATATTATTTATTATTATTTTTATTTAAATTTATGTAGCTTCTCGGGCAACTAACAGGTGCTATGTCAAACAATTATCTAACATGCACCCAATAACAAGTTCTGGAGACTCACAGATCCAGACTGAAAACACAATTAAAACTGTGTCTCCACCGGGAATCGAACCCGAGACCCTTGGATGAGATACCTAACCAACTGAGCCACGAAAGCCGACTAATTACTTTATAAAAGAGTACCTCAATACTAGTAACAATGCGATAACTGACTATTCTCATTGACATAATTGGCCTTTGTGGCTCAATTTGTTAGGTACCTGAGTGCTGGTCCAAAGGTCCTGAGTTCGATTGCCGGTGGAGACACAGTTTTTATTTGTGTTTTAAGTCTGGATCTGTGAAACGATTAATTACGTAAAAGTCCAGAATATGGCAAATTGCTATTGGGTTCGTAAAAAAATAATATTTGATATAGAACCTGTTAGTTGGCCGAGAAGTACCTACCTAATAAATCAATAAAAAAATATTTATTTAGTATTGTTATAATAAATTCGTATAATCATATACTCTTATATTCATACATACATACCATCACGCCATGTACCTCACGGGGTAGGCAGAGAGAACCAATCGCCACTTATTTCTGTCTTGATACACATACATCGCCTCGTCGACATTCATACATCGTCTTATATATTCATATTCTATAAGTGTAAAAAAATAAAAGGTCTACTTGGAGTAGGTATATCTCGTTGATTGAAGAAAATTGCTGAATGGCCCGAGTGCAATATATTTGTTTATACTGTGTATACCTAATATGATATATGAATAATATAAAAAATATTTTTTAATAACTTAAACACATATTTTTTTTACACGAAAAAATGTATATGTCCTTGTTGAACAAGTAATAAATAAATAAATAAATAATAAATAATAAATAAACATTTATTGAGACAAAAAAGAAGTTTGCATAAAAAAAAACACAGACATATAAAAATTAATATACAGAAAAACAACCTTTCTGACTCAAAAGGACCATGCTCAGCTATGTTGCTGGAAGGCAAGCCCCCCAGCAGCTGATTTTCAGCATGATCCTATTGCTTATGTAGGTATAATATTTTATTATCTATACTTATACATCTTTCTACGTTCCCTAAAATAAGCATAAATGCTTGTGCTATAGGAGAACGAAATCGGTCGAGGCAGGATTCGAACTCGCTACCACTGGATTACTAACCCAATGCGCTAACCGCTCTGCCATTGACTCATCTAATAAATTTATGTTAATAAATGTTAATAAATTTGTTTGCGTATATTTTTATTAAGTGTAAAATAAATTTGATACTATTGGTACCTACTGATTATATGATTGGTTATTAAAAAATAATAGAAAAAATATATATAAAATATTTGTACAAAATATTTAAAATATAAATTTTTTAATAATGGTATTGTATATACTCTTTTGGGATGATTTTCGAACTAAATTGATGATAAAACTTTGATTAAATGTCTGACGGAGTATTTTGTGTGTTATTAGGTAATTTGAAACAAATTTTCCAAAACAACAACCAACCACCACACGAGCGGGGAAGTTTATAACTTAATAGAATTTTTAACAAGTTGCGGTATGCAATACCCTTTCGTTCAGCCCCATAACTTTAAATTATTTTCTGATGATCAAATTTTTATTGGGACATTCCAATATGGATGGGAAAGTTTCAAATTCACGAAACAAAAGTGCTTTTTGAGTACTGAAATGGAGGGATCGATATATTTTTTACCATATTGTATAAAATATGTCATTAATGTTGAAATGTAAAGACATAAAACCCCGGTCTAACGGTTATTCCATTAGTGAAAAATAAAAACATTTTTGTAACAAAAGTGTGTGGATTGTAGCTTACATTATAGGTACTCTACATCTACTACATAGAGTACCTTCACCTTTTTACTCTCTACTTATTAGCTGTATGTTAATTTATTTACATATTTTCTCTTATTCTTCTTCGTTTCCTCAATGCTGAGGGTCGTTGAATGTTTTTATGTACCTATGTACCCATATATGCATGTGTTGAATTCGCTCCTAAACCGTTCATCCGATTGCTATGAAACTTTGGTGAATTGTCGAGAGTATACCAGGGATGGTTTCTGGATCAAAAAAATGTTTTTTCTTCTTCTTCTTCATCGGGTATTAGGTCATTTTACCTATGAAGGTGGACTATTCTGGGAACCGTTCATCCGATTGCAGTGAAACTTTGGTGAATTGTAGCGTATGCCCGGGATGGTTTCTGGATTAAAACATTTTTCTTCTTCATCATCGGGTAAAAGGTCATTTTACCTATGAAAGTGGACTATCCTGGGAGAAGGTTCAATTTTCCTTCCATCTCTTCGCAGGTTTCTGGTTTTAATCTTTTATCTTCTTCTTCTTCGTTATATTTTCTTAACTTACTGAAGGGACGGGAGGTATTGAAGGGAAGGGACGGGAGGTACTGAAGGGACGTGAGGTACTGAAGGGACGGGAGGTACCTACTGAAGGGACGGCAGGTACTGAAGGGACGGGAGGTACTGAAGGGACGGGAGGTACTGAAGGGACGTGAGGTACTGAAGGGACGGGAGGTACTGAAGGGACGAGAGGTACTGAAGGGACGGGAGGTACTGAAGGGACGGGAGGTACTGAAGGGACGGGAGATACTGAAGGGTCGGGAGGTACCGAATTTTTTAATATAAGGTTTTTTTATTTTCATTTTTTTTTGTAATATTTTCACTTTTTATGTACGATTGATGTTGGTATTAACTATTACAATGTAACTGTCTCGAGATGCATTGGCCCCGGCACATGTTTACATGTTTACATATTTGCTTAGTGAGGCATTGCAGATTCAATACTTATTGTAATGTCTATCGGTGTATGTATAAATAAAAAATAAATTTTAATTTAACTATGGGGCTACGTTCGCAACGAGCGCCGAGCGTACTAAGGCTGTGTTTCTCGAACAAAGATTAAAGTAAAAGTATAGTTAAAATACTTTGATTGCATAAATTTTTTTAAAATTTTTGGTTGTTTGTTAAAATTTAATGCCACCAAACAACGCATTTTTGAACAATTTCATGAAATCAAAGTATTTTAACCATACTACTACCGTTACTTTTGTTGAAACAACTCGGCCTTAGTGAACGCTCTCAGCCGTTCATAATGACCGAAAACACACGCTCGAAAGACACTTTGTGGCGTTCAGATAGAACGTCGAGTGTACGCACCAAACGCCGGTAAAATTGTCGGGTGATTAACGCTCTGACAGGTTTAGTATAAGTTGACTTGTATTTTATTTGTTGAATGATCTTCTTTTTCTTTCTGTGGTATCTATTATGTCAGTTGACATCAGTTGATATTATTAATGATGACAATATGCATTCACAAAGAGGCTAATTTATAAAAAAAACATTCAACAATTTCCAATAAAAGGTCAGAGATCATTATTTACAACACTGCCCAATTGTTGTCTTTCGATGAAAATATAACCTAAAAAGAGACGTATGATAAATGACATTTGACATTTAAAACGCCCGACAAGCGTTCAGATTGAAACGCCGCTCGAAAGCGTTCAGTGAGATTGGTGTGAAAGACGCCATAATCTAAACTTCAGGTACATTCGACGCCCGACGTCGAGCGTTGAATCTGAACATAGCCCGGGTTATATAAAACATAGTTATATATCTTCAAACGGTATTTTCAACAGTAGTTGTCAGTTTAAATTGGTATAATTACGGGCGTTGCAAGTTTATTAACGCCCAATATTCCCAAATTCAATGCTGTACGCCGTGTTCGCACTTCATTCATATTACATATGTCAACATTTCCATACAAACTGTAAACAATATGTTCCGAGCGATTTCTGTCTCTTTCTTGCTCACAACATAGTTATAAAAGATCGAAGATAGAGTGTCTCAATTTATATTCTTTATGTATTTGTCTAATGCCGGTTGTCATAAAATTGCTGCGTTTGTAATTGTGAATATTTGCGAATGTTTTTGGTAATTTAACCAACAAAATGCCAACGAAATATCTCACTATTTATTTACACACGCATTATTGTACTAAATATTCATAGTCCTACCAAACCACGATTTTTTTCTATCATCCTCTCATCCTTTATCATAATCGTCAATATCACAAAGTCTATCATAACAATCATATACTGTCATTATATATGTACAACCATGGGCGGATCTATATAAGGGCTTTTTGGGTTGCAGCCCAAGGCCCCGTGAATACAAAAGGCCTCCTGCCTCCATAGAATACAACAGACGATATTTGAGACTTATCTTGTGTGAAACAAACAGATATACAAACTTTTATAATACACATTTATTTATTTGAGCATGAGCTGCAATCTGGTTTGTGTAAATTTTGATTATTCATGAAACCAACATTATAACTATCTCAAAATCAATTTAATAATATCTAGTATAAAGTCATAATATATAAATCAAATATTTAATTGTTCTACCTATACCTATATTACTAAATAATACAGTTTTTTTTACATTATGGCAATTACTTACTTACTTACTTCCGATGGCCACACAACTCCGGTAGAGCTTTATCCTCCTGAACAATAGCTTTCCAAGCCTTCCTGTCAGCTGCAGTGGACTCCCAGTCATCACAGGCATTCAGCACGTTCAGATCTCGGGTAACATTGTCCATCAATCTCTGCCTTGGTCTTCCCAGGGGTCTCTTGCCCATCGGGTTATTTTGCAGGATACGTTTTGTGGCTCTTTCTTCCCCTGATCTGATAACATGTCCTATCCAAGCTAATCTTCTGGACCTGATTTCGCTGGTGATTAAAGGTTGTCATGTCAATGCACGAATTTCCTCATTGCTTCGTGGTCTCCAGGTACCTGCCGCAATTCCTGGTCTTGGGCCTAATATTTTACGCAATATCCTGTTTTCAAACGTTAGCAGTCTTTGTTGGTCCTTAAGTGTCATGCACCAGGACTGTTAATACCAATGTTAACACCAGGATAATGGCAGTTAGTTGAGTTTAATAAGAAATTATTAATTAATGTTAAATTAGAGAAATGTAAATTTTTTTTTAATTTGTTATGATCAATGTGCACCTATTGGACAGGTTTTGCTGTATTAATGTGTATTGTGGGAGTGTGTTTGATTTGTTCTCTAGCGAAAAAAAAAATAGGTAGGTCCATAAGTAGTATTTGCCCAGGGCCCCACAAATTTACGATTCGCCCCTGTACAGAACACAATTTGACGAATCCGGACAGTACAAACGTCAAACGGTCAGTCATGAACAAAAAATACGAGTGACCTATATCGTTTAAATATTCGGCGGATATTTTGTGGTTGTTCATATTAACCGTTTTGGCATGAAAATTCCCATGCCAAAACGACCTCTATCGTAACTGTCAAACAATAAATTCCAATTTTTGCTGGTAACTTTTCTAATTATAGTTACGGGCTAAATTCGTAGTTAAATTTTGAAATAAAATAACGCTTTCCTGTGGTAATTATAAATTTGACTATAACTTAGGATGAAAAAACTCTGCCCGATTCACTTTAATACTGTTGAAAAATATATTTAACTCACCCATTATGGCTATGGATTTTTTTGTGAGCATAAAATATATTTTTACAGTAAACTCTTACGATGATATAATAAATCTATGAGTAGATAGTTGCAGTTTCAGAAGTAAATACAAGAAAAGTTTTAATTGCAGTACATTATACATTTGCACTGTAATTACGAATTGCAGCAACTTTTTGATGTACATACTTTCAAAATATTCTATTGAAATGGACATGGTTTTATGGGGAAGATATGTATGTGTGGGTGTAATGGGTATTGATAATATAAGGATATGAATAATTAAGGAAATCCTATACACATATACCTTACTGTTGGTATGCAAATTATATCTATATTTCGGGATCGAACCGAAATATGTATGTCATAATCTGACTACTCTTTACGTGCGTGTACAAACCAAACAGCCCCATATGTTAGATTACTGCAGATGGAGATAATCCAAATTTAATCAATTATATTAAGATAGTGCAAGCTGAGATATATGATTGGAATAATGGGTATTAAAGATTTAAAGAATGTGAATCACTTACGTCTTTATTGGTTTAGACAAATTATACAAAATATACTTAATAGAAAACAGATATGTAAAATTAATAATGAACACGTGAACTCGGAATGAAAGTAAAAAATTCGCGAGCACTGAGCACCACTTGGAGTATGGGGACGGAATCAATTTTTATTTCAAAATGGCCGCATTTCTAGGCCTAGTACTTTAGTGATGTGCAATAAAGGTCTAATAGGGTTGTGCCATGGCCGTAGCCACAGTTTGAATCTCTTATTTCATGATTCATTATATCATAATGTATTTGATTTTTGGAGCAGGTTCAGTTTTATTTATTTATTTAATCATTTTACACACATTACATGTTAAATGCACAATGGCAGGCTTAATGCCGTATGGCAATATCTTCCGACCAACGAAATCCATTTGGTGAAGTTAATTAATATAATAATAATAAGTTATCTGAATAAAATATTTGAATCTAAATTGTTTTGATTGTGAGCCTTTTATCTAATTACAACGTTGATATTTCTTTGATAAATCTTGTATTAACTAGCATGTCATCTAAATCGCTTAATATGATGAGAAAGGCTAAAGAAGATTTACCAAATAATTTTAAACCGATATTCTCTCCATGTTATTCAATTCCTTTCTTCTTTTATTTATTTTATTTTTTTGCACATGGCAATAAAATAATGGCTAGTTGTCATAATGGCAATATCTTCCAACCAACCAAATCCATTCGGTATGGTAAATTGTATGACACGTACCAATTTGTGTGAATAAAATATGATTATTTTTTTTTTTTTTTTAACATGTCTACGTAGGGGACGCCAGCTATTAGGATTTGGGTCCATTTTACTCTTCCGAAGAAGCGCACTACGTAGCGTTGGGAGGGGTTTGCAATCTAGAAAAGAGTTTATTAATTCGGATTTTAAAAAGACCCGGGTTGTACGAAGATGGAAACACAGAATTCGGAAGATCGTTCCACAGTCGGGCTGCTGTGTTAATAAAGGAGTTCGAGAAGCGACTTGTTCGTATATGTTGAAGGTCCACTGTGAATGGATGCTGCGATTGAGTGAAGCGAGTGACTCTGTTGCGAGTGGGTGGAGGAGGGACCAAAGATGCAAGTTCTTCTGAGCAATTCCCGTGGTAGTATCTATAGAATAAACTTAAAATACCGACTCTGCGTCTATGTTCTAGTGATTGCAATCCATCAGTCAGTGATGGATCATCAATCAGACGTATAGCACGCCTTTGGACAGCGTCGAGGGTATTCAGTAGGTATTGGGGGGCGCCACTCCAGAGGTGACTGCCATATTCAATAATTGGGCGTATTTGCGCTTTGTAGAGTATACAGATCTGGGTCTTAGTAAAATATCTGCGCGCTCTATATAGTACGCTCAATTTTTTGGAGGCGAGTTTCACCTTAGCTTCGATGGAGCCCTTGTAGTGTAATTGGTTCGTTATAGATACTCCAAGCAGGTCGATAGAGCTGCTGTTAGGTAGGGTGCTTCCGTTGAAAGACACTTGCAATTCATTGGGGTTTCTCTTCGCAGAAATTAGACACGCTTGGGTTTTTGAGACGTTAAATGAAACAAGATTACTTTCACCCCAGGTATTGATTGAGTGGAGGTAGCTATTTATTTTTTGATGAAGGTCTTTCCGGGCTTCTGATATTTCACTCTGTTTAGGAGGTTTGTTAAAACATATTAAACATCAAAAATAATAAAAAGAAGGAGGGGGGAGGAGAAGACAAGGATATGATAAGGAGACAAATATAAGTGTTGAGTGAGAGGAAACGATGCTTTAGATTTCAGAAACTCGAAGTTATGTGATTCTATTATAGTCCGGCTGCTCGCGGAGTGGTTTCCTTCAACAGGGTTTCATTACCACACGTCGATAAGTAATGGTTTATTTAAAAACACCCCATAATTGATCGTTAAAATCCATCTGCTCGGAGATGTGATTTCAAACTAGCAGTTAAAGGATAGTTCAGGTTTTCGATGAAAGGAAGCTATAAATAAGCGAGGTAAAATTAATTACAACGATTGACCCAAATAAGCGAGGTTTTCAATCTGATTTGATTTGACGTCGCCCGCCATTCGTTTTGGCTAGGTCTCTCAATTCGTGATAAATAACTGCAGTCGATCTAAATAATTTGGCTTTGAAATAATACCCGGCGTTATATATTTCGTCCTTTATGAAATATACACATAGACACTATTACGTCGTGTCCATAATATTGTAGGCAGAATGTTTCTCAAGCCGTCGATGAGCCTTTGATGTTGATGAGAGTTGGGGGTGGTTGCAGCCCCACCCTAGGATTCTAGGCAAAAGGTCGGTACTCCCTTCAATTTTTACCTTTGAAAGAGCAGGGCATGTCTCGCTCGACGGTGACTCGTCACACGTGTCGAGGATCCAGCCTGTATCATTCACTGGGCGTGGAAATTGAAGAAGTGAAAGTACTGTCTATGTGGTGTGATTCCTGTAAATCGCCAACACGAGTACTTAGGGGTGAAGGACCCCCTCCGGCATGACTGGTGGGCACGACTCACTCGGCGGTAGTCCACCATGCTGATTGGCAGTGGTATGAAATATGCTTGATCATACTTCTTGTTTTGTCCGACGAGCAGCCTCTTCAGGGAGGAAAAGAACTATACAGTTCTTAAACTTTCCCTATGGAGTTGGGTAGGAGACTGCGAAACACACTCAATGTTGATGAGCCTTCTCAAACATCTTATGCAATTGATAAGGAAATTCATACCGATTTCCCTCTCTGTCGAAATTATTAATATGGTCGTGTTGTCCTTAGTTTTATTTGCATTAAAAAGATATTGTTCATAAATAGAATCTCGGATCAGACTTTACTGGATCAGTTTTTTTACTCTTTTTTTCAATATCTGTATCATGCTATTTGAGGTAAGCATAAAAAAATAGGTAGATAGCTCCTTCAAATCATGTCCTTCTGGTGGTAGGCAAATAAAATCCATCGCCACATTTTTGTTTTGGTAAGCTTTTATAGCATTTTAATTGATTTAATGTTCCAGTTTCAAGTGGCATCTTGTTCAAGTGGCACCTTGTTCACACAATCCGAGAAAATAAAATATCTATTTTTTCAACTTATCTGCTCATTGTTTTTGAAAAGTTAAAAAACATACAAATAAGGAGGTATGAATATATTTTTGTGGAATGAATTAATATTTAAATTTTATAATATCACGCCAAAATAACCCTTTTTCAAATTTTCGATTAAAACATGTTTACCACTTTCCTACCCCAGACATATTTTTGCACAAAGCATAATTTAAATTATTTTTCCTTTCAAGCCTCCGTTTGATATAATTAAGTGAGATAGCTGATAATGTCGATTAACTTTTTGTAATCAAGCTCAGTGATTTCATGGAAAATTTCAGTTTTTTTTTTGTAGCAAAAAAAGCAAAAATGAGAAAACTTGAGAAATATCCAGAAGCTTTCATTCGGTTGATTATACTGCTAAGTACACTTGAAATAATTAAAAACAAAGCTATTTAGAAGATATCTTCGCTGGTTCACGTTGTTTTTGTAAACATTAATGTTATTATAATTCAAAAGGTGCCCAGTAATTCCATTTCTGTTGATTTAAAAGAATACAATGGTTACTTTGAACATTATTTTGTTTTATTTAATTAGTTTTACGATAGTTAAGATGGTTGTTGATGGAAAAAATAAATTCTATTGTCTTTACTGATACACAATTGACAGATATACTATTTTGATTTCAAAAGTTTAGGCTTTTGTCTTCTTTTGATATATTGGTGACCACAAATTGAATTTAATTCTGCTTTTTGTTATTCTTCAAGTTCAAAATACAAATCTTCTGCCCTGTAAATTATCGAAAATTCGGGTAATGGTTTTAATTGTGTATTTGAATTTCAAGCAGTGTTAAGGAAATGATGGTAAAAGAATCTTATGATTTACTCTAATATCGGCTTTTGTAATATTAGTGTTTTTTTTATCTGTGTCATTAACAAACATTTATCATTAAACTATAGTCATACTAGTCAAAGAATATTGAACGTGTAATAATTTTCCAAAACTACATGACCTAGGTCCCCCTTTATAAGCGAAATTGTATTAAACAAGTGGGTTGTGGCCAACGCTATACACTTCACTACCAATTAACTCCGCAAAGTATTTAAATTTTGTATGGAAAATTTTCACCTTTTTTTATGAAATGAGTTTGTTCAATATTTTTTTATTTAAGTATTTTATTATGAAAACTTGATTACGATTTTATGAAAGTCATGTGCCTTTTTACCAATTTGAAAATATTAATTTCATATTTTAGGTTTCCTGAGCTTTGGTTCGCTTTAAAATATTTGACGTTTAAAAAAAATGAGAAGCACTATTCAGATATCCTTGAAAATCTAGTGGAGTCTAAGCGAGTATTATATAAACATAATATCAAAATTTGAAAGGAATCGAATGAGTACTTTAGTCTATAATTGATAAAGTAAAATAAACACGCCGTAAATAGCAAACAGCACACAGCACATTTTTCAGAATACAATCTCAGCATGATACTAGTTGATAATCTGCAATGAAAACATAACTCCCCACTTTATCCCCTTGGGTTAGTGAGGAGTAAAAAACACAATAACTTGAGAATCCATAAAAAACAGAATTGCTTTTCAAAAGCATCTTGTACAGAGATCACGGAGTACAAGTAGAGTGGTTTATTTTCTTATTTGTATATACTTTTTGTTTATTTCGTTGTACCTATGTATTTGTGAAATCGATACAGAAATCTAATAAAAAACTAAACTTTGACAATTGTATTAATTTATTTAAATTATCTTTGATTCAACACACGAATGAGTTATTTGATTTCGAAATTGGTTTGAGTTTGTGTGACTGTTTTCAAAGCAACTGCCTTTTCAGCGGCTGGGTAAAAAACAATGTGAATTGTACCTATTGATTTAAAAATAATGTAAAAAAAAACTACGAAAATAAGTAAGTAGGTACCTGTGATGAAATTTCACATAATCGATGCTAATCGAGATTTTTTCTTGTCATGAAAGAGTATGTTATGATATTCTGGGGATAATCTTTAAATGACAATAAAGAAAAGTATATCCTTGGTCAGTTCCGTTACACTGGTGTGTACCAAGTTTTATGCTGTTGTATTCTTATCTAAAGGATGGCTCATAAAACTGGATGCAGTCAATCAATTTAATGACATATTAAGTTGAGGCGGTAATATCTTTTATAATTTTATGACAGATGATTTTTTTACGACTGTCAGGTATCGGGGGTTGGTACTGAGTGATGGGAGCTACTTTGATGAGACTCTTCGGGTATAAACTCCTTCTACACTTTTATTACCGATATCGAATCATACTCACGTGTACCTACAACAAGAAGAACCGATATCTCGAAATAATTTATATACTTTACGATTTCATACATCGGCACGTAGCCGAGTAGTTCGATGGTTAAATCGATATATGTATTATCTTGAATTGGCTTCTATAAGATAATGCTACGCTCATGTGCCCTTTGTTTTTTTTTTATTTAAAGCGTATGAGCAATTTCGCCATATATTTTTACTCTCCATACTATGGATTAGTGGAGTCATGATTACACAATTTTTAAGCGTATTTTTTTTCTCAACGGGTATCATGTAGAGAGTGCACACTGTGAGTTTCGTCGTGATATGTTTGTATGTATGGCGTACGGCGCACGGCTTATCCTTTTTGTGTCCTCTCTACAGCCCAAACTACAAATGATACAATAAATATAATAATATTACATTGCAACTGTCAGGTTCTACTTAACTAACAGTCCGTCTCGTGGTTTTAGCATTATGGAAATTAAAAAGTTGTAACATAAAACATTCAATAAATAATAATAGGGACACAAAAAATTACCATGTCAAAATCATTCATAAGAAATAAAAAATATACATAACTAGCGGACCCGACAGACGTTGTCCTCTCTCTCTCTCTCTCTCTCTCTCTCTCTCTCTCTCTCTCTCTAGCTTTATACAATAATAATAATAATAATAAAATATACATCAACTTAATTATTTCATAAAATATTAAAAATATGAAAACAAATACATCAAGTGAGAAAAACATCAAGTTTTAATGTCATAACCAACATTGCATAATATTATGACATATATTGAAAGCCAATGTTCCCACTATTCAAAATGCGTATTCCAAAAATATTTATAACAATTCCCATTTTTATTATTCTTTTATTAAATTCCTTTTTGTGAATCTAATCCATTCAGGGACTCACATAAACACACACAAAAAGTTTCATCAAAATCGGTTCTGCCGTTTAGGAGGAGTTCAGTGACATACACACGTACGAAAGAATTATATATATAAAGATATGGAGTACCTAATTGCTACGGTAATTGTATAAGCTTCAAAGTACGTGTGACATAATATTTGTTTCAAAGTACATCTTATTTATTTGATAGGTATTTTGTATCGTTCAAAATAAGACCAAACCGCATTTAAGGATCTCCTTTACTCTAGTTATATTAATTGGATAGGTCATATTATCAGATGGAAGGCAAAAAGCGTAGAATTTGCCCTAGAGACAGCTATTACATTTATGGACCAGGTTATCTGTGAGATGCTCTGTAGCAGCTATCAAGAGATGAAGAGGCTAGCGGGTATAGAGATGAGTGTAAAATGCATACAAATCGTGGGACTGTGACCCATATGCAGAAGAAATATAATCTTCTTTCCTCAGCCATCTCTCCTCTGCTGGATTTAGGCCTCTTCTTAGTTCTTCCTCTCGACTTTTTTTTAGGCTTTTTGGACCCGTCTACTTCCAGTGACCGGGAAAATATCATCGTCGCACCTTTTCTGGCGCACTGTGCCTATTGCTATTTAAATTGAAGAAATGTAATACCATGTAAAAACAAATATGCATGTTACAATATTATCCGATGGACAAGGGGTAGATGGTAATATATTTGTTTATACTTACTTTACAAGTTAATTTTAGTACGGAATAAATTGAGTAGGGACTTTTTCGGCCATATATTTTTTTTCTATTTGTGTTAAAAGTTCTCCCATAAACTAACCCATTTTTGATCCGTTTCCACGGCAACCGGAGTGATTTTTGTAAACCCTTTCGGGAAAGCAAACACAAAGTCCTAAAGTTCCGCTGACAGGCGAGCTTTATTAAAAAAAAACTACCAGTGCTTTTAACGAATTTTAAATGAAATTTTAAAATAAAATTATAGGTGTAAAATAGTCGATTCCATGCAACACTTAATCATTCGATTAACGTTCATTTTTTCGAAAAATTATGATGAATTTAATCCTGGTCTATTTTAACATTTTTGATCGTAAGCCTTTTATCTGATTACAACATTTATTTTTATTTGTTGAATCTTGTATCAACTAGCATGTTGTCTAAATCGCTTAATATGATGAGAAAGAATAAAAAGAAGATTTACCAAATAATTTAAAACCGATATTCTCCCTAACCGATATGTTATTCAATTCCTTTCTTCTTTTATTTATTTTATTTTTTTTGCACATATTACATAAGTTCACAGTGGCTGGCTTGTTGTCATATGGCAATATCTTCCAACCAACCATATCCATTTGGTGTGGTAAATTGTATGACACGTACCAATTTGTGTGAATAAAATATGTATATTTATTAAAACATATAAAACAACAAAAAAATAATAAAAAGACAAAGGGGAGGGGGGGGGGTGTGGAGGGGACAAGGATATGATAAAGAAGTGTTTAGTCTAAAGAAATGATTCCTCAAATCTTAATATCGAAATGTCCGCATATTTCGATATCCGCTACGAAATATCAATATCGAAATGTTTAAAATATGTTTTATAGTTGGAACAATTCCATCTAATGTAATTGTAATGTCATATAATTCTCTCATTTTAAATATGTTTTTTTTTACTCGTTAATATGATTTGATTGTATAAATAATATTATATTTTAATATTTATTCACCTCATAACCGCAATAATTCAAGTAATATCAACCAAAACACGTGGTATTGCCATAAAACCACAAGTTAATATCAAAAAGCAAAACCACGTTGAAATATTCTCATTAGATACCTGTTTCACACAGAAATTGGCTTTTTAAATAGAAAATAGAAGCACCAACTACATATATGTACTTACACATTTAAATTTCATAAAGCAACTTATAAACTTTTAAAGCAGGCATTTTCTGTTTTCCATTGCGTTCATATTCATTCATACTCATACCATCAAAGCATATCCTATGGGGTAACCAGGGACATATGTGCGGGTGTGCATAATCTTATATAAAAGAAAACACGGCACATGTATCATCGCAGCATTCCAGTCTCATCTCAACTGAAAAGGTAAGATTTAGAACGGGCGGTGAACCTCATTGCTAAACTTTGCAAGATGTTGCCGGCCTTCGTGATTCATTTTTCTTTTTATTAATAATAAGTATCTATACAAACAATAACTTGTCAATTTAACAGGTGATACACAATCTAAAAAACTTAGTCAATTGTCCACTAATCACTGTTTTTAATGTTATAAACTATGAATGTAATGATCGTTATCGGAATATTATTTAACAAACATACTTATTTAGGTAATGTTTTAGTTCTGCTGTCTTGCCTGCTGTCATTCTTTTCTATAATGCTTTATTTAATATTTTGTTAATGCTCTTGTATTTATATTTTAATGTTATAAATTATGAATGTAATGATCGCAATCGGAATATAAGTTAACAAACATACTTATTTAGGTAATGTTTTAGTTCTGCTGTCTTGCCTGCTGTCATTCTTTTCTATAATGCTTTATTTAATATTTTGTTAATGCTCTTGTATTTATATTTTAATGTTATAAATTATGAATGTAATGATCGCAATCGGAATATAAGTTAACAAACATACTTATTTAGGTAATGTTTTAGTTCTGCTGTCTTGCCTGCTGTCATTCTTTTCTATAATGCTTTATTTAATATTTTGTTAATGCTCTTGTATTTATATTTTAATGTTATAAATTATGAATGTAATGATCGCAATCGGAATATAAGTTAACAAACATACTTATTTAGGTAATGTTTTAGTTCTGCTGTCTTGCCTGCTGTCATTCTTTTCTATAATGCTTTATTTAATATTTTGTTAATGCTCTTGTATTTATATTTTAATGTTATAAATTATGAATGTAATGATCGCAATCGGAATATAAGTTAACAAACATACTTATTTAGGTAATGTTTTAGTTCTGCTGTCTTGCCTGCTGTCATTCTTTTCTATAATGCTTTATTTAATATTTTGTTAATGCTCTTGTATTTATATTTTAATGTTATAAATTATGAATGTAATGATCGCAATCGGAATATAAGTTAACAAACATACTTATTTAGGTAATGTTTTAGTTCTGCTGTCTTGCCTGCTGTCATTCTTTTCTATAATGCTTTATTTAATATTTTGTTAATGCTCTTGTATTTATATTTTAATGTTATAAATTATGAATGTAATGATCGCAATCGGAATATAAGTTAACAAACATACTTATTTAGGTAATGTTTTAGTTCTGCTGTCTTGCCTGCTGTCATTCTTTTCTATAATGCTTTATTTAATATTTTGTTAATTTATTTATTTATTTATTAATTTATTTATTTATAAAGGCGCATCAACAGAAATCCAGCTTATAACTTTCATGTCAAAATATTTGTTTTTATCTATGAGTATGCTGGACTTCCAATAATGGATGCACACAACATTAATAAATTTCATGAGCTATTATTAAATTAAAGCATTAATTACACATATATATATATATATATATATATATATATATATATATATATATATATATATATATATATATATATATATATATATATATATATATATATATATATATATATATATATATATATATATATATATATATATATATATATATATATATATATATATATATATATATATATATATATATATATATATATATATATATATATATATATATATATATATATATATATATATATATATATATATATATATATATATATATATATATATATATATATATATATATATATATATATATATATATATATATATATATATATATATATATATATATATATATATATATATATATATATATATATATATATATATATATACTACATCCATTAAACAACAATTAGACATTTTAAGAAACAGTAAAAAATGAAAAAAAAAAATCCTTAACAGAACATGCAATAGCATTCAAACATCAAGTAAATTTTAATTTCAATTTCAATTTAAATTTCACGGAGACATTCTAAACCAACAGGCGTAACTTAACTTTTTTCTTAAAAGCAGACAGCGAATCGGCAAACACGTCAAGATCAGGATACTCCCGTCCCTTGTCACCTCATTATACTGTCTACACATTCTCGGTATAGGACTGTAATACATAAAGCTAGTACGAAGCATGCTGACATGAAAGGTATTGGCAAATCTCAACGATCTTCTAGGAATGTTAAATTGTATGTATTGTAAAAGTCTCGAATCTATGATACCATTAACAATTTTGTGAAGTATAGTAAAGTCATGTATTTGTCGTCTAGTCTCGAGTTTAGTAGTTCCGAAATAGTCTAAACGTTCATCGTAAGTCCTCAACCTATTACACAGCCCTGCTCTATTTGTGATGACTCTTAAAAATATTTTTGGACAGATTCTATCGGGTCGATGTCAACTCCATAGTGAGGACTCCAAACACATGAGTTGTATTCAAGTATGCTCTGCACCAGTGAACGGAACAGGGTGATCAGACTTTCATTTCTCTTGAAAGGTTTTGCTGTTCTCAAGACGAACCCTGCTGTTCGTCTTGCGCGAGCCACAATGTCGTCTATATGACACTTGAACGTCAGTCCAGAGTCAAATATTACCCCAAGATCCCGTATTGAGTCAACCCTTTTCAATGGAATATTGCCCAGCTTATAGTCGAAATGAATTGTTGTGCGTTTTCTGGAGAATCCTATAATTAAACATTTTTCGACGTTTAATTCCATTTTATTGGATTCGCACCACGTGTTGATAGCATCAAGGTTGGATTGTAGTTGTAGACAGTCATTGAAGTTATTAATGTTCTTAAAGATCTTTAGGTCGTCTGCGTATAACAAACAATCACAACTAAGGATGGCCGGGAGATCATTTATGAAAATATTAAACAATAATGGGCCTAAGTGGGAACCCTGGGGGACACCCGACGTTACAGTGGAAGGCGAAGACTCAAAACCATTCACACATACAGTCTGGATTCTTCCACTTATGTAGGATTTCAGCCATCTTAGAAGATTGCCGTGAATTCCTGTCGCTTCTAACTTTTTATAGAGTATACCATGATCAACCTTATCAAACGCCTTACGGAAATCAGTATAGATTGTGTCTACCTGTTTGCGTCCACCAACAGTCAACTTAAGATAGTCAACATATTCCAGCAGGTTACTCGTTGTAGAACGCCCATTGATGAAACCATGTTGGGACGGACTGAGTAGCTGTTTGAAGTGATTAAGTATTCGACCGTATACTAGAGACTCAAATATCTTACCAAAGCTTGATAGAAGACTTATTGGGCGATAATTAGAAATATCTTCTCTATCGCCAGATTTATAAATTGGCGTTATGTTAGCCATCTTCCAGAGTTCAGGAAATTCTCCAGTTAACAGAGATTTGTCGTAAATAATATGCAAAGGCCTGGCAAGATGATCGGCACACTTTTTTATGAATGATGGTGGGATTTTATCAGGTCCCGGTCCCTTGTTGGGATCGAGGTTAAGCATCTTGTCACGTACTTCCTTCTCGGACAAGCTAACAGAAAAGATAGAGTAACTAATCTCGTATGATTGGTTTGGGAGTACTACGTCAGCCTCCGTCGACGTATTAATACCAAAAACAGATGAAAAATACTTTGAAAATAATTCCACAATTTCATGACCATTAGATGAAGATACATTGCTTAAGTGCATTACACGAGGAATCGCTTGTGAGCTTTTCTTAGATTTAATAAACCCCCAAAAACTTTTCATGTTACTCTTTATTGAGTCCTCAACATTAGCGATGTATGATCTATAGCATTCTCTTATAAGTCTTTTAGATCTGGATCTCAATAAAGAGAAGGTGTTATAATCTATGAGATTACCAAAACGTTTGAATCTATGGTGAAACTTATCCTTCTCCCTCAGAACTCTGATCAGAGCACCACTGAACCAATTGGGATAAGCTCTCGATGTCCGTCTATATATTGGTGTATGTTTGTCAATTATCTCCCAGATATTGTTATAAAAGTATTCCACACAATGGTTTATGTCCATGCCCGTTAGTACATTCCAGTCAATGAGTGACAATTCTTTAATACATTCGTTATAGTCAGTTTTGTTAAAATTATATTTCAAAGAGTCAGGGTCTGTACGCAGGCACCTACCCCGACCAACTCTAACCTCGATTTCAAGAGGAGGGTGATAATCATCGACCATGACCAATGGCTGGGCTGCTTTAACGGTAATTGTCTTGATATCACTCAAAACCAAATCAAGAGTTCTGGAACTGGCGTTCAAAACACCATTGAATTGAAATAAACCCGACGAGGAAATAAAATCAAGGAAAGACGATACCTTGAGGCTAGCAGAGCCCGTCGGTGATAGAAGTTCTGGTCGAGGTGTCCATGATATGCTGGGTAAATTAAAGTCGCCGACTAAAATGTTATAAGTATTGGAATTGGTATTAATGCAAATTGTGTTTACCTTGTCATGGAATGACTTGAGCCTTTCAGACGACTCATCAGGTGGCAAATACACCAAGCCCAGGTTAAATGATGTACTGTCCGTTTCAGAAAGCTTTAGACAAATCCAAAGATCATTAACACAGGTCTGCCAATCGCGTCTCTGAACAACAAAAAGATCCTTTCTGACAGCGATCAATACTCCACCTCCTATTCGCTTATCAGAAGTTTCTATTGAGCGATCTCGTCTAAAAACATTGTACCTTTCATCAATTAGCTCGCTATCGGAAATATGTTGGTTCAGCCATGTCTCCGTGAGGCATATAACATCATAGCAATTATTCAAAACTTCCAACATAAACTCCTGCAATTTGTTCTTGATACTTCTAACATTCTGATAGTAAATCGAGATTGCCATAAAAAAAGAAAAATTGTTCAAAATAATACATGCATAAAATTGTCAAAAGAAAAGATGAACGAAATTTTAACGATAAAACAAATAAAATATATTTGAAATCACAAGAAACTAAACAATCAAGAATTGCTGAAGGTAAAGAATTGCAGGAGTAAGAATCGGATTTATTCCAAGAAAAAAGTACTAGTATGAAATTAGTAAAGCTTGCCATTACAAAGACCATGCATATAGATTCAAAATCTTTAAAACTACCGGCAATTGCTCAAATTTTAAATCAATTAGGTACGAAGAAGAAAATACATATTGTATAAATTCATTAAAATGTGTTGCAAACAAAACAAATTTGAAGTCTGTTGAAGATAACATCTCATCGTTCAAATCCCTGAAACTTGTTGAAAACAATGCCAAGCAAAAAATCGCAAAAGTTCGATGAAAAAAATATATGATTAAATTTATAAAGCCTGCCGTAAAAAAGACAGTACATATACAGTGAAAGCCATCAAAACCAGCCGATAACGGCATGTACCTTATTAAATTCTTCAAGTACGATGGAGCAAATACACTTTGTACAGAAACTACATGTTGTATAAAGCTATTAAAGTCCGATGCAAGATTACAAAAATGCATAAGTTTGAAAACATGAAAATACGTTGCAAATGCAATATATTTAAGATCACATAAGACTGTTGAGAGCATTACTTTTATAAAGTTGTTAAAATCTATTGAATGCAAACGACAGTCAAGATCGTTAAAGTCTGATTCCGGTGAGAAAAGTGTATGCATATTATTATTATTAAAAACCTTTGATAAATAGTATGATTTACTCAAGATCATTAAAAACTGATGAGAACAGCACCTGTTTGAATTGAATAGAGTCTGAAGTTGAAATGACATAGAAGAGAAAGTAATGCTCTTGTATTTATATTTTAATGTTATAAATTATGAATGTAATGATCGCAATCGGAATATAAGTTAACAAACATACTTATTTAGGTAATGTTTTAGTTCTGCTGTCTTGCCTGCTGTCATTCTTTTCTATAATGGTTTATTTAATATTTTGTTAATGCTCTTGTATTTATATTTTAATGTTATAAATTATGAATGTAATGATCGCAATCGGAATATAAGTTAACAAACATACTTATTTAGGTAATGTTTTAGTTCTGCTGTCTTGCCTGCTGTCATTCTTTTCTATAATGCTTTATTTAATATTTTGTTAATGCTCTTGTATTTATATTTTAATGTTATAAATTATGAATGTAATGATCGCAATCGGAATATAAGTTAACAAACATACTTATTTAGGTAATGTTTTAGTTCTGCTGTCTTGCCTGCTGTCATTCTTTTCTATAATGCTTTATTTAATATTTTGTTAATGCTCTTGTATTTATATTTTGTTAAGGCTTTTATGCTTTATTTTACATTTTGTTAATGCAAAAATGTTTTTCTTCTTGTTTCTTATATTGATGTTTATGTTCTTTTTTAATTCAATCGATTGAAATTTCAATCGCATGATGTAAAAGCATAGTGAAAATACATTGAAATTGTTTGTCTTAAAACAGGAATTATTCCTAGTTAGATAGACATAGGTAAAGTGATGGAATGATGCCAATCAGGGAACACCCATGGTTTATTATTATTATTTTTTTTTTGTTTATCATGTTTTTTGCTTTGTATATTTTTATGATTATTTTTTATATAAATACTGAGTGGTCTCTGTGGTGTATAGTTTTTGTAAGTTTTCTTTTCTTATGTTAAATAAATATATTATTATTATTATTATTAATCATTTATAATTCAATACTTTCTCTTTCCTGTTATTCTTCCGATGTTTATACCACATTTTGCTTGAGTAATCTTGCGTCTATTTCAAAGTGAATTAACTATTGATCAAAAAAAAATTCATCTGCAAATATGATTTTTTTGCATAAAATCACTCGATTAATTTGTGATTTTCTTTGACAAACTACTACTACTCACTGTAAGTTGTTCAACTACAGCATCGCTTTTGTTTTGACAAATATTTATGTTATCTCGATTTAAGTCTCTGTGTATACAAAGTGATGTACTATAGTCGGTGTATTTTAAAATCAGTGATTTCAAGACTCCATTGTTTCCATTTCCTGTCGGAAATTCGCTAACAAAATATTTTCCCGATTCAATAATCGTTTCCGTTGTTTCCTCTTCAAAACAATCCTCGGCGTTAAAACCACTCCACGGTGACATATTGTTTACACTAGTTCTCAAACTTTAACTACTATTAATTCTTCTCCCCAAAAGTATTTTGGATTGTCCATATGATTGAATGTATAATCGGTTAGAAAAATGAATTATAAATATGTATGCTTATACACACCCTTCTACGAAATCAAAAAACAATTTTGTTTCGAATAAAATTATGTATATTTTTTTTAATTCACTATGTTTAAACCACAAATGACAAATTTTATATATAAAAATGCTGGTTGGTCAGTTTTACACGTCGTCGCGACACAAGACTCAGTTCCAAGGAAACAGCTATCACTTCGAAACAGGTCGTATGATATATCTCATTAGTTTATTTGTTTATTTTGAAAACCACAAATGAGTTATATGAAACGGTCGTATTAAAAAACACATTCGTGGTTAAAAAAAGTGGTGAATTACAATCAATCAATTAAACTGATTCATTTTTATTCTCGATTCTGTTCGGAAAAAAATATCATTTATGAAATTTGTCTTTTCACGCCAGGGTCACCATTATGATTTTTTTTATTATTGATACCAAAAATACAAAATTACAATATAAGTACAAAAAAAAAATATCAGAAAAATTAAAATTATTACAAATCAAATATATGGGTTGGTTTATACCACCTCACTAGGCCAGGCCTGTTCCGAGGTGGTAGACTAGTTACATTATATGTATTAATTACTAAATCAAAATAAACTGTAATATTGTGCAGTGTGCAGTCTATGTTTCACTATGTAAGATTTGTTGTATATGTTGTTAAGGTTTGAGTATTTGCTGACAATAGTTAATCCCTTTATTATATAGCCACGCATGAATTGTTAGTTTTAGTCTTGTTTTTTTCATTAACTGTGTGTCCTTTATGTCTTTAGCAACTAAATTTAGTATTTTTGGAGCCAAGTATTGATAATGTCTATGTCCGTATGCAGTGTTCGTCTTCGGAGTGATTAGTTGAAGTCTGTATCGTGAGAATGTTGAGCAGTGATATGGTTTTCTTTATCGTTTTGAAAGTGTATTAGTATTTGTTTTACATAAAGTTGTGTTACAGTTAGTACGTTAAAGTCTTATTTTAAAAATGGATTTTGTAATTACGAATTTTGAGAATGGCTTAAGTATAGTTGAGTGCAGTGACGTGTTGTGGCGATGAAGCCAAGTTAGACTTGGGTAAAAACAGGAAGTAGGTAATTGGCGGTTAACTGGTGTTGCTACAAGTGTTTCCAGGATAGATTCTCAAATATAAATGTACCATTCATTAAATTTATTTGAATTTGACAGGCTTTGCCATCTTCAACGCTATTGCTGCAATGCGTTAACGATATTTTTTTTACCATTATTTGTTTCCTAACGCCTCTCTTTGACATAAAACAAATTATCCTCCTCCTTTTTTAATGTCGGTTAAATACAATAATTATGAGGAGTTCGAAAAAAAAAACAAAAAAACCTTTATATTTTTTACTATATAGTAAATATATAAATTTGAAAAAATAGTTTTTTTTAATTATATTTAACCTATATTTTTTTTTTGTTTGGTACAAAAAGAAGATTTTTCTCGTATTTCAAATTAAAATAAAAAAAATGGAATAAGTTCAATAAATTTTTGGAATGGAATTTGCAGAATTTAAGAATTTCTTTTGAGATGAAACGAATCATAATTTCAAAATAAAATTTTGTAATATCTCCAGCAAATAAAAGGATTGCCCTTGAGTGATTGATAATTAAGTGCCTATATGAAGATTTGCGATATGAATTTACCTACGATACAAGATTATCAAGAAGTTTCAGAAACCACATGAAACTCGTATGGTCAATGTGTTCGGCGCAATTCGTGTTAGGAAACGATCTCTCTATCACGAACGGAGAGATTGGTGTGCATTTGAGGAGTAGAACAGAAGTATGTTAGAAAGTAGGTACTGCAAGTAATAAGCAATTCACATTACCAAGTCTGTAGACAACTGCCACACTCTACTGGCATTAACAACAGAAATGGCTCCCTATTATTAACTTTTGTTCGAATAAGAATAAGTTTTGTGACGATTATCAAAATGAATAAGGTTTATTTATGTTTCAAGTAATAATGAATGTGAAATGTGCGTAGGAAATTCTTTACAAACAACAAAAATCGAAATATCTTTTGAAGAACCTACATTCAAATCAGTTATGGATAAGAATATCTTTCCATTTTATTCTTAAATTTTAAGGAAATTGTTCAGCTATGGTACTCATTCCCTCTCCTTTAAACCTCTCTTTTCCTGTCATCGTGTTCATGATCTTTTCAAAAAATTTTTTACACACTTTGAATTTTAATAGCTTCAAGGTTTTGAAAATTCTCCATTGTTCCAAATGTATCAGATATGGAACCGACGCAGCTCAAAATTCAATCATAAACAGAATCTTTGCCAGATTTAAGAAATATTCAAGTACCTACATCATTTTAAGATATTTATTATTTACCACTTTAAATTTAACATTTAAACCGAACAACTGATCAAATGTGTGTCCACATCTATGTAGGTAGAAAAAAAATCATTTGACTGAGGGAGAGGTATGGTTTAGGGTACGAATGAAATTTTTATGTTGTAATATAAGTCATTAGTGTAAGGAAAGTAACAGGATTGACTAACATTTTACAACATTTTTTTTAATATGACACTAGGTAATGATAGTTACACACATTCATCCTTAAATTTTACTTAGTGTTTGTAGGTACATAATACAAATAGTAAATTTTTAGGAGTACCGGTTACAAAATTATGCCAGAGAGGGACCACAGATTTATCTTTTCGTCAACGAAAAAGATTTTGACACGACATTACAATATTAGAGTAATCTTATTCAATTTGTCTCATTAAACATACAGCCTGACAGTTTCGTGACAACACTGTTTGAATTTTAAACGCCTGCCGTGTCGAGCGGCCAAACAGCACAAACCTGCAACATATAAATAACTTAAGGGAAAATTTCCAAGGGAAGAGTGGCGAAAGTATGTCACGGGAACAAATAAAGCAAAAGTTGTGGATTTAACAAAAATTATTACAGATATTGTTGTTAAACGGGGCGAGCGTGAAATTGGCAAAGTTGTCCCGAAGTTTGTCAAAACGGAATATTTTGGTAAAAGCGGGGGGGGGGGAGGAGTATGAGTGTACCGTCGTTTTCCGCTTCCCCATCCCTTAACCCCTCCCACCGATACCTCCTCCCTCCCGATTCCTCTATCCTTCTTTTTCCCTTTCCACCCCCGCACCCTGGGAGTTGGGGATGTGTATTAAACGGAGTAGAAAGTTTGTTAACAAGCTTCCGAACTCTTTGTCCTAAGATTGTCCCCTTAGGCGATATGAAAGAGCGATCCTTAAACTAGAACGAATTATTATTAATACCCTGCACATGTATAGGTAATCGTGATTTTTATTACACTTGTAAATATTCTTTTCACATTGTAAAATACAAAATCCTAGTAACCTACACCTGAAAATATTAGGAACAACTGTCAACTTATATAGCTGCAGTCGATCTATTGCCACATTCGTTTTTTTCCCTCTTATTGTACATTTATTTCTTTATGTAAACAATTTTATTTTAATTCTGCTTTTTTATTCATTTTAGTTGGGAACATATAAACGTTTTTTTCAGTTGATCTTTTTTTTTTTCATTTTTTTTAATACTTGCACTTCCCTAAATATTTTTTGTCTTAATTTTTTTCTGAATCTATATTAATATCTGAATTTATATTTTTATCTGTTTCCATATTTTTATACACATACATACATACATACATACCATCACGCCATGTCCCTCACGGGGTAGGCAAAGAATGGCAACTTTAGCATCTTTTGATATGTTGCGATCATTCATAACTGGTCTAAGTGCTCCATTCACTCTGTTTCCTGCCATAACTCTTCTCTCAATATCCTTTTCAGGCCGTCCATTCCGTTGGAACATACTACCCAGATAGACGTACTCGTCGACTTGTTCAAGCCATTCACTCTCTACCTTTATTCGACACACTATTCTGCTTTCACTTATTTCAATATTTCACTGTTTCCATATTTTTATCTGTGTCTATATATTTATTTGTTTATATATTTTTATCTTTGTTTGTTATTATTTATTTTTAGTGGTGCAATAAGCAAATGGATTATACATACATACATACATACCATCACGCCATGTCCCTCGCGGGGTAGGCAGAGAGAACAGAACGCCACACTATTCTATCTTGACATACATTCACCGCCTCGTCAACATTCATGCTACGTCTCATGCATGTTCTTCTATTGTTCAGACTTCTAACATTTCCTTCTTTCAGAATATCGTTCACATGGTCGTGCCATCCTTTTCTTGGGCGCCCCCGACCTCTTTTTCCATTCCTGTCAGCCTTATATATTTTTTTCGTCAAGCGTTCTTCATTCATTCTTTCCACGTGACCAAACCATCTAAGTGTGTTAACTTTCATTCTAGTTACTACATCTTTCTTCATCTTACATTCTTTCCTAGTGACCTTATTTCTAACTCTATCATACATCGTTCTATTACAAATTCTTCTTAACGATCTCATTTCCACTGCATTTATTCTACTTTCATGCGACTTCTGCCATGTCCAGGTTTCACTTGCATACATCAAGGTTGGCACTACAATTACGTTATGAATGGCAACTTTAGCTTCCTTTGATACGTTACGATCATTCATAACTGGTTTAAGTGCTCCATTCACTCTGTTTCCTGCCATAACTCTTCTTTCAAATATCCTCATCAGGCCGTCCATTCCGTTGGAACATGCTTCCCAGATAAACATATTCGTCGACTTGTTCAAGCCATTCATTCTCTACTTTTATTTGACACGATGTTCTGCTTTCACACTTTTCAAAGACCATTACCTTTGATTTGCTAGCATTCATCCTCAGTCCGTACTCTATGCATCCTTCATATACCATGCAAATGGATTATGCCGTATATAATATAAAAAAGCCAAAATCCTCTTTTATTAGTATAAGTAGGTATATACTATTTTCTTAAAAAAAAAATTATCGGTAATAATATAGTTAAAATACTTTGGTTTCATAAAATTGTTCAAAATTGCGTCGTTTAACGACATTACATTTCAATGAAACAACCAAATTTTTGTACAATTTTATGAAATCAAATTAGTTTAACTATACTTTTAATTTCATCTTTGTTCGAGAAACACAGCCTTAGGTTGGGTTGATTCAACAAAAGTATCGCTAATAGTACCTATAGTCAAAATATTTGATATCATAAAATTATTCAAATTTGAGTCTTTTGACGGCATTAGATTTCAATGAAACAACCAAAGGTTTTGAACAATTTTACGAAATCAAAGGATTTTAACTATACCTACTTTTACTTTAATCTTTATTCGAGAAACACAGCCTAAGTATGTAGGTATCTGGGAATCCATTTTTAACATAAATTTTCAAATAAGAAGCAATTTGTTTTTGGAAGAATCCAAATATTTGCGTTCTTATTAAAAAGAAAATTATAAGGTGAATTAGTGAATTATGTTATTAAAAAACTCCTTACCTAATATTGTGCCATTTTTAATTAACACTACTCAAAAATGATAGTAGAAAATTAGCCAATAAATGTTATAGGTTATGAAATTTAAAAATTGATTTTTATTTCCACTTTAGTAAATTAATTTCACTTATTTGTAAGTATCTTTCGATCACTAGGTGATAATCTTAAGAGTGTGACATGAAATATGTAACCTGAAGCAAAATTGATCTAAAATTTAAGAAGTTTCCACTATCAAGATTTTTTCGTTGAGAAGTTAAATAAAATGACTTGTAAAACTTTCATATAAAATCATTTTTTTTAATTAATGAAAACTGTCAATGTTTGATGATCTCTGGTATGCCTGAATTTAAGTGTGAGGTATGTAGGAAGACGCCCATAGATCTATGATCCGAGGGGACATGAAGGGTGTGTGGATGAAGCCAGTCTTAAACAGATGACAAAGTAATAAAATGTGTACGAGAAAACACCTGGAGACGTGGTAACAATTTACCTAATGTATTACTCCATCGAATAGCTACCTATTGTATATTCACTCACATCAAAGTTAATTTACATGTACATTCTTAAATAGGTAATAATAAATGATCGGCATATTATCATTTGATCGTTCTAAAAGCATATTATAAACATTTTTTTTTTGTTCGGGGACTTCGATTCCGCAGTGTAAAACAGCTGTATTCAGGACATCAAATTTCGGCAAGAGTTGGATTTTTAGCGAATTGCTGTAAATTTCTGGCACAATACATCAATTAAGTGTTTGATTTAAGATTTATTATCTGGTTCTTCTTCTTCTGGATCAAAATCTCAAGATAGTTTTGCACTCCACATATCCCTGTTGTCCGCCAGCCTCTTCGTCATTCTTGGTAGCTGCTACAACGCACATCACGGATCACCTGGTCAATATTACTGTCTCTAGAGCGACCTCAATTGTTTTTGTCTTCCATTATTACTTCGGCTATAGTAACAAGCAGACCCGGATGCCAGATGTTATGGCCTATCTATTTGGATCGTTTTTGGGCAACCCTCTTTAGGATTTGCTTTGTTACACCGACGATTCAGAAAAAAATAAACAATATAGGTATGTTTATTACCAAATTTAATAAAAGTCAAATTTTCCTGAGTTTACAAATAATAATGGATATGACGGTTCCATTATTTTAGTACTGTTGTTGTTGTCCTGTATTAATTTAATAAGTTATTTAATTAAATACTGGGTACTTCACTTGACTGGGGAATTCTATATAACTTTGCAATCGATCGTCTAACTAAATTAAGTGATTGTAATGAAGCAACTTATTATTTATTGTTAAAAAACTGAAACAAGTGAAACATATCTATAAAACAATATATTTTATCACGGCACACGCAAATAGTCAAAGGTCGCTGTAACGCAAAGCGGTATTTGGTTTTTATTTTACGTTTCGATAACACTATAAAATATATCTGTAGTTACATTTTAAATTACCCTGATACTGTACATTATAGGATCTCACGGCAGAATCTGAATGGGAACATAGTCAATAAAATAAACGTTCAAGTTTAAGAGGAGGTTCAGAATGTACCCACTCCCTTTGCGATAATGCTCTCTCTTGTATGATTGTTATTTGATCCTTGCTTGTAACCGAGTGTTAATGTTGTGTACTTTGTAGCAAAATGGCGGGTATTACAACACTGCGATATTACTGAATATCCCAAATAGTGTAAAATCGATGCCTAACGAGAAAGTCTCACAGAAGTGTGCAATAAAGGCTTAACAATATGTGACATTTGTACCACATGTGTTTCCTTGGCTGAACAAATTTTTAAATATTTCAAAGTCTTTAGTATTGCTTTTTTTTGGTAAGAGATTTATTTCAGTGTATCTGGAAAGAGTTTTTACTTAATATTCTTGCCGAATGAACAGATTGTTTTGATTACTCTTTTCAACTTCTTTAATAAGTACCTACCTACATGTTTATTATAAAAAATAATAACATCCAGATGAACATCGTTGCTTAAAAACTATCAAGAGGTCATTTGTACCTAATGGAGGATCAAGAGTAACCTAAAAGACTCCAATTGTTTAATAATCCAGTCAAGCAAAAAACGTCGCAAGACCAAAACTGGTATAGATGGAAGATGTTGTTGCAGATTGTTGGGTTTTGTGTCAGCTTAACTAGAATATGGCATACAGAGACAGACCATAAATGAGATATTTCTTGGATGTAGCTATTAGCCGCCAATATAGCCGCCAAGGGTTGTTACGTCTATGGAGGAGGGATGGTTAGAGATTAAGCCAAGTCTAATATGTTTATTTGAAAGACATACCTAATGTTTGGGCATTTTGTTCTATACTTATTTTATTTGTAATAAATTATTTTCTCCTTTTAATAATTGTGGTACACATATGTACTTACATGCCATACCGCTTGAATGAAACAATAAGTTTCGGGAAAATATGTACTCTTCCCTTCGACATGTGAAATTCGTTATTCACTTATTGTAATAACACACATATTCAATTACCTTTTACATAGTACAGACCGGATAATAACATTAAAGTTTTTTTTTAAATTTTGCAATTTATCACTCATAACTCAAAGACATATTAAAATTGTCCAGGGGGGCCAGGGGGCAAGTCTGGTCAACAGTAGGAATCAAAACCACCCATGTTTACCCATGTCATGGATATAATTATCATATGGGGATGCATAATATCTTAAGATGTTATAGAACTCCATAAGATAATTTATTATATCCATGTTATGGGTAAACATTTGATTAAGTCGTTTAACCAGACTCCCTCCCCCAGTTATTTTTAAGAAAACGAGTAAAAATGGTTTTCTATAATATGAATATGTTTATTTTAAAATATTGTTATCTGCGGTCATATTATTGAGGTAATAACAGAATAAACACTATTTCCAAATTTCGTAAACCTTTACCCGGATAAAAATGTCCATTGTTTTGAACCTCTAGATATCAGCGCACATTTTACGGTGTATCAGAAGAAAATATTTTATTGCTTCAGTATTCAGGATCTAAAAATTAGTTGAGATAAGTGCACACTAAGCGATTGCGACTTAAACGGTAAATATTCAACGGTGTCATATAAAATAGGTCTTCCCCATGGTTCGTGCTCAGGACCAATCTGCAGTGAATGAAAGTATTTTTAACTGTTTCTTACGTAACATCCTCATATTTGCCGAACGCTGTGACCTTTTGATGATGATGAAAAGGAAACCTAGGTAAAAATAAAAAAAAATTGTTAAAAACGCGAAATTTCTTGTTGTGAAATAAAATACTCGTATGATATGGAATCTGGATTAGTGAGTTTTTGCAAATTTAAACCTGATCATTGCGTTTGTTGCTTTTCTGTTTAGTGAATTTATATTTTGCGTAATGTCATGCTGATTATTTTGAGAGTAAATCTTTATTTCACTCTTTGGTTTCATTTGATTGATTTTCACATTGATTTTAATAATTCGGCAAACGAACTAGAGAAAAAAAAAACTGATTTGATAATATTCATATCGACAATGAATGTCTGCGATTGCAGTCGCGACAGAATCATGTATGTTTGGCTTTACTAGTTTCAAAGAAAGGGTATGTACATATTGTGTACCCGGATAGTGTATTAAGAAGACCAAACCGGTCCGTCATGTCCTCAGGGGACTCTAATGGTATACTTGTTCGTCCTGGGGTGGTCGTAATGGGACTCTTTTTTTCCCAACGGTAGCGTGCTCATCGTTTCATCCTTAAGCGAGATTATTTTCAAGGGAACGCCAGTTTTTTGGTCGAATTATTTTTTTATTTGAGGAAATAGCGCACCACCGCCAGACGAAAGGATCGAGGATTTGGAAAATTCGAGGCGGCAGTTTATCGGGAGTTTCCCGAAAAAAAGCGATGTTAATCAATATATATATATTCGCGTCCCAGTGGACTTTAATTTCACTTCCTTGTAGAGTGAAATCTTCTTTGTTGTCGGAGAAAAAAATCGGTATATCCAGATAAATGTGCTGGTGAAAATTCAATAGCTATGAGAGTGAATTATATGGCTGTTACCGACCTTCGGCTAAAAAGAAACAGGTAATACTTGACCACTTATAATTTAACTCTCAAAAATGAAATATTTTTCGGTGTAGGTATGTGTTGAAGAACACATGAGACTAGTTTTGGCATACGCAATCTTTCATATTCGGCATACATAATCTTTTGAAACAAGACATTTCGACATTTTGCTTAATAGTGTGTGTTCAGATATAATGATTTGATAATCAGATATACCTTAAAAATAATATACGTACACAGAGAAAAAGAAATGAAATAATAGATTCAAAAACAAAATCATTCACAAGTAACGGAAATTGGAGAGATTTTATTATAACCATTCACTGATTACATACATATTTGAAGAAAAAATCACATTAACAAGATTCATTGCCATCAGATTGAAAAGATTGTAAACTGTTAACTGGTGAAAATATCTAAGATACACAACAGGTTACCAATTTAGATAGGTATTATATACAATTTGTTTATTCTCTCAAGCGTTTTTGTTTATAGTATCAATCATCATCATTATTATTAAAAGCATCAATAATTGTAAGATTTTTAAGGTGAAATAAATCTGTGATGAAAATATAATATTGACTTTTTCTATTATTAAAATATTATTCTCCCAAAACAAACACAATTATGCGATCAAAGATATACATGTTGTTTACCTTTTAACTATTGTGTACAGTTCAATTTAATAAGTTGCAATATAAACAAAGGGGATGAAAAAACTAAGGGTATACGATTAGATTTTATTTATTTATTTATTTTATTTATTTATTTTTTGTCAACAATTATAAAGGTACATAAAAAAACATTACAGTCAATCATCTCACTAGGGTTGAACCTGTATCGAGATGAGTGACTTTACAACAACGAGTGAAATTTGAACAATATTATAATTTTAGCATATTGAATAAAAAAACAATAACAAAACACTAAGTCAAAAAAAAAAATACAATATTTTTAACAAATACTATGTTACAATGTTGTCTGCAGTTGTGCACAAGGAAGATATCTGTGACAATAATATCTATGCAACCAACACACAGACAACTAACACAAAAGAACATGACATGTATAGGGTGACCATACACTTCAAAGGCTACCAAAAAAATAAATATTAAAATAAAAATGAATTGATGGGAGAGGTTTTAATTAAAATGTGCTGCTTGACATTGCTCTTGAACAAAGCAAGTGTTTTCAATGCTTTTATATTATTTGGAAGGAAGTTAAACAGTAATGGTGCATGATAAAAATAATTTCTCTGTCCAAATGTTGATTTAACAATTATCGGCTGATAATTTAGAGAAGCTCCCAGTCTAGTGAAACGCACCTGCTGAGATTTAATAATAATAATATTTATTCATCGACATACTGTACTTAACAAAAAAAAAATGTAACAAAATTACTAAGAAACCAATAACAAAGTAGGTTATAATAAAAATAACAGCAATAATAAAAACAAACGTAAATAAAAAACCAAAGTTACTAGTGATAAAAACAAAAGCAACAACAAAGGAAAATACAGTGATCAAAAGTTCCCATTTGGATACATTAGCGTGTAAGTGATATGTTTTTCGGTGCGACACCTGGAGGATTCACTGGTCCATTGACTGTGTCGAATCATCCAGCTTTTTCGTTTCGTTGCAGTACAGCTGATTCCTCCGTCGTGCAGCAGAGCACCCACAATGAACGTGTAGCATTATTTTTCATGACCACCACTTTTATCCACTATGTTGTAGATTTTCGTCTTTCTTTCTATTCTAACACACTACAAAGAAGGTCCTCCGATTCCTATTATTTATGTCTGTAGGTAATTTTTGGAAAGAAAAATAGTCACAAGCCCGGCAGCGGCGTGCGGTACATGAATACGCTGGACGCAGCGCATACCATGAAATTCACGTCAAGAATACGTTCATAGCAAATCAGGTCTAATTTCTCGTAGACTTATTTCGTTTAAATTATAAGATTGCGCAATCGGCCCGGTCTCAGTCTTACCTCAATTATTATTTCTGTTATTTTGTAAGTGTCAACATTGAAATATTTTCTAGGATTGATACAAATCGCTTGAATGGGCAATTTATTTTTTTACTCTATGTTACAACCATGGTGTTGGGTAATCAATTCCTTCACTTACGATATTTTTTTTTTGCTTTTTTAAGATTTAATTTTTTTGTTAAACGTTTTATATTATTTTGCAGAATTTCGTTTCAAAATTCAGCGCAAATATTTGGTACAAAATTTGTTACCCTACCTTTGATATATAAATAAATGTATGAATAAATAAACAACATAATAGACAATAATATTAAACTAGCTCATCTTTGCACAGGCTGTGTCTATTGAGGGGGCTAGTTACAAAATATATAAACAATAAAGATGAAAGCAAAAAATAATAAATTAAATTGAAAAAGTCTTTTTTTTTAAGGGTATGGCATTCCCTACTCGAAATGTCACCGCACGCCACTGCACCGAAGGTATCTGCTTCATTTCTTGCGACTGGAATCAATATGGGGAAGATGATTCTATGACTGGTATCAATGGGGAAAATAGGTACCCTGGATGGAGCTGAACCGGATCTCCGGTGAAATATTTTCACTTCCTTTTGTTATCGTTTGATCAACCAATTACTTCCCCCTCTTCTGTGTCTCTGTTTTGCCGGGGTAATGAACAAAAATTGGCTTTGTCTCGAGATACACCGCTGAGATGTTTGTGGAAAGGTAGGCACCACCTAATTGAAATACTCTGCATTGATTTGCACTCAGTGGAAGATTGATCGGGCTGGTAGAAAACAAATCAATGGATTCAGGCTAACTTCAAAATCTACGTCGGATAATAAAATATTTTTTCATATAAACCGAGGTTATATTTTTGTGTCCAATATTATAACAGATTTATTTATTTATTTATTTATTTAAAGGACAACATACAGCATATAATAAATTATATAACATAGAGATAATTTGATTAATAATAAAGCCAATTACAGGTTGTCGCTGAAGTTATTGTAGTATATTAAGATACATTAGGAATGGTTACATATTATGGTGAGATATTGTGTGGATGATGTGTGAAATTGCATATATAAATGTGTTAATATAATAAAGTGTTAAATTTGATTATGAGGATGAAATTTTAAGTTTGATATGTTTTTTTAAATGTGGGGGCGCTAAGAAAGAATATGTCAATCTCTTGGAAATGCCTATTATATGTATTACAGATTCTGTACATTGTTGCATGTTGAGCATAGTTGGTGTGTTGAGTGGTAAGACGGAAAAGAGGAGTGTGTCTAGTTCTACGGGTAGAACTAGACACTAGAACTAGAACTAGATTTTTTAGAGACAAGATTTATTTATTCTTACTGCACTTTCCCAACAATTTAATTTTATATTGAAAAAAAAAGTGAATTTCGTGATACAAAAAAACACTAAAGTGAGGGAACATTGTTTCCGTAACATGTTGAGGGTTTCATTCTGGTTTCAAATAATTAAAAATATGTGTGTTGTTTATCAAGTTGTGTTTTCATTTATTTAAGTATTCAAATACCACCACCATATACTGAAAAATAGTTCATCGAAGAAGATAAAAAAAAATGTTTTGTAAGAATATAAACCATTTATGATTATAATATCTGGATTTTATATTTTTGAGTATTCAAATACCACCACCATATACTGAAAAATAGTTCATCGAAGAAGATAAAAAAAAATGTTTTCTAAGAATATAAACCATTTATGATTATAATATCTGGATTTTATATTTTTGAGAATGAATATGTCCTCGAAACACGTAGGGGTGTAAACATTCTAGAATTGAATTTAGAAAATGTTTCACCGCAACGCATCCAATTAATTTGAAACTTATCAGTGCTTATCCATATTTATTAAAAAATACTTGAATTTACAATTTTGAAATAATTTCAATATAGTTCGATTATTGGTCTGTGTATATAAAAGGAACGCTGGTTGCCAACAATCTACTGCACAAATGGCGGCAAATTGATATCCACATATCAACTATCTTACCATATTGAAATTATTTCAAAACTGTTGATTCGAATATTTTTTACGTAATTTTAAAATAAATATGGATTAGTACAGATTAGTACCAAATCAATTGAATGCCATTCATTGACACATTTTCTAAATTAAATTCTAGAATTTTTATACCCCTACGTGTTTCGAGGAAAAATTCAATTCACAAACGATTAATTCAAATCTTGCGTTCATTTTGGGACACGTTTTAGTATAGTATTTCAAAGGAATTAAACGTTGTTCCGAAATTAATAAAAGAAGTATTCAAACAAATTTAAAAAAATAGCAAAAATGTAGGTAGGTATACATAAGATAATCGATTAAAAGGTTTATTTGTAAGTATGACTTATAATTAACTGTTTGATAATTTACCGTAAACATTTACTATCAATTGATATTCATTCTATCGTGAAAAAAATCTAAATTAATCCCCGTATCTAATTGTATCGGTTACAAAATGGAGCCCCTAAATTTCGTTAGCAATTATTCGTTTGAATTATTGTGATAATTATGGGGTTGGGTAATGTAATTCTCGCCCCAGTAATTTATAATGTGTGTGTTCATTTGTGATTACAATTTTATCCACTTTACATTTAACCATTATTATTATGCTTGCCTAATGAAGGCGTTCTTTATACGGAATATGGTTTTCTGTATTGCAACATACATAAAATACTTAGATATTACAAAGTTACAATCAAATAATTAAACTTAAAAACGAGAACTTATTTATTTGAAAGAAGTCTCGTTATTTAAATATTATTTTGTAACTCGTTTTGTTTTTTCATTTTTTTTATTGTTCGTTATTATGTGTTAAAAACAGGGAATGTTGGTTATTTGACAAATTGAGCTTATGATGCAATTTGGTATCCATCATAGGAAAATATCGCCTAAACAATTTATTTTTAACATAAACAAGGGTCATACCCAATGGCGGATGCTCCTTAGGTGCGCTGGAGCGCTGAACCGGTGAAATAAAATAAAAGCATAAACCAAATTATGTATCAACAAACATGTTTAAACAAATACCAAATTACTTGTAACGTAAGTACCAGAATGAATACAAAAAATTCGTGTATCGCTTGACTTAAATAAATGCCTGAATTTATGCCTCTGTGAGAGACCCGCGGTGCGTTTTTATAAGCGCACCACAGATTCTATAACAAATGTATGGAAACTTAGATAACGTTCTGGCTCGTGAAATGATAGATATTTCATACGAAAGTTAGAGGACTTTGGCGCGCCGCACCGCTAAGCTATGTAGTTTGCCGATTCTTTGTTAGGCGGCGCGCATTTCACTGTTGTTTAAATATGTTTGTTTGATTATAAATTATGTATAACTCATTGTATATTGTATATTTTTTCTACATGACTGAGTATTATTGAATTCTGTGTGGATTTTTGTGTTATGTTGAAAATAAACTTTGCACAATTTAGAATCTTGACGATTTTAGAAATGTTTCAATTTGACAACTGTTTTTAAATTATGGTCTAGCCGAGTCTTCTTCACAATCCGTTAAACTAATATGTACAATTTCCACGACTTCCGTTGAGAGTGAACGTTATGTTTCCACATTAAATATAATAAAAATATGTTTAAGAAACACCATGACACATGCAGGACCGTCTCAACGCATTGTCTGCTGATCACCGAAAGAATGTTGATTCAGACAATACAGGATTTTAATATGCGAGTAATTAAGAGTTCGTAAGTATAAAAGATCAAAGCTTTCCTACAAAAAATAAATAAGTGTTTTTGTTTTGCTCCACCGAACCGTTAAAATTATTAGTTAGCAGCCGCCACTGGTCATACCTAAATACCCCGATAGTTTCGCTAGACTTATAAAAAACAAGGAACGTCAAAAATAAATTTGCATAATAAAATTAAGGAATGAATGTCCGTGCGTAATATACAAAAATCAGAAGTGTAATACTCGTATACAAAAACTTTTTTTGTTTGATTAACTGTAGAGGTCGCCCCAGAAACAACTATATAGACAAGATAATTGGTGACGTGCGCTGTAGCAGTTACAAAGAGATGAAGAGACTGGCAGACGATAGAGTTAAGAGGGTGACTGCTGCCAACGTACCTATTTTTTCAATTTGAATTTGCGTCATTACTACAAAAGGAATCATTTTGAAAAAAATGATCTAGTTAGTTTGGATATTAATAAAGAAAAATATACCTTAACTTTTTAATTACATATGTTCTGTATATATTCTTGTAAGAAAATAATAAGCATACCCCGATTTTTTATATTAATCTTATATTTCCAAAAATTTATAAGGTATAGAGCATTATATTTTTTATTATAAATTGAATAAGATCAAAATATCTGGAAAAATACGATGTATCGTTGCATTAAGAGGCTATAGTAGGCTATACATTATATTTTGAAAATAATTTCCCTAATACCCTCAAAAGATACGTCTTTGAAATAAGGAACAGTTTGTATGTATATCTTTAATCTATTGCATGATTTTTTTGAATTTTGAATTTGTTTAATACTTTTCTTGGAAAATTAGTTTTAGTAAAACCCTTTTTCATTTTTTTACTGTAACTAAAAAAACAACAAGGCCTATGAAGTATATTTTTACTTTATTCGATAGAGAATATGAAAATCTACCGGCTGATTTTTTTATTATTATAAAATTTCAATAACTCTTCTTGCTATTTAAAAAAAACCTCTAAATTTTACCATTTTCGCACGATAAAATGTTGTATATCACATATCAGGTGATATACAATATTTTCTCGTGTTTTATACATTAGAAGCTAATTTAGTGTGCATTTTTGCGTACATCCGTATATCCAGGGTATAATAGGGCCTTAATGCATCAGGTTAATTAAATAAACCAAAAAAACTTTATTTCGTAATGGCGCTGAATGGAAAATAAATGTTTTTTTAGGTTTATTTACTAAACCTGAAGCATTAATGCAACGTCACATCATATTTTTCTAGATATTTTTAACTTCTTTAACTTAAAAAAAATATGTTAAACTACCCCTCATATTTTATTAATAAACGTTGAAAATCGGGGTACATTATCAAAAAGTAAGGATATATTTTTCTTTTTTCAAAACGATTTGATAAGAAACAATGATAGTACTAACAAATTTTTATTTACTATCGCAATACATATTATCTTTAAAAAAAAGATAAAAACAAGGAATGTCACTGACGAAAATTGTAATTTTTGACTTATCCACTTCTCACTCATATTGACTTTTATTCTACAATTTCAAATTCACTTAAATTTTTATAAGTCAATACATGTAGATAGCTACCAATACTAAAAAATAAATCGATTTCAACATTATTATTCTAGAAAATACAGACTACAATGTAACTTTAAATTTCAACTGTCTCAAAGCTGTTTTTTTTCTTATTTTTCCCGCATAGTCTTCATGATGTCGTAGGATAAAAAAGCTATTAAAATTTTTGAAAAAATATAGAGAATTTATACATATATTATCAATTAGTTTTAACTTAAAGACTTTTAATTTGTTTAAAGAGAAAATTATTCGTGACATTCGATGTAATAATAAGTTCATCAATTGTATGTTCAGAAATTGATCATTTTCTCAAATTAATCAAGAATATTATTTTCCTACATACTTTTACTCTACTTGTCGGCCTTCGTGGCTTAATTGTTTAGGTATATGACAGCTGATTCAAAGGTCCCGGGTTCGATTCCCGGTGGAGACATAGTTTTTAATTGTGTTTTCAGTCTGGATTTGTGAGTTGATTAATATCGTAAGTCTCCGGGATGTGGCAACTTGTGATTGGGTGCTTGTTTTGCTTGATTATTTTCTTCTTGGGTTTACATTAAGCATATGCTATATACCTATTAATTTATTTTTTGATGTCACACTTGCATTTAACATATGAACTGTTTAGAAAATACATATATTTATATAGTATATAAAAATTAAAATTATAGGTTAAAAACATTGATTTATAAAATATACCGCATATTATTCGATAAATGTTGAAAAAGTACGTTATTCATATATTTGACTGCATGTGATGTAAAAGAAATAATTTCATTTATCTCTATAACAACGATCAACGTTATTATGTTGAATATCATTTTCAGTCACGCTCATGTACGTTTAATCATTCCATACAGACATAAGACCAAATATGTTAAGGCATATATCGAAGTAACAAGCGCACACTGAGCTTTGTTAAGTTGAAATGTGAGTCGCTACCAACATCGCGTGATATTACAATATTAATCTATGGATTTAAAAGAAAAACTCTGATTAAGGTGTCATTTCTATGGAAGGAATATTACAATGGAAACTATATTTGAACCCATTCAATGTTTTGTAATCGGACATTTCTGAATAATGGAAAGATATTTTTGAAATAATATTTTTTTATTTTATATTTATCTAATATGAATTCATATCATATTTTTTATTTATTCTTATTGTGCAACAAATAAGAATATAATAAGCAATAAGTCCGCCATTGTACTAATTATATATACAGGAATATTCAAATAAATAAATAATTATTTTTATCTTGAACTGTGTTTTTATCTAAATCTACATGTTTATATTTTATCTGAATCTAAATTTTATGTTTTTATATTTCATCAATGTCTATATTTTTATTTGTTTCTATATTTCATCTTTGTGTGTAATTAATTATTGTAAGTGTATATTGTAACAAGTAAATGGCTTATGCCGTATATTTTGTAAATAAATAAATAAATAAATAAACGACTGACGTATTTACTAGTGTGGTTGACTGGTAGAAATTGCATCAGGGCAATAAATCCGCCATATTTATGATTTTGTTTTTTGAATAATAAAATAATTGTATTATAAATATTATTTAATCTATCGATTTAATTAACGCACTTGTTTCGAATATATGAAGCTAATGTAAGCTACGACTAGGCCAGGAGATTAGTACACAAATGAGGTGGATTGGGTGTCAATGTTTAAAAATAAATCAGAAATAAATCATGTAGTAAAATTATTTGCTCTTCGAAATGTAAATCACTTTGTTGATAATATTTACTTTTTGATATTAGTATTGAGTACCGATTCATTCAAGTTTCACTACGAACAATTCCGAAAATATTCAAATACGCTATATTGATTGCCACCAAATTTCGGTGGCTCAGTCACACGTTGTGTACAAAGACTTGTATATGTCACATCTATAGTTTGTTCAGTGCTCGTCATACACTGATTTTTCAAAGCTGGCTGCGGTGAATAGTGACAAAAAAACTTTGTTAATTTTTTTTCAAATGATGAGTTTCGTAACGACAGTAACATCAGACCCGGCGAAGAAGCCCGACGCTGTCTTCGAAACCGGTCATATAAAATATCTCACTCGTGTTTAAAAACAATGTCATGTATTGATAATAAAATTGTTAGTTGGAAGAAATTGCCATGCAGCAATAAACTCACCACTTGAGCAATGTGCCAGTGTATATTATTTATTTATTTAAATTGTTTAAAAATGTGCTACAATGACAATAAAATATTAATTATATGTACTATGTATAAAAATTTAGCGTGCGTATGTTTGTGTTCACAAAACTTGAAAAACGATTGAATTCGATTGAATGGATTTTTTACACAACATTGAAATACAAGCGCATTTAAACTTTATTTCTTAATTCATATTCCTTATTGCTTGCTTCTCAGGCATCTAACAGGCATTATGTCAAACATTAATGAGAATTACGATGTTTTTCAACTCATAGATCAAAACTAAAACACAAATTCAAATTGTGTCTCCACCGTAATTCGAACCTGGGACCTTTGGTTCAGGTGACATACATTAATAACATATGTAGACAAAAATACATACTTTTTCATTGTGATAATTTTTACTCCTGTTTTTTCGCAATGTGTACTACATCATTATTTAATATTTCGTGATATATTTTCCATTAAACATACATAACTGAGCTACAGAAAGAAATTTTGATTAACATAGTAATTGACCAAAAGCAAGCGACTGCCAAATTTATGGCATAATATTTTTTTTCTGTAAAAGGATACATCAGCGGGTAACAACGATTGGATAATATGAACTCTGAGTAGTGGTGGCTTTTGGAGATAACGTCTTTGATTTTTTTTTATATTTACTGCGGAAAAAAATGTTAAAAATCACCTATTCCATTTACAGACAGTTAGTGGAGACCAGTCAACAGACACTTTTAAAGGTACATAGCAATTTATCGAATTGGCTATGTCAATCGATATCGGGTGGAACGCCAAAAAAATATTAAAAAATAATTAAATTTATCAAAGTTTGAAGGCGTTTCCACTAACCAATGTATCTGTAAATGGAAGTAGTGATTTCTTATAGTCTTCTGTAGTAAAAATACGCCTTATACCGTGTTGAAATAGCAATTTTCAACTTTCTAAAAGCTGTGATCTCCGAAAGCCACGACTACTCAGCAGGGGCGTGCCTAGAACCTTCGGAATAGGGAAACCCTGAAAAAAATTGTGAAATGTCGAAAATTTTATGTTTTTTTAGTATCGTTGTTCATTTGAGTGGCCACGAATATATTTAAAATATTAGAAAAAAATCGTTTTTTTAAGTGGTCAAGCATCGTATCTACATAATATACGGTTCAATTTTTAATCTTAACAGACAAAAAAATATTAGGTCTTGAATATCTTAACTTAATATTCATAGGCAAGCCAAGATTTTCGGCTTCTTTAAGCAATTGCGGTACTGCTATTCAGGGTTCATAATATTATCCAATCATACTAATCTAGAGTGGAATCGTTTTAAAGAAAAAAATCAACCTTTATATTACGACGTTAGCCTGCCCTATACAAAATGACAAGTCTGGCTGTCACTGGATCTTATTCTATGAGTTCTTTTAGAATCGCAAGGTTGGTGAGCGCCAACTTAAAAAATGTAAATAATATTTGAGTAGCGCTTTTGACGGTGTTCCGGTTCGCTCTCCCAGCCAATTGTTTCAATATGTCGAGCGGTGAAAACATAATCACGCCATATTTAATTGTTCGCTTTCACAGAGTGGAGGAAGTATCGTTCCCAGGCGTTTGTTGCGTGAAAACACTTTTGTTAGGTACCTATCATTATCTCCCTCCTGCCCATAAAACAGAAGGCGTGTTAAAAGAGTACAAACCTCGTTACGAGCCCGTTTCGAGTGTAGAGATAAGGACAAAATTGAATTTTGTTGAGTCGTTTTGGGAAAAATGGATAAGCGAGGCGGACATATTTTTTTTTTAAATCTACATCGGCGACTTGTAAAATAATAATATTTTTAGCTAACTCCATTCTTCTCATTAACAGTAAACGAATAGTAGACGAACAGCAGGCACTTATATCACTTAAGAATCTGAGAAACCCAGCGTATCTACTTTTATTATAACCGGTAATCACGTGACAGTGAAAACTTGAAATTAACAATCAATAATTCAATTATTTGCTTCTTAAAAAAAATTTCTTCCAATCTACTAGTTTTTCCAGCCAACAGAAGCTTGTGAAATTATTTACAAAAATTGTCTACATCGCTAAGAATCAAAGCCATGACGTCAGCATAGTAGTCAAACGATCAAACACTTTACCATTAGATTGAAAAATATAAATCATTGTTTATTCAAACTCAAGTTTTTTTCTTATCAATCTATTATTAAAGATTTTCATCAAAAATGTGTGTTGACAAAATAAATAGATAAGTTCAGAAAATTTATCATTTTTTTATATTTAAAACATAATTTTTGAATTAATTAAATCCCATTATTTTGAAGGGTTTAATGTGAATATTAAGGAAAATCCATTGCACTTTAAACGCAGGCCAAGTAATAAGACAAAAGATACGGGTAAGATGGAACCTTCATTGGAAGGGTTTGGTAGAGAAAAGATAGGACCTATTTAACCAATAATTGGATAGTTTCACCCTTTTAACCTGGAAACTGTATATTGTGTATGTATGGTGGGCCAAGTCCCAGAACATTCTTGCCTATTAACAGAAACCCCAAAAATATTTACATAGTCACTCGGTAAACCTTTATTTGGAACCCCCTTTAAGAAAAACTATTTGGTTCAAAATGTAGTTCACAAGATATTAGAAAGACTGTATCAATTTTTGTTTCAAGTGGTATAAATAATGTTATTTAATACAAACTGTTTGATATCTCATGATTAAATTTTATTTTTAAATAATTTATGATAATATGGTATTTTCTTGTCAGACATAAATGAACACACGCGTATTTATTCTACGTACACTTTACTATAAGAATACAGTAATTGATATACATATAAAGGTAGAAGTTCAATAATAATATAGTATGAACGACAGAGTGAGAGCAATATAATCAATAAATAATCGATATATCGAAGAGCGCCTTACACTCAACACTCGTTTATATATTCCTTAAATCTACCGAAGAAAAACCGAACTTATGGATCGTACATACTCTTTAAATACCTATACTAATAGGCTAGGTATACTAATAGACTATTGTGTGGCGCAACATTAATATAAACAATATTTCAAGCTTTTATATATAAAAAAACCGACAGATTATCTTTTCAATCTCACTCATGGTACTTACACAAATAATATTTTTTATTTCCTCTAAGGCTTTTCACCTAAAAAGGATGTTTCAGCCGTTACTAATCAAAAACATTATAAATTTCACAGTCAGCCCAAAAAGGTAAACTGTGGAAATGGGGTATTGGACAATCTCAAACCTAAAATAAATGACAACCAAATGGTTGGACAACCAAACAAATTATGCAACGAAATATGTTTCCATAATATTGTAATTTATTACAAAATTTATTTATATTTAAATTTAGTAATGTATTAATAATTGTGTATACCATTTTACTTTATTTTAATTTTCAACATAATACATATTTGTTTATTAGAAAATTGCGATAAAATCCTCCAACCTTATTTATATTTGTAAAAACATTTGAATTACAAAAATTGAATCGTCAAATAAATTATAAATGCCTCACTGTTTTGACAAATATTAACATTTTGCGATAAAATCCTCCAACACAATACATATTTATATTTGTATTAACATATTAAAACATATACCTAAGAATAAGGAAAAACCTCATCAAGATATTTGTCTGAAGTGTCTTGCTATATGGCTGTGGGACATGGACCGTAGGCCAGAGGGAAAAAGAACGCCTGTCTGCATTCGAGATGTGGTGCTACAGACGCATGTTGAAGATCCACTGGTCGGACCACATCCAAAATTGTGAGGTGCTGAGCAGAGCCGGAGAAACAAGGCAACTCCTCAAAAGAATCGCCCAACGACGATCCAACTGGATTGGCCATAACATGAGGCACCCGGGTCTGCTCATAACCATCGCGGAGGGAATGGTAGAGGGCAGCAACTATTGAGGCCGACCAAGAAAGAGCTACATGGACCAGGTGATCGACGACATGTGTTGTAGTAGCTACGTGGAGATGAAAAGTCTGACAGAGGACAGGGCGGAGTGGAGTAGAAGAAAGGCAGCCATAGCTGTTACAAACCAATCCCAGGATTGAAACTGATAAGGAGATAAATTACAAAAATTGAATCGTCAAAAAAATTTTTGACAAATATTAACATTTTTCATATTTTAGTCATAAAAATTGAAAATATCCTTTATTTTTTTTTATCCTCCTTTTAATTTCCGTTTACTATTAAGGTCCAAAACGTCTTCCTGTGATGTCGTGCGAATTGAATATTAGGACAATAGTGTTTTGATAATGGTCACCTAAGCAGGAAACCAAGGGATAACGATTGCCCATAAAACTCGGTATATTAACATTAACATAACACACCGGGCAACCAATTCTCATATAGATAAGTATTATTTACATTATACACAGTTAGCCATGATATTATGATAAGAAAATTGTAGACAATTGTATTAAGGGGTCATCGCACCGACACAACAAAACAATTTACACACACTGCAAAAAAAAAAAGCTAATAGTAACAATTTCATCCACGTGGATTGTTTCCGATTATTGGACCATGGAATTCCTTACTGGACACGGCAGTTTCAAAAGTTATCTCTTTCGTTTTCACTTATCCGATTCGTCGTCATGTCAGCTTTGTAATAACCCTGAACAGACTTCTGAGCATATCCTATGGGAATGCACTAACTTCTCCGTGTCAACTTTCCGACGAGAACTCTACGGCGGTGTCCGAGGGAATTTCTTTGGACCCATTGGACATGCGGACCTTGTAGCCACGAAGAGCAACTTTAGGGCTTTCAAGACTTTCTGTCTTAAATTCGTTGCACTATTATCTTCACTATCACTGAGCGTTGAGCCAGTTGTTTCCACTTTCTTTGGCACATTAAGTGTAGTGTCTGCAAGGTTTTAGAGTTCTCCGGACTCTTTATATGTTCTTTATGTGTTCTTTCAGAGTTTTGCAAGGGGCGGTTATTAGTCCCCATAAGCAGAACGTGTGGTGGTGGAGGAAGAACAATAGTAACAATATTTCGTGTTGAAATTAACCGAACTATATTCTTCTTTTCTTGTCCTCTCAACTCCCAATCCCCATCATTTTAACAATCTCTTTTAAAATACAAAATCCCACTAACCGTGAACATTACCTTGCTGCATAGCAGTAATAAAGATTTACTTTTCAATTTAATATTAAAATTTGTCAAAAGAAATGACATCAAGATTTGATTTAATATATCTATGTATATGTGTAATATTTTTTTTTTTTGTTAACCAAACAAAGAGAAGATATAATAATTGTTAGACCATGTACAATAATTATCTATTAACTTGAAAGACCCATTCAATAGAAGTAATCTCGCCAAAAAAAAAAGTTTTGTGCACACAGCCAAACAGTATAGTCATAAATATATAAACTTTCATTACTGATAACAAATATTTGGCTAAAACGCAGGTAGCAGTTCAGTTGTCATTATATTTTTTTTCATTACTTTTTCACGTCATCAATTCTTCTTCTTCTTTCATTGATGATCTCTTGGAAGAAAGCCACGCCGTCAATCTTCCCCTTGATGACTGTCTGAAAGATCTCCTACTTATCACCCCGTAGATTTTGGCTAAAATAAGGAGTTTTGCGGAGTTCTATAGTGGCGAAGAAACCAAAAATACTGCTCTAACTTCTGTTATAGCTGTTGTTTATTACGTAGCTTAAGATTAATCATTGCATTGCTCTTCAATTCCTTTGTCGGTGAAATACAATGCCATTGTTTGTTTTGTTATCTACTCAACTTGGTATACGAAGTATTATAATTCTTTATTATAATCAGGTAGTATAATTGTGAAATTCAACACAAAAAAAACGAATGGGTTGTGGCCTCCGCTTTACTCCTCACTAACAAGTCACTCCGCAAAGTATTCAAATTTTATATGGAAAAAATCCACCATTATCATGAAATTAGTTATTTAAATTATTTTTACTAAATAAGGCACTTTATTATGAAAAAATGATAATTCTTTAACGCAATTTTATGAAAGTGATGTGCTTTTTTAGCTATTTGAAAATAAAAATATCATATTTTAAATTTCCAGAGCTTGGGGTCACTTTGATATATTAGACAGATGAAAAAATTGAGAAGCACTGATCAGATATCTTTCAAAATCTAACGGGGTCTAAGTGAGTATTAGATAAACGAATTTACAAAATTTGAATAGAATCGAATGAGTACTTTAGTCTTTAATTTATAAAACAGAATAAACACGCCGTACATCATTCATAGTACATAGCACGCACACTCAGATGAAACTGATGTAGAAACTTTCAGAATAAAATCTCAGCATGATAATCTGCAATTAAAAAATAACCTTGAAAATTGCGAATTCATAACTCCCCTCTTTGTTTATCCCCTTGGGGTAGTGGAGAGTAAAAAGGGCTAGCGCACTTCTTCCGCTTTGGTGTGGTTGGTTCAATAACTCAATTTAGTACAGTGTACTATACCAAATTCAAATAAAAGATTTTCTCGAGAAACGAATCTAATCATTCAGCTTCTAAACTAGCTAAATCAATATTATTGTTTTTGTTACAAATACCAAAAATCAACATATGTATAATTTATTTAAAAAAATAAAATTACTTGGTTTGTACCACCTCACTAGGCCAAGCCTGCTCCGAGATCGTAGGCTGGTAACATATTAATTACTTAATTAGAGTGAGCTATTTTATAGTACGATTGTGTAGCCTATGGTCCACTATTTGAGTCATGTTTTGGTACTTTTGTCTCGTATGTAGTTATGAATTGATAATACGCTGACAAAATATGAACCTTTTATTATGTATCCATGCATGTATTATAAACTAAGTCTTTTGTTTTCTATTAAATGTATGTATTTTATATTTTTTTCCCTAAATTTTAGGATCTTCGAAGCCAAGTATTGATCATGACTTTGTTCTATGTAGTTATTATCTTCAGAATGATTATTTGATTATGTGTCTTGTATCGTGGAAATGATGAACGGTGATATGGATTTTCGTGTAATTTTGAAAGTGTATAAGAATTCGTTTAATATAGAGTTGTGTTATAGTTGGTATGTGAGTCTATACATATTTGAATGTTTGAGGAATGGAAAGGAATTTTTAATCACTTTAATGAGCGCTTCATGAGATTTGAAGAGAGGATCCATATTTATGTTAGCTGCACCTCCCCATCCGATCATTCCATGAAAGATAATGGATTGTGCTAAAATATATAGTCATTTGGTTCATTTAATTAAAACTCTGTTACTTCTGCTAGTTAGGAAGGTAATATAACGAATGTTTACACCGTTTTGAAAATATTATCGTTAGGTATAGTGAAGTTTTCAGTTCATGCTTAGAATATCAGTAGCACGAAAATATATTTATATTATTATGCTTTACTGATACTGTGAAATAAATTATCATCGTGCTTTATTTATGTAATGTCACGAGAGTGGATTAAATGAAGGAAATTAGATTAGTCTGGAATTAAATTAGTTGTGAGAGCAATGGATAAACGAAACGGAGAAATATACATTTAAGGGCGAAATACACAAATAGGGGTTGTAGTTGTTGATTTTCTCATTACGTTAGTAGATATGTTTCCCGTAATACAAGTATTCCTATGCGTATTCCACATTTTTAAATATTATTTGTTTTGAAATTGTTACAGATTTTAATAAGAATCATACTTAAGGAATTCCAAATAAAATTTGGTTGGTTGTAAGAAATTGCATCATGGCAATAAGCCCGCCAGTTTGCCATATATATTTGTTAATGTTATATACAAAAATATAAATAAAATATGAGTAAAAATTAGACTCATAAATGTTTAATTTTTTTTTTATTAAATAAAAAATGAATATTTCCTTGTTAAACAAGTACATATTATATGTATATATTCCTACGTTCCCAAAAATAAGCAAATAAATACTTGTGCTTAGGTGAACGAAATCGGTCGAGGCAGGATTAGAACTCGCGACCACTGAATTACAAGCCCAGCGCGCTAACCGTTCTGCCACCGACCCATCTATCACATATAGTATAATATTTTAAATTAAAAACAAAACTATGGCATGTACATCTACGTCCTTGTAAAAAGTACATATTATACATTAAGCCTAAATTTTTGTGCTACAGGCAAAAGAAATCGATCAATGTAGCAAGGATGCTCACTATGCTACCGACCCAATTGAATAACTAGTTGCTCGTAACACATGAGATCCAACTGTCGATATCGTTAGTACATATGTATAAATGAAGAATATGACATGTACAGTCAAGATAATTGAATATTTCAAGATATTGTGTTTTCCTTTATAAAACCTCTATGTCAGAAAAATATTGTGTGAAATTCAGTCCTTTTTTTCAAAGCTTGAAAGCTTTATTATCAAACTACAAGATATTGTGTATTTTTCTATACAACATGTAAGAAACAATAATGCCCTTTATTTTTTTTCAAAGATACTAAATTTGAGATGTACCTGCTTCTTAATTCTAATTGTTCATATTTTTTTTTTAAGAAAATCAAAAAATTATCTAGTTGGTGTATTATTGGCCTTTTTCGATGTTTTATTTTTTTTTTGGAAATATATAAGCAGTTGAATACAAATACCGTCATGAAAATATATTATTCTTAAAAAAAATAAGAAACCTTGGAAATTTTCAATAAAAAATAGTTGGTGAGATTATCTATATGTGTACAAATCTTCAGCTTTTGTGGGTTTTGAGATATGTGGAAATATAAATTAAAATTAAAATTTTGATAACACCTGGGGGCCTACGCAATATGCCAATTTAGCGATACAGAGAATAAGCAAAGATAACTAAATGTATGGAAATGACAGTTGTCACGTGACAGGGCTACGCAAAATGCCATTGATAAACGATACGTTATCTTATATTCGCTGTGATTCTTTTCGACGCCTAGCGACGGCCATACAAACTGGTTATCGTCGGTAGGCAACGTGCCATATTTCTGACGTTTGGAATGGAAAAATAACGTTTTTTTGGATAATAATGAAACGTCATTAGTGACTAAAATTTGGTCTGGAACGTGGTATTTTGATAGATATTTCTTTTTATATTTCATTTATTATCATTATTTTGTCGTTGAACCTGGTAAATATATACTTGAAATACATTTTAGTTTTAATACATTATGTGAACATGTAGTAAAATATACCTACGCAAATATATATTTTTGCATTTTGCATATTAAAAAAGAAGCATTATAAGCGTGAAAAAATTACCGCGCAAATTGATATTTTATTTGATGATTTTTGTGTTTAATATAATATTTCGGTTTTATATCGTAGAAATAGTAAACATATACTTAAAATACCAAAAAAATTAAGTCAATACATATTGCGTAGGATAACAAATCAAGATACATTTAATTAAATAATAACCGAACGCGCGCCAAAGAGAATATAACCTATGGATAACGTGCGCCACATAGGCGATGACAGTCAGATTGAGAAAATGAACAGACTGCCAACCTAACCATTATAATGTTTAATTATAGTCGATGGTTTTAACTTTTGGACGCCAACGACGCTGTAGCGTAGCTTATTCTTGTAATGTGTCACTTGCTTACGAAATTTATTTCGCTGATCCAATTTAAGAACACTCTTTTCTTGAACGAATATAAGATAACATGGCATATTGCGTAGGCCCCCTGGACTGGAACGAAAATTCGATATTCTGAACATAAAAGTGTTGTAGTTGTGTACAACCTTCTATATTCTCTGAAATTTTGGGCCGTGTGCATTAAAGCGGATCAAAAGTAATAAAGGACACACACACACATACATAAAGGATTTGTAAGCCTTAAATGTCTATATTTTCTAAAATGTTGGCTTTGTACATCAAGCGGCTCAAAAGTTATAAGTGGGGATGGACACACACACACAAACGGATCACAGACAGATACACAAACACAAAAAGGACTGTTGATCCTGCAACGGGGCTGTCATTTATTGAGTGTAATTGGATGTTTTGAGTAGTATTTTCAATGTGAAAGCTTAGAACTTAAGTGTATCTAAATCAAATATATTTTTGTAGGGTATATGAATTATAAATGTATATATCTCGTATTAACGCGGAAGTTATATAGGATCATACTATTTTGTTGGTATGCATTCGTTTATTCGGTAATCGAGACAAGACGTCATGGCTTGAAAGCTAATGAAAACAAATCACCCCTCGTGGAATTATAGAATAAATAATAAAATAAAGAAGAAGAATAAAAAAAATATTATTTAATCTCCAGAGCCACAAGATGGCGTAAATTGCTCTGAAGATATTAGTATACCTTTTGCACATTTTTAATTATGAAATTTTCTCCGTGGCTAGGTATATATTATAATATAGTAACTGCTTGTAGAGGATTAATCTTGTTCTTATGGTGCGCTGCAATTAATTTCCCCTGCAAGAATTTCACAAGGCAATGCGGTAAAACGAATGAACCTAATAACAAGTACCTGGATCCAGCGTTTAAATTTATAGCAGAGCGCGGAATATAGACAGACTTTATGCCTTGCACGCGGATTAAGAATGAACAAGTCATTACAGTATTTTTAATCTCCACTACCGATTCTGTACTTTGTATATATAAGTCAAAAGATAAAATTTAGCATTTTTTATCCCATTTATTTTACGCTAATGTCCTACCCTTTTTTTTCTTTTAAATAATTTTCGTTTATTATGTTATTGGTTCTTTTTTAATATTAATTAACATTTATATATATTTTAAAGCTAAAGTTGGTTTTCTAATATATAAATAAATAAATGCTGAATGGAGATCGTCCAGTGTCCAGGGTTGTTCAAACTATCATTACAAATAGAATTGAGGTGGCGTATGAAAATAATGATAAAAATAATACATAACATGATTATGAGACAAGAGACCTCTGCCAGATAATTAATTTCAGAATACTATTGAGTTTAGAGATAAATTTACAACCTTCCTTCATCCTGAATTTGAAGATCCTTATTGTGTTAATTCTATCAAATCATTTGTACGCCATTTTAATAAAGCTCGATGTATCCATAGATTTTTATTATAATATACTAGATGTTGTAGTTAGCAAATTTAGAATGAATCGAAGTGAGGCATTTTCCGGGGGATTATTGACGTTTTTGTGGGCAGACTATATCGTATTTCTATATAGAATAACGAATAATGTGAATTGTTTTCAGATTTCTCTGTCGAAAAAAACACTTAGTTTATTAATAAGATTTAGAGAACAGTTATCTAGGATGTGTTGAAAACTGAAATATGTTGCAAACCAAAACGTCAAACGCGCGATATTTTATGACTCACTTTTGTAGGGAGTACTACGTCTAGTAAATTATAATAAAAATCTATGGATTTATCGTGTGTCAGCTCAATGAGAAAAGAAAGAAAGAGACAAAAACATTTTTAAGTTGCGATCGTGTTAAAGATTTTTCTAACCTAATTATACGATTTTGGTTCCAAAAATTATGTCACCAAACAAAAATTAAATAAATTAATAAGTATTCATTGCATACCTACTGATTGTATTGTATTTTTTTTTATATAAAAAATGAATATGTCCTTGTTGAACAAGTATGTACATATATGTAGGTACATCTTCCCTAAAATAAACATAAATGCTTGTGCTATAGGTGAACGAAATCAGTCGAGGCAGGATTCGAACTCGCGACCACTGGATTACTAACCCAATGCGCTTACCGCTCTGCCATCGACCCATCTTAATTTGTGATGTAGTAGACTTTTTCTGAATAAATTATAAAAAAATAAATCTATAGCTACGTTTGCGTAATTCTACAAACCATCACGGTATATTCCACAATGAGAGATAACTAGCGACAGGTGTGCGGTTGGACATAATCTTATAAAATGAAGCACGACACATGCGTGTATACCCACACATCAATCTCGTCTCACCAAAAAAGGCATTAAACTCAAAATGAACCTCATAGTGAAATATGTGAGAACTTATTGTTGCATGCTGAATTTTCGATTACTCGGCACGAAATACATAATTATAGAAACGAGCATTGTTCAAAGCCGGTGCTTTACAACGAAAATTTGCGATTGAAATTATAATAATAATATCTAATAATCAATGTCAATGTCATTGCCAATTTCAATTTCAAATTTGATTCAAACACCGAATTGATTATACACATATAGGTACTATCCTGATTTGATATAATCCCAATTTAAGTAAAATTCATTCATTCATACCATCACGGCATATCCCACAATGTGGGGTAACCAGCGAAAGGTGTGCGGGTGTGCATTGCCTTATAAAAGGGAGAACAACACATCTATATATACCCACAAACCAGTCTCGTTTCACCAAAAAAAGCACTAGGCACATTCAGAATGGGTGGTGAACCTCATTGCTGAACTATGTGAGATGTTATTGTTGCCTGTTGTATTTTCGATTACCCGGCTCTTACGGGATACTCGAAAACAATGATTTAAAAGAATGGAATCACTATTCTAAGCCGGTGCCTCACAGCTAATGATATTTTATTAAAATCATAATGATATTTTATTTTTGTATCGTTTTCGGGTAACGAAGAGGGTTGGTACATTCTGTGTCAAATGTCAATAATTTATCACGCATCTTATAACAAGTTGCCACAATCTGAAGACTTACGATATTTATCGTCTCACAGATCCAGACTGAAAACACAATAATTAAAAATTGTCTCTACCGGGAATCTAACCCGAGATCTTTAGCTCAGCAGTCAGATACCAATAAAACTTAGCCACGAAGACCGACAGTATTGTGATTTGTTAGATGAATATGAATTCAAATTTTGAAGAACGGAAAATGTAAGAAATGTAATTATTTTAAAATATACCACATTATTATACAAGTGTATGGAATGAAACATAATTGTAAATAATACAATAGCTATAGCAAAACTATATTTTTGATGACACCTGATTTATCCTTCCTCCCGTCTTTTTCTCCTTATCGTTTTGTTTTTCTTTCATTGCTACGAAATGTTATCAACCTTTTTTGTCTGTTTTTTTTCTGTAATATTTATATTCTTCTTATCTTTGTCGCTACTCACACCACCACCCGCTCCGCATATGGGGACTGACTTATCTTTGTCATGAGAATACATTATTAAACACTGTATTGTATATTTAACATTAATTCTAGTAAGTTGGAAGAAATTGCCGTTTTGCAATGAGTCCGCCAGTGTATAAAATATATGTAAAGAAAATTACAAATAAATAAATGAAATACTCTTTAATTTTATAATTATATAATTAAAAATAAACAAGCGTCAATATTCTTACCAATAAATCGGAAAATTAGTTTTTTGATCTGATGACCAGTTGAGTTGATTCCAGCGGCGACTCTATATAAAGTGCGTTGGATCAATTGCACTACCATTTTTAAATGATATATTGTAAAAAATAATATTTAAATATGTTTTAAATATAATATTACGCTTTACTTTATTACTGTTATTTTTTCTAAAAATAATAATTAATTAGTAAACACTGTCCATATACTTTATATCTTCGCGATCGATATAATATGATGTAATCTACCACAATACAAATATTATTTAGTACGGCGTGCGATATCAAAAACGCACCGAGTTAAAATTGTCTATTGTATAGCGTATGTATGAACAGACAGAGATAGTCCCGTATTAGATGAGAAAGAGATACTTGTACTTACTAGCAATGCATTCATTTCACAAATTTCGTGCGTTGCACCAAATTATCATATCTTAGATGTACTTAGAATGTGTATCTCTATCTCGCTCTCTCTAATATGTTCGCAATTAGTATTGAAACATGAATATTCCCGTGTTATCTTTTTTCTTCGTAATGTAAACACTATACATGAGCATTGAGCATGCGTAATTAGAGTAATTTGTCAGGTTTTAGTCAGTTGAAACAAACTTTGTTTATATCGTATATCATCGCTTTTTACAAGATAATCTAAATCAATAAATATTTGTGTATAGTTCAGATATCTTATAGATTTAAAAACGAGTGAATTAACAGATTTGTTTTACATTAAAAGTAATAAGTCATCTTTTGAAAATTATTTAAAAATAAATCGTGGAGGTCTTCCAAGACCAATGTTAAATATTAAACAACAATGCAAAAGTAGAACTAAGAATTTTTTTCGTGTTTTTAAAATGCAGTTTTATGATAAAGCATCATGGTTATGTGGTTGTGACAAATTAAATAGTTTATTTTGTTTTCCTTGTTTACAATTCGATGGCGACTATATCTACTTGGATTATAAAAGGTGTCAATGATTTGGCTCATTTATCTGAGAAATTATTTCTTCACAAATTCATTTACGCAATACAATAAATTTATCTAACTTAGATACTGTTGACATTAGAACACAATTAGATTGTGGATATCGATCAATAACAAACGAGTGATTTGAAGTTTTTGCCAAATTGAAACAGTGCAGGATTGAACTTCTTTACAAATAGGTAAAATATTTTGAATATGTATATTATTTCATTTTATCCATAATATACCAACGTAGACGTATATATCTATGTAGATATACGTAAACGCATATCGATTAAATACCAATTAATTTATTATTAATTCAGGAAAAAATTGCACTACCAAAAATTATCAAAAATACGATCTACCAGTCGCCACTGGTTGATTCCTATATTTATAATTATAATAGTATATCAATACTAGCGCATCAATATTGGTTTCCTTAAACCGACATTGCGATTGTTTTGATTGAATAAATTTTCCTCTCAATCGTCGGAGGAAAATGAGTTAAAACTTTATTGATACCGTTTTGTTCAGAATGCTGGATGGAAAAATATTATTGTTGGCATTCCTTGCTATCAACACAAAGAACATTGTTCAACTAATTTCAACTTTATTAACAGCAGTAAAATCAAAACTATGTACAGAATAAATTGGATGGATCAGAGTATTATAATTTATTAGAAATTTATCAGTTGTTTTATTTATTTTTTTATTTTGATTCGCACCTTTAACAGGAAAAATGATTCATAAAGTCAATGTCAACTGTATAATAATATTACTGTCATTGACTATTTCAGAATATTATTCTGAAATAGTCAATGACAGTACATTTTATTTTAAAATCTAAGATTTTCATAGATACATACATGCTGTTGCACCGTGTCACTATTATAAATTGTCTTTTTTTTTCGTATACATAAAAATAACGTAGGTACCTCAGAGGTAAGATGTTGGTAGACAATCTACTTGAAAATATGCTTAGCACGAAACCGGTTATAAGTCGTAGTCTTAATAAACAGTGGAATTAAGTTATAAACGTTTTTTTTTTATATTTAATGTTTATTAAAATTTTCAAGAAATTTTAATGGAATTCCATCAAGAACTTTCGATTAAAAAATTAAACATAATTATTATAATAATTATATATATATTAATATTTTACATATTTTACAACATGTGAGAATCCATAATTGTTGTCGGCCTTCGTGGCTGAGTTGGTTAGGTATCTAACTTAGTGATGAGCAAATGCAAGACCAAGACCAAGACCGGGGTGGTCTTGGTCTTGGTCTTGGTCTTGCACCCGCGGTCTTGGTCTTGGTCTTGCGTTTACAAGTATAGTCTTGGTCTTGGTCTTGGTCTTGCATACATAGTCTTGGTCTTGGTCTTGGTCTTGCAGCAAGAGTCTTGCAAGTCTTGCACTTTTATGAGTAGGTAAAGTAGGTACATATTCGATTTTTTTTAATAAAACCTAAATTTTCCTTAAAGTAAACATGTTATATAATTTTAGGTACCTATCAAACATAATTATATAATCAAAGATCAAATTATTACAATTTTTGGAAAAAAAAATCACCAAACTATGAAATATCGTTTATATGTCGTCTTGAAATTTCTGTATTTTTATAACTTTTCATATAATGTTGTTATTCTAGTTATAAAAATAAAAAATGAAATACAAACATGTTGAAGAATTTAAGATCCATAACGTCGATGTATAAGCTGAAGTGAATCAAAACTAAAATCATTGTCTGAATATAATAAATCATTCAAAGATTATTCTTATGAAAATATCTAACAACATATTTTTCTAGTCATGAACATTGATGCCAATAATTATATAAGTCCTCTCCCTAAAATTATAATAATATACAAATAAATACAAGGAAACTATCAGACATGCGATAGTATGTTTAGTTAAAGAATACGCACAGAAATAGAAACCCCTAAATACAAACAATTGAATATTTTAAGATATTTTGTACTCTATACAAAACATGTAGGTATGTAAGTCAAGATAGGGTAGTATGGAGAGGTCAGTCCTTCCTTCTTACCCAGAATATGAAAACAGTTTGATGGTATGTATTTATTTTGAAGATTAAGTATCAAACTATTTAGTCACCTTAGATCAATGATATTTTATTTCATTGCCTTATTATATAGGTATTGTGTATAGGTCACTGCCACACAATTTTTATGAAATGTCGTCACTAAACTTTTATTACAATAATTGTTAAATTTTGAGATGCCTTACAAATTGTATGAAAAGATGTCGTCACTAAATTCAATTTTTATAAAAAATGTTAAAAAACATTACATACAAAATGAATATGTCCTTGCTAAACAAGTACATATATATGTATCTTCCTACTTTCCCTAAAATAAGCATAAATGCTTATGCTATAGGTGAAAGACAACGTTCAAGGCAGGATTCGAACTGACAACCACTGGATTACTAGCCCAGCACGCTAACCGCTCTGCCATCGACCCATCTAATAATAATCTATTTATATAACATATATGCCGAGTAGCCTCTAAGTTGACTTTTTTTACTCCAAAGTTGAAAAAAACACGAAAAATATAGACCTGGCATACAAATCTCGCGTATCATCGCTTGATATGTTAAGAGAATAAATTCCCTTAAACAAATCGACAGTTGTTGTTGGAAAATAAAAAAAAATTAAAATATTTATTAATGTGTGTTTTTAGTTTGATACGTACTCTTAAATTGTGTCTCATGTGTTACATGCAACTCGTGAAATAATGAATATACCTTCCAACTTACTTGAATGATAGATATTTATGTAGGTATAATATTATATCATGTCAAAACTCGCACAGAAACATATACCTACGTCCTACACAGGATGTTAAAATATGAACCGTGCCAGATTCAAAATGTCTTATTTCGTGCAAAATCATGCAAACATATACTTTTATGATACAATCATAAATGTTATGTTTGTCTAACGGCGGCGTAACACAAGAGAAGTACTAATCCTTTCTTTGACATACATACCGCTCGTTCAGAGCCGAGTGCCGTGTTTTTTTTTATTAATAATTGATTTTATTTTATTTCCTTGTATGGTAAATTTAATTAATCATTTTTTTATTGTTTAATTAAAATAATGTGCATCTATTATTAAAAGTGGAAAAAATGTTATGCTTTTAGAAAATTGGCTTTTTCAATCTAACTTCATACAAAGATTTCTTAAATTTGTATGTACCTACTAGTGATCATCCAATGGTCAAACAATCATACGTAATTCATTAGATTTTTAAGTTTGAAAGTCATTGAGGTTCTTTTTGTCAAAGAGTATACCTCTATATTGCTTATGTATGTATATACATAGGTACCCTCTTCTATGGGCGCCCTATATAATATTAATTAAATTACATTCTTTTACAAATACATCATTAGAGTACGTGTTGTTTGCCTTAAGTACTTACTGTTTATTAAATATTGTTTCACAGTAGATATTATGTATTTTTACTTAACATGGTTGAACCACTGCGTTTGACATTGGCAATATGAACGTAAAAAATCAATGGTTTGATGTGAAATATTTTTATCCTCCACTACCCCCGAAGGTGATATAGTGCGGAGTTATGAATTTGAAATTTTTAAGGGTATTCTTTTTATTGCAGATTATTAACTAGTATCATGGTGAGATTGTATTCTGAAAGGATTACTTTACAAAAATACAAAATTTAGGTATTCATACTAATAAGAAAATCTAAACACTTAAAAATATATACATGCATACATACATACCCATATATGCATAGATACATAATATTCCAACTGTCGACACGTTCAAGAGAATATATTTATCTTAATGAATCGTCAGTATTAAGAGAATTTTATGCCAGGTCTATATCTTTCATGTTTTTTTCAACTTTGAAGTCAAAAAACACCAACTTAGAGGCTTAGTGTGTCTGTGTGTGTCCCTTATATGTATATTTAATGCTTTGTTTGCATATTCATTCAATCGATAAAATAAATAGGTACATTATTATGTTTTTCTAATTGACTGTGATGAATATTTTTATTTGTATTGTGTATAATTGTAATTGTAAATGGCCTTCGGCAGTATTATTCGTATTCAAATTAAATAGTTGTAACGTGCTCCATAGGAATGGTATTTTCAAAGTTGAAAAAACCATGAAAAATATAGATCTGGCATACATATCTCGCACATCTTCGATTGAAACTTTTATAGGTCTGTTAATAGAAATAAATTCTCTTGAACAAATCGAAATTTGGAAAACATTAAATAAAATAATTAATTGTATTTACTTTATGCACAAGGTAAAGTACCTACACTTGCAACGCCTCTGAGTACGTTTGTTTACATCGGCCAAAATTATTGTCTCGAAGAATAATATTATTTTATTCTTTTACACACCGCGGTCAAATATGACATTTGCGCTAGTAATGATAAGAGTTATTTTTGCATCACGTAAACGTAATATGAGACAATTTGAATCTGAGATGTTGACTTCCTGTGTATACACGCACGTGTTCATAGTAAAAAAAATATTTGTATTTTAAACCGATATGTAAATTTCATTCTTAAAGAAGTACCTACCTAGAAATTACATTTTGGTAACTAAACCTATTTATTATTATGAATTCATTTAACAATGAAACAAAATTATTTAAATTATAAATTATTTTTATACCATTTTTATAAAATGATGTCATAAAATTCGATCTTTGTATGTTATTTTAAACCATACTACTAGTTGCATGTAACACATGAGATCCAACTGTCGATAGCGATAGTACCTATGTATAGTTGAAGAATAAGTACCTACCAAACTATAAACCCAAAAATCAAAATTATTGAATATTTTAAGATATTTTGTTTTACATACAACACATGTAGGTATGTATGTCAATAAAGGATAGTGTGGAGGTCAGTCCTTTTTCCTACCCGGAATATGAAACCAGCATGATGGTATGTATGTATGTTTGGAGATTTAAGTATCAAACTATTAAGTCTTCTTAAATATTGTGTATAGGCGACTGCCATACAAATTGTATGAAGCGATGTCGTAAATTTTTATAAAAATTGTTAAAAAAAAAATGGAGATGTAATACTACAATGCTAATGAGGTGTTTCGGCTTTTTGCGATATTTTTAAAAATTATGGAAATATAGGCAGAACACATAAATTTGTCATAAAAAATATATTAAAAAAGAAACTCTGTAATTTTTTTGAATAATTAAATTTGAGATTTTGTATTTGTCTATATTCATACCAATTTTCAGTGTTCTAGCTTTTATGCTTTCTGAGATATATGGAAAAATAAAGTGAAAATTCAAAAGTTGATAACTCCTGACTGAAACAAAAATTCAAAATTCTGAGTATAACAGTTTTGTAGGCCTATTACTGTTTATATACTCTGAAATTTTCGGCTCTGTGAATTGAGCGGATCAAAAGTTAATACGGGGGACGGACACACACACACACACACACACCCTCACACACACACACACACACACACACACATACACACACACAGACTCACGAAATGTTCTACTCCGAATTCTGAGTAAATCCGTCTACGGAACATATATGCTGCGAAGCCTCTATGTTGGTGTTTTTTGACATCAAAGTTGGAAACACCGTGAAAAATATAGACCCTGCATACAATCTCGCGTATCTTGAATTTAAACTGCCTCTTCCTTCAAGAGAATTTCATTCCCTTAAACGAATCGACAGTTGGATAAGTCATTTACTGTCGTTCCAATGCAATTTCTATGAGTAATATGTCAACATATTGAAAAAATGCAAGACCGCAAGAGTCTTGCATTTAAGTCTTGCAAGACTCTTGGTCTTGCAAGCATGGTCTTGTTCTTGGTCTTGGTCTTGCGTACCTGGTCTTGGTCTTGTTCTTGCAGTGAAGTATGTGGTCTTGGTCTTGGTCTTGGTCTTGCAAAAAATGCAAGACCAAGACTGCAAGACTTGCAAGACTTTTGCTCATCACTAATCTAACTGCTGATCCAAGGGTCCCGGGTTCGATTCCCGGTGGAGAAACAGTTTTTAATTGTGTTTTCAGTCTGGATCTGTGAGACGATTAATATCGCAAGTCTCCAGAATGTGGCAACTTGTAATTGGGTGCGTGTTAAATTAATGTTTGACATAGTACCTGTTAGTTTCCCGAGAAACAATATTAAATTAAATTAAATTTTAAAAAATCCATTTTAAGAATAAAAACTTTCGAACCACCTGAAAATAACTATAGGTTTTTAAGAGGTTAGGTTATGTTAGGTTAGGTTAGGTTAGGTTAGGTTGATTGGAGGTTGGAGTATTCTTGGGTCAACCTTGCTAGTTACACACAAGGTGTTAGTCTACTTTGGTTTTCATTCTTTGTCTTTTCATGAATCTATGGGATATCTAATGGGATAGGAACTTTGGGCGATGTTTCTTCTAGGATTGGACAGGTATGTACTATTTGGATTTTCTACAATATGATTTGTGAGTGGGTTGTTAGTAGTTTTCTATCGGGATATTTGCTGGGATTCGGATAGGTTGATGGGTGCGTACGCGCGCGTCTACTTCCACATCCACACTCAAACATTCGCTTGCTTTCGCACGCATACGTAATCACACCCGCTTGCATACTCTGCTCACGTATCCTCTCGCGCAAACATTCGCTTGCTCCCGCTCACATACGTAGTCGCACACGCTTGCATACTCTGCTCACGTATTCACTCGCGCACGTGCTTTCGCACCCGTTCGCGCTTTCGCACCCTTTCGCGCTTTCACTCGCTAACTGTCACGTTAATACACGCCCTCGCGCTAGTCCTCACGCGCGCCCTTGCTCACGCGCGCGCGCGCACTCACGCACATGTGTGTGTTTTTGTATGGTGGTTGTGAAAAATGTAAATGTTCGTGTTGGGATGGGTGGGATGTCGGCTGCGGCCTTGTTTAGGACTCTCCCCGCATTTGCTTTATTGATAAGGAAACCGCAGAAACCTTATCAGGGAGACCGGCCTCGTGGGCCTTCCGTGACATTGTAATGTCCGGCGTTTATGTGTTGTTAGTTTTTTTCTTGTGAGTGTTTTTGTGATCCTGAAAAGGAAGACTGTGTGTGAATTTGACGATTCAAGTCCGGTTGTCCATTTCTTCGTTGATGTCTTTTATTTTCTGGATTGAGTTTCTTAGGAATTCGGTGAAGATTTTGCTGGTTTTCTTATTTTCCCATATTTTCCTTTTTTCTTGTAATGTTATGCCTTCTTTTCCTAATTCGCAGTTGAGTATGTGTCTTTCTTTTTCTAGTATCTGGCATGTTTCTATGACATGCAGGCTATCTTGCGGGGTTACTCTGTCGCACGGGCAAGCTGGGTTGTCTTTTATTTTAAATCTTTCTAGGTACGCTCGGAAGCAGCCGTGGCCTGTTAACATTTGTGTAATATGGTAGTCGTTGCCGTACTCTCTGTGCCTTTTTATTGCGGTGTCTATATCTGGCAGTATTTCTCTGGTTGTCTTTCCAGTTGTTTCGTTTTTGTAGCGATCATTCCAAAGCTGTTTCGTTTTGGCCTTCAGTTCTTTCTTTGCAAAGCTCAGTGGGAACTTATCGAAGTCGGCCCTTTTCTTGAGGAGTCTGCCTTTTTTGGCTGCTTCGTCGGCTCGTTCGTTTCCCTCTAGTCCTTTATGTGCTTTAACCCATTGAAATTTTATTTCTATGTTGTCTTTTTCGAGTTCCTCGAGGATTTTTGTGCATTGGCGGGCAATTTCGTTTGTGTTTCCTGGATTCTTTAGAGTTTGCAGTGCTGCCTGACTGTCGCTGTTAATTGAGACTTTCGTATTCTTTGGTTTGTTTCCTTTTACCCACTCGATTGCTTTTAGTATTGCTAGCATCTCTGCTTGGTATACTGAGCAATAATCCTCGAGTTTGTATGACTTTGTTGTCCATTTTTCGTCCTTTATGACAAGTCCTGCCCCGACCTTGCCGTCTTTTCTGCTGCCATCTGTGAATATTTGTGTGTAATCGTTATCTTCCCGTCTCTGGTTTCCATTTTCCAAGGAAATAATTGGTATTTTCATTTTTGCCGGGTGTGGAAGGTCGATTGCGCGTGTGGGTGCCATATATTTTCGATCCTTTGGTAAGATGTCTGATAGATGTTTTCTCTGTTTTGTTAAGTATAGTTCTCGGATTTCTTGGATTTTTATGTCGATCGGTGGAGTCGACGCTATCGCTAGGACCGAGGTCGTTGATGCTGTTCGATATGCTTTGCACATTCTTATCGCGAACTGTCGCTGCACGCTAGCTAGTTTTTTCTTATTTTTTCACCTTTGAGCAAGTCTCGCCCCATACGCCCGCGCCGTATGTAAGGATCGGCACTATGGCCCCATCGTAAATGGTCTTGATGATATCTGATGATAGCCCCCAAGTTGGTTTTGCTGCCCTGCTCAGTTGTTTGAATATATTGGTGGTTTTTGTGCATATGTAGTCTACGTGTTTGTTCCAGTTCAGTTTGTTGTCTATTACCATACCCAGGATCTTCATGTTGCTTACTGGAGTTAGTTCTTTCCCGTTCATTCTCAATGTTATCGGTTTTTCTTTGAGTTTTGTCATTACCATGAATTGGGTTTTTTTCTCTGAGAATTCGAGTTTTACGCTTTTTCCCCATTGGTTAATTTTTTCCAGCGTTTCTGTTGTTGCTGTGATTGTTCTGGGCAGATCTTTTCCACTTATTATCGCTAGGACGTCGTCGGCGTAGGCTTGCAGGTAGACCTTAGGTCCGAAGTCCATCCCGAGCAGCTCGTCCAGTGTAATGTTCCAGAATACCGGTCCGCCAATGGAGCCCTGGATGCATCCTTTGTTGATGTTCTTTCGCGCTATGTTATTTCCAATTTTTGTTGATACTGTTCTGTCTTCGATGTAACTACGTACTAATTTGATCAAATTTGATGGACATTCTTTGTTTATTAGTTGTTTTAGTAGCTGTGGCCACCATGCATTGTCGAAAGCCCCTTTTATGTCTAGGGAGACCACGATCACTTCTTCGTTGTTCTTCATGCGTTCTTTGATAATTTTGGATGCCATGTACATCGCGTCCTCGGCGGACTTTTGCCTGGTGAAACCATATTGTTTATCGTTCAGTCTATTTTGGTTTGCTAAGTTCCAGGTTATTCTGTCCACCATGATTTTTTCAAACGTTTTCCCTAAGACAGGTAGGAGTCCGATCGGCCTGTAGTTTTCTAAGGTACTGTAGTTCCCTTTTCCTGGCTTTGGTATTATTATGACGTTTGCTTGTTTCCAGATTTTGGGGAAATATCCTATGGCATGGCATTTATTGAAGAGATTCGTGAATATTTCTGGAAAGGTTGTGTTGAAGTGCGCGAGGATATCTGCTGGGATGCCGTCTTCTCCGGGACTTTTTTTGGGGTCCATTGATTCGAGTGCTCTTTTTATTTCGTCCTTCGTTAGAATCAGTTCCTCGGCATTATGCGTGTTCAATTTGGATATCCTTCTTGTTTCTTGCTGTTGTGGACTTTCGTTGTCTTCATTATCGTTCGGGAAGAAGTGGTTTAGTATTTCGTCTGCTGTTTCATCCGGGTTGTCTTTTTCGAATGTTGATATAGGTGTTTCGTTTCTTGTTTTCGTTAGAATCCTGTAAATTGATGACCATGCAGTTTCTTTTGTTTGTTTGTTGCAGAGTTCTTTCCAGCTTGCGGCTTTTGATGCAATTATTGCTTCTTTAAATTTTTCTTTCATTGTCAGATAATGAGGCAGTGTGATTTCCTGTCTTCTATCGCCGGTAGAGTTTTGGAGCTTCCTTTTTGCTTTGGTGACTTCCTTCTTGAGTTCTTCGTTCCACCACGGACAGCTTTGTCTCTTACCCCCTGATTTTGGTATGGCCTTTTCGGAGCTGGTTTGAATTATTTTTGTCAGTGTTAGGATTTGGCTCTCGAGCTCGTCAGTGTTGTCTGAAAATATGGGAAATTCGAAGTTTATATTGTGTTTCGTGAGTTCTTCTGTTGCGGTCTTATCGAATTTTCCCCAATCGGATAGTTTTGTGCGATAGCGTTTTTTATGGTCTATGGTCCGTTTTTTTTAGTTGATCTGATAGGTCAGTATGTTGTGGTCCGAAAGTCCGGTCCTCTCTATCTTCCAATGTGTGACTTTGTCAACGAGATTTTTGGAGCAGAATGAAACATCGATGTGGGATGAGATGGCGGTGTTTTGTCTCCATGTTTCATACGTCGGGTTGTCTCCGTCATTCAAAATGTATGCCCCTAGTTCTGCTACTGTTTCTGCTAATTCTTCGCCTCTTTTGTCCGTTTTGGGACTTCCCCACCACGGGCTTTTGGCGTTAAAGTCTCCTCCAACTATTATTTCCGGTATTCTGGCATTTTTGGTAGAGAGCACTCAGGTTCTGTAGGTGGGGTGAAATTGGTTCGGTGGGTTCGATGTATATAGATCCGATGACAATAGTGCCTGCGTCGCATTTTATTTCGATGTATGTTCCGTTGGCTGAGGTGGCTGACGCTAACATGATCCCCGATAGGTTGTTTTTTACTTATATTGCAGTTTTGTTTGGGTTGTCTTTGTTGCCTTTGGTGGATTGGAAGACTTGTCCGAGGTTTGATTTCATTTAACCTTTGTTTCCTGTGTATGGTTCTTGGAGTAGCGCAATGTCGTATTCGTTGTCATTGATAATGCTATCTGTTGCGGATTGACATATTTGTGCATTCCATTGCTTTATTTTGATGATGTTAGGCATTTTTTACGTGGTTGTGTTTCGATAGTGAGTTGTCCCTTTTTTATTCATAGTTTGTATTTTCCATTGAGATTCTGATTTCTCTGCAGTACAGAGGGCATTCATCTGATCCGGCTCGGTGCCTGGAGGATGTTTTTATTTTCCAAATCCTGTTCTCATTTGTGCACGATGCACACTTGATGGTCTCAGGGTTGTCCTTGTTCTTGCACTCTGAGATTTTGTGCTTTCCAGCACAGTGCCAGCATCTTGCTTCGCTGTCGCAGTCCTTCTTCCGATGTCCGTAGCAAAGGCATTTCATGCATTGCATGACCGTTACTATATTTTCGGCCTTGATCCGCTGATATTCCATGTTAATTCTGCCGTTTTCAATGATCTTCCTCCAGAGGGTTGGCGATGTCTCTATGACTATGTTTTCCAGGTGAGGGTTCCTGTTCTTTGTAACGTAGAGGATTTTGGAGGATTTTGTGAATCCCTCTAAGTCGTCATTTTGCTCTTCTATAATGTCACCGATTTCTTCCGTTTTTATATGTTTTTGTACCCCCTTTAGGATAATTTTTGGGTTCTTTTTTCCTGGTTTAGTGGCCTCCATTTTCCCGCTTTCTGTTATTACTTTCGCAATTTTTTCGGCATCACGTTTGGTTTCGCATCTTATGATGGCTGCGCCCTTCGATGTTACCTTTATATTCGTGATGCCGATCTTCATTTTCCGGGGATTGATTTCTGTTTTCACTTCGTTCACGAGTTCCGCGCAGGGAGACTTCGGGTCTTTGCTGCGAATGATGACCGCATGACTTGGAGGGGGAAGGGGGGGAAAGTTTTTGTCCGTAACGTTGTTTTGTACTTCTGAATTTGAACGTTCCCATGTACGTTTGCAGAGTATTTTTTGTTCTATTGATTCTAATCTCCCTGCCAGTCCATTAATGCCTTCCAGAATTTCGGTGTTATTTCCTTGAGGGGTTGAGAGTGTATCCTGCGAAACCAGGGAAGCGATTTCCTCTGCTGCGGTGATTATTTCCTGCGACTTCGTCTTCTTGAGAATCGCGTCGCAGAGGATCAAGATGCGCTTAACTGTCGAGGGCCCGCTTTTGGCGTAGTTTGGGCGGAGGTCAATGTGCCTAGACGTGTTCGGGGATGGCAGGGAGGCGTCGAGGGAACGGCTGGTGTTGCTTGCTGGGTTCCGGGTTACTGGAGTATGCATCATGTCGAGCGAAGAAAGAGAAAAAAAAAAAAAAAAAGGTAACTGGGGTAAACCTGGCCGGCGATGATAATTTAATTAAGATGACGAAAAGAGATGACAATGCAGCGAAATAATATTTATTTTAAAATGGTAAAACGAAACGCGATATATATATTGATGAAAAAAAGAAATGATTATTCAGCGAAATGATATTTTGCTCTGTAAAAATATACACGCGCGATGATAATTTAGTTAAGATGACGAAAAGAGATGACAATGCAGCGAAATAATATTTTTTTAAAATGATAAAACGAAACGCGATATATATATATTGATGTTTTAAAATTGCGAGATGAAAATACGGCAGAATGATGTTTTACAAAGATGAAAGTAATAACTCACGTGGCTGGTTCGTTTCTCTTCGGGGTTTCTTTGATAACTCGGTTAGGTTAGGTTATGTTAGGTTAGGTTAGGTTAGGTTAGGTTAGGTTAGGTTAGGTTAGGTTAGATTAGATTAGGTTACATAAATAAAATGTGTCACAAAATTAATTCTGAAAATAAGAATTATATAGAATAAATTTTGAACAGTTGATAAGGGCCTAATAAGCTGAAACGCTCGTACTGGATTCAGGAAAAAATATATATGTAGACCAAATCGTTTGTTTGATTTAATATACCTATTATTATGGAATTCTAGATATTCAACACCGTCAGTATTGACAAAATTGAAAAATAGAATAAATTATTTATAATACCCAAAATCTACCCCAAATGGTTAGTTAGTTTTAATGACAACAATATGAGTATTCTTACAGAATACCAATTTGCCAAGTAAGATACTATGTATTACGCACTCTCTTATTTAATGTAGGAGCTGAAGTAGACGACGGAATAAGAAATAATTGCCACTGATGGAATAATGAAGCAAACTGTAATGTGGTTCATTTGTTCTGTAGGGGAAAATAGACAATTAGTACATTTATAGATCTCTTTAAATGTCTCTTCCTTCTACACAAAACCACTACTGCCTATTCTATAGACCAGGTCGTTAAAGCTCCTGATAAGTTCTCTCTTTACGTTATTCCACGCGCTTTTAATCTAAAGAGAGACCGTCTTTGATTTTTTTTAGTTTTTTTATGTTATCGAAGTTCATCTAGATATACCGTCATGTCCCTATGCAGCAAAACGTTGGTAGTAGGTATATAATAAAAAATAATTTTAAATTCCTTGTTTTGGAATAAATATAATAATAATAAACACTTTCTTGCGCCTTGCGCAAGTGGCGAGTTTTTTTGGCAATTTCTCCCAACTAACCAGTGTTTCCAGTCCAGAGAAGCAATATTTGCGTGAGAAATGAATTTAAATAAATTTCTCTTCTGCTGGAAATCGACCTCAGGACGCCCGCATAGAAACCGAACGACTTACCAACTGTGCCACGGCGGTCGGCATAATGTTTGGTATTCATATAAGTATTTGATATTCAGTGGCATAAAGGTTGTTAGTTTAATAATCAGGTTTTTTTAATTGTTTCATATTGGCATTATCATCCTATATTGATTAGTATTCCTTTATAAAATGCTTAATAGAATGATTATAGTAATTTTCAATAATGAAAGCTTACAATAAACTGCCTGAGTTTGTTTTTGGTCAAATTCTCGTTTTATTTTTGAAAAGTTGGTAATCTTTGCAAAAATCTAATCGTAATACTACTTTGGTTTTTGACTTCTGTCATTGTGTCTTATGTTTAATTTATGTGTATCACATGTTAAATTAGTTAAACATAGTACCTATTAGAGTAATGTGGATCGAATTCAGAACGGTTTACCTACCTGGATTGAGACGTCAAAATAACGGAACTACAAAGGCCGATATCTAATTTTCAATACTTCCTACTGAAACTTTTCGCACATAATTATTATTTATTTTGTAAATAACTGAGCACGAAACCCGACCGAATTATTGAAAGTCAATATGAATAACTGGAAATATTACAATGTACCTATATTATGAATTATTAGTCAAACCATTATTAATGACAAAAAAAATGCAACAAAGGTTGTCGATTCATTATGAGACTTTGATTTGAATCCGTCTAGTTTGTAAATTTTAGACAACGTCATCCTTTTAACATATTTTTGTGACACTGGTAAAAATATACATACATAGGTTTACATAAATTTCATATTTATTAAAATAAACTGCCTTTGTTTTCTTTCGTTTTCTGCAACGCACTCACGTTGAATATTTTACTAAAACAATTTTATCTGATAGCACCATCTTCGCCTCTAAATTATTTCTAAAGTGTGTCGGTGATATTCTGAGCCGCAAAACTTCTGGATTATTGTTGCTACTCCTCACTGGTTGGTTGGTATATATATGCAAGTATGTAGGTAAAAGTTTATTCTGTAGAGAAAAAAAATACATATTCCCATCGCGAGATTTCTACGTGTTTTTTTTGGTCACACGTTCGTTTATCCGCCCTTGGTTTGTATGTTTTGGGGCTGGATTGACATGACACAAAATGGTTTTGTATTTACTTAATTTACTTTTTGATATTTTTTTTTTAAATGATTCATGTTTCTATTTATTAAAATTTCCAACTACCAGCAATCTGCTAAGCACCATAATATTTGTAATCTCGAAAACAGAGGAACAATTATAGACATGACGTACCTTCACAAAATTATTCACAACCGTGTAAACTCACCTTACATAATTTCTAAATTACGCCCATCACTTGCCCATCACGCAATCTCAGATCTCAGTTTTTGTTCTATGTCGACCAATGTTACACAAACTACTGACAAAACAATTAGATTAGACGAAGGTACTCCAACTACAATAAATAATTTGAATATTTCGATATAATACATAAATCACAAGCATAATCTATCTCGCATACATATATACAATATAACACACATACATTTACATAATATATGTTACATATAGTATTATATTTTTCATTTTTACGTGAAATTAATATTTATTTATTTTATTTATTAATACATATACATAATTGACAATTATATTTATAACTGCAATGCCCCACTAGGAAAAAAAACCTGTGCCGGGGCTAAAGCATTTTGAAAAAATTATACTTTTAACAGTGAATGCCAACCAACATAATATTAATAAATGTTAATCTTATAAGAAAACATAATATTGGGATGCAATGAACTAATCTTATTTTAATACTATTTTATTATATTCTTTACTTATAACATTAATCCTGATTGTTTTTCAAATAAATAAACAATTAAAAAAAATATATTTACAATATGATTATGAAAATTTAAAATACCTGTATGCATTTTTTAAATTAATTTAATTTGAAACAGTTTGTTATAAAAAATATTTAAATTTATCAGTTAACAAAATAAAAATATCCATTCTGCATCGTACATCGTAGTTAAAGTATTGGCCTGTTTAGATAGAATTACAAATTGAAATGACAGTTGTGTATGTATTAGTTCGTATAAAGATGAACCTACACGTGCAAATGTATGCGTGTGTGTTTTCAATGGAATATGGAAACGACATAAAAAGACTTTAGACACAGAACTGTATGTAGGCGGAGTTGTGTAGGATATTATTGTGGTTGATATATCGAGAGAAGTGACAACTCACAATAGGGTAGTTAAAAAATATGGATTTGGAGAAATTCAGAATTGTAGCGAATAATTCGCTAACCCAGAATCTCGTCATATTTAAACAAAGTGTAAAGTTGATTTTTATCACAATAAAGAACAGCTTTTTTTCATTATTCACAATATTTTTCAGGCTCAATCAGCTGCTTTAGTTAAGTATCTGACTCCTGAGTCAAAAACACATGTTTCGATTCCCTTTGGAAACACAGTTTTTCAAGTATGGATTTGTGAGGTTATTAACATCACTTGTCTTCAAAATGTGGCAATTTATATTATTTTGGTAAATATTGGATTGTGGAATAGAGAATTCAGGGTATATTTGTATTTTTTATGTAGGTACCACTACAAGTTTCACAAACAGCACCTTTGCAGAACTACACTATGATTACAGACCAATGATGCTTTTGGTACCTATTTTGAGATCGTTTTTATTTCTTCTAAAAAGATCACTACAACAGTGACAACATACAGTCTCGAAACCATGTCACTTACTTCCAGAAGTCTCCACAAATTTAAATGTACTAAACGAGCAATAACTATGGAAAGATAAATATTGGGCATATCCTTGAGAGACCGAATAAGAAACGAGGAAATAAGACGCTGGTCAATGGTTACAGACATTGCAGAATGAGTGGGAAGGCTAAAATGGCAATGGGCAGGTCATGTGGCAAGACAGAGAGATAATAGATGGACCCCCAGAATTCTGAATTGGAGACCCTATCATAATAGAAGAAGTGTAGGGAGACCACAGAGGAGATGGACTGACGATATAGTCGAACTGTTGAGACATGGGTGGAAGCAGAGTGCCCTGGATAGAGAGAAATGTAAAATCCAGGAAGAGGCCTATATCCAGCAGTGGAGTGAATGGGGCTAAAAGAAGAAGAAGAAAAAGATTACTAGTTTGTGGATTACAACAACATTAAACATTATATTTCATCGTTGTATCGTTCATAGATTGGTAGTTCATAAAGACATAATTACGAATATAATTACACAGTTTTAATCCACGTATGACTTACAATGAGCCTGAGTGACATTAAATTCATCGTTGTTTCATTCATAGATTGGTAGTTCATAAAGACATAATAACGAATATAATTACACAGTTTTAACCCACGTATGACTTACAATGAGCCTGAGTGATATTAAATTCATCGTTGTTTCGTTCAAAGATTGGTAGTTCATAAAGTCATAATTACGAATATAATTACACAGTTTTAATCCACGTATGACTTACAATGAGCCTGAGTGATATTAAATTTATCGTTGTTTCGTTCATAGATTGGTAGTTCATAAAGACATAATTACGAATATAATTACACAGTTTTAATCCACGTATGACTTACAATGAGCCTGAGTGCTATTAATTTCATCGTTGTTTCGTTCATAGATTGGTAGTTCATAAAGACATAATTACGAATATAATAACACAGTTTTATTCCACGTATAATGACTTACAATATAGTGTAAAATTGCCTAGTTTTGTAACACATCACAATATTGAATAATTTTTTTACTGTTATTTATTTTGCAACCACCCGTTTCACGTTTTGTCATTTTGGTGCTTAACGTTACACTGGGTGTGAACATTATTTATTTGTAAAGGCCGAAAAATATTTACGCGTCCATTTTGAGGCCAACAAAAGATATGTTTTTTCATGGTTAGACCACGAAATATTACTATTGTGTGCGGCTCACGGAAATTATCGTGTCCTGATACTACACATAATATATCCCATAGTCGTTCAAGTGGATCATAATGGAGTCAGAGGATATCTTAAATTAAATGTCATGTAAATCAGGATAGAGAATACCGCCCAAAAGAGACATATTTTAAGTTTTTTATACGTTAGACATTTCCACTTCCCACTACCATACTAAAGAATAGCGAAGAATCATGATTTTACAATTTTCGTATTTATTTTGTAAATGTTTGTGGTATACTGATATAAGGAGTTGATCACAGTATATCTCTCAGCTACTTTTCTTCTTATCCTGTTTTTATGGGGACGAAATTCCAAATAATTACACCGTGTATGATATAATGTCTCTCTTTTCACAATATTATATTTTCCATGAATATCTCTCCCACACTGATATGGTCCCATTCACACATCTCAATTCACACACAAACCACAATGTCTGGAAGGATTGTCAATTTTATTTTGTATTGCTTCTGTGGCAATTAAAAGGTAGGTACTATGTCAAATGTTAGAGGCAGCCCCATATTAATTTGACACGCATCCGAATTGGCGCATTCTGAAGACTTGCGAAATTTATCCTCTAACAAATTCAGACTGAAAAGATAAATAGAACTATCTCCATCGGGAGTCGATCCCGAGACCTTTCGCTAGAAGTCCGACAAGTATTAATTTGCATTTCTGTATTTTCGTCGATCCCATGTTGCCCACACTGTGTTGCTTGGCACTTGAAACCGTCAATATTTTCGTCTTTTGATCTTACCTTAAAAAACATTTTATTGTATCGTTTAATAATAATATTGTATCGTGTTCACTCTGGGATCAAATTTTTGCTATATTTATAGCATTCTGCCTTTGTAGATTCAGCATATTCGTATTTATTAGCAAGTAAATAAAAAAAATGGAAGTCACACTTTTCAAGGTTTTGAAGGAATGAAGAATAGAAAAATATTCACCTCTCAGTCCATAGATTATTAGCATTCGTACCACCAATATCAATTACGTGATGTCAAACGCAGTTGTTTTATACAGCAAATAAATACTAATATACAGAACATACATAAGTTTTTGATGAAACATTTTTTTTTATGGTTGTTTTTTTATATATTTCCTTTCTTATTGAATATATGTATGAAAAACGTAAGTCTGGCACCTGAGAGTGGTTGCGTTTACTAGTGCGCATCCTCTTCATAGGTGAAAATTGCAGATTTAAACATTATTTAAATAAAATTTGTAATTGTATGTTATTGGTACGTATTAAATCCGTCGTTACTTAAAAAAAATGAAGTAAATTTTTTGAATAAGTAGGTTGCGCTGAACAAATCACCATGTTTCATTGGATTGTATAAGAGCAAAAAAAGGACTTAAAGATACAAATGACACTAAAATCAGCAATTTTCATCCATAGAATGACGTTGCGCACCATTTAGTAAACGCAACCACCCCCAGATGCCAGACTTCCCTTTTTCATACCTCAACACAATAAGGAAGGAAATACAGAAAAAAACAGCTATTAAAAAATCAAATGTTTTTAGACGTTGCTATCTCATATAATATATTACTATTGTAATCTATTGCGATACAATATAATTGATACTTAAACAATTACACTTAATGTGTATGAAATACAATTTTGTTCAATTTGATCAATAAATCAAATTAAGGAAGCTGGCTTTTAACATGCATTGTTATCTGTAAAACAAAATTCTGAAAGTTTTATATCTCTATCTGGTCGGGACAAAATTCCAGTACGGACGACAGACGGGTGAAGTTTTATAATAGTGTATAAATAATAAGAATGGTTATCGTCATTGTGACAATTTTTATTATTCAATATAATATGTCTATTGATACCATATTGCATAGACAATTTTTATGGAATTTATACTCCAATATGACAGAATCATGACAGAATGTTATTAATTGATTCATACTTCAAAGTGCATGACATTGGATATTCACTTGATTTTATAAAGAGTATCACTTGAGGTAATATAATAATAATAATAACTTCCTTGCACCCTGCGCAAGTGGCGAGTTTATTGCCGTATGGCAATTTCTTCCAACTAACCAGTGTTTATATACATATTGTAATAACCAATGTTTACAATATTTTATTTTATTTTTTTATTTTTTATTTTATTTACTTTGGATATCCAACAATACATTAGAGCATAATGATATTAAAAACAATGAAAAAAAACAAGTAAATGTAGACTACGGTACATAGTAATAGGACATCATATCAAGTAATTTTTAAAGCTCATATGTTCGTATACATTAACTTTCTTATTTCATCAATGAATATATTTTTCCAGAAATGTATTGTTGCTTTTAATTAGTCTTTATAAAATATATAAACAAGTTTTCCTTCATATACCTACATTATGTAATCAAATAACCTATTTTGTTGTATTTGTAGTTTCAACATATTAACATTTCTATAAGTATAAATGGGAAACGTTTTGGGAACTAAATTCACTTACACACAATATGTTGATACCATATTGCAAAGACATGTTTAATGCAATTAATATTCTATTATGACAACGTGTTATTAATTGCATTATACATACTTCAATCTACAGTAAGTACATTGGGTAAATCACTTGATTTTATATGCAGACATGTACAATTCAATTAAGGCATTCACGTCAATCAACTAAGTATTTATATGTAACTAGTTTGATAAATATAATTAAAGGAAAGACCGTAGACGGATATGGTCATAAACTCAAATGTGCTTCAGAGAGCCAAAATTACAAGAGATATTTACAAAGAATTATGAAAAAAATATGTATTATATAATTAAGTTCATTTAATAACTTCCATTCACCGGTATGTACTGTTTTTTTCTGTTGGCCATTATTCAATATATTTCAATGAATAATTTATTATATTCTTAATTGCTGTCCTTTCAATAGAATTAAAGCTGATTGGTAACCGGAGGGGTTACCAATCAACAGTAGTTAGTAACCAGATGGGTTACTAATAAATATATGTGGTAACCAGAGGGGTTACCAGTAAAGAGAGTTTACTATATCCCAAGTGGATATGATTTGAAATAAGAACACAAGGACAGTGGTTGAGAGAGAAGAAGAAAGAATGGTCAAAAGTAACAATGAGTATATTGATCACAATTAATAGTTTGCTTAAGGGTAAATTTACAATTGATGAAATAACTTACTAAGGAACTTTCTCACGATGAGTAGGTATAACGAGCGAGTTAGCGGGTGTGTTCGAAGTGTCCGAATCTTCGCATGGTGAAGTACCATCGTGCTCGCGGGGTCGAGAGATGACCGGTGGTCGAGAGATGAAGTGTCGGCGAGACGGCGTGGTCGAGAACGGCGGCGTGAAGTGACGAATCGAAGTGACGGAAATACGGAAATCAAGTGACGACGTGTAGAGGTGTAAACTCCCTTAAATAGTGCTGCGCTGGGGGTAGCAAGTTCAATGTCCTCGAACATTCTAGACTTATTTATTTGAAGTGTCATACCCAGTTGAGGAGTATTTTCACTTGTTTGACGTTGCGGGCGATGAACTCGGCCTAGCGATAAACAAATGTACTTGCCGTCGCTAGGCGCGCGCTCGAAAGAAATTTCGAGATGTGGTCTTCCACAGAATATTTATGTATTCATTCCTTTGCTTCATTTATATTTTACCGTAGTAAACTTATTTACCTTAATGTGAAATAAATATTTCAGCAATAATAATGTAACTTATGTCTTTCTACTCTACATATATTGTGTTTTTGGTGGATATATTTATTGTTTTTTTTTATTATTAAATTAAATTGTTACGATTTTTTTCTTTTTCTTGTTTTTCATTATATTTTATTGTATTTTTTTGTATAATATGCATGTGGAATTTTTTGAATACATTTTTCGTTAGTAAAATGCCTACTAATTACTATAAAATAATAATTAATATTCAAACTATACAAGTAGTTGCTTCGTAATAGACTCTTTAATATATTTTCTCTGTAATATTATGATTAAATAAATAAAAAATGTCTTTTGGGTAACCTATTTTTCTTGGTATTACCCCTTCCTTATCTTTATATACATAAAGATGGTCTTCATCACAATTATTCACCATTCTGACGATGATCGGCATTGAGCGATACTGGTGAATGGGAATCGCGTTTGCAAGCTTAATTATAGAACGTTCAATTATATATATTTTTTTTATAATTCTATGTGAAGATTATGAAGATCAAACATTGAAAAAAAAGATATGTGTTGACAAAAATTAAAAGTTCGGAAGGTGTCATATTTTGGTCATATGCAAAGAGAAGAAAAATATCTTCAAGGGTTTATAAAATCGAGGGTAAACAGAAACACTGGCACTACCTTGTTCACTATAGTCTGAAAGAAGAAAATGTAAAAAGTTTAAATAATAGGTGAGCGTGTACCTACTTATGTGTATATCTAAGTCGGAGTACGAATGAAATGTATGTAATAAAAGAAGTGTATGACACTCATAATTATCTTGTCACCCCAATAACAGATAAATGGCGTGATGGTTTGTATATAATTATTGAAGCAATATTTATTTCACAAAAATATTTCCAAATATCGCTCATCGAATCCGGTAACTTTGTTACAAAAATCAGATTTCAAACCAACGCGATCCACGAAAGCCAATTTTTAAAAAGATTCAAAAAAAATAATTTCTACCGTAATCCGAGCTCAGACTAAACTTCTTCCTAAAACATTAATGAAATCGCTCAAGTTTTTCCTTAATTTTTGTAAACTTTTTAATTATAATGATTTATACAATTTCAAGCTATTAATTTCGTTGCTTATAAAGCTTTCTAAATATTTATGAAGAAAGTTTTTAGTGAATCTCAGCTCTGTGGAATTCTCCACATTGTAAATAAGTATTTCTGAAAAACTTACATTTTCAGAAATTTCACTCAAAGTACACCACATAAATATAACTCGAGGGAAAATAATTAATCTTATTCATTTGTGCGTATTTTGCTACAAAAGTTGAACAAAGTATTGCTCTTCTGGTGATAATATTTATTTATCTATTCGAAATATAAAACCTTGCTTTACACAGAGTATTATAAAATATTTTACAAAATATAAATAATATAAGATACAAACAATGAGTACCTACATCAATTGTAATTTTCAAAAAAGGATGAAAAAAAATATTAATATTTAAATTACGGATGAATGAACACTGTGGAAAGTAAAAAAATGTCGTTTATTGAAAATAAATGTCCCAGAAAAGTATTTTGAACCTTAAATTTGTTGAAAATGTTTATTTTATATATGTAATACTAGTGGACCCGGGAAGACGTTGTCCTGCCACAGGCCGCCTTCTATGTAGACCGCATTTTATACATAACTCATTTTACTAATCTACCTATTTTTTTATATTCTACTTCCTTTATTTAATTATATTACCATAAAATTTATAAAATACATAATGATATACTATCTTAAAATTGTGGCATTACCTCATCAAAAAGATTAAAATCTTGTGCTTGACGAGGGAATCATTTGATATTAGATAATACAATAAACACATAGGTAGTTATACAACGGTGAAAAAAAGCTATTTATAATCAAAAAACAAACATACATGAAAAAAACAATAGAAAACGGGTAATTGGAATAGTTTTGGTCATTTCAATACATACATCATTACATACACCAGTTTAGATTGTCAAATTTTAGAGTTGTATGTTCTCTAGATGCGTAATACAGATGTAGATTTGTTCACACCGCCATCTATTGGAATATAACACAACTTAAAATGTATTACGATCCATTTTTCCTTAAAAAAAATCTTGAAGGAGGGTACAGGGAACTCAAAAATTTTGGTTATATGTATTTTTGAAAAAGAAATCGATTTTTTTATATTTTTTATACCTCGATAACAGAGCCACCTATTGCACCCAAAAATTATGTATTTCAATCCGAAACCCACCATACACAATTACAAAATGTCATTGAATCTGGTTGGGCGGTTATAGAGATTTGCTTGTACAAACATCGTAACACGTCGAGATTTTCATATATATTAAGTGCTGCGGCGTTGGTTCAATGAATTGGTAATTTCACTCTGGCCGGCACGGCATGTTGCCCGACCCGTTTAAGTGGACTGTAATTATTTGTGGAAGAATTTGGTCGAGGGAAGAGGAGACAAGGGAATATTATCACCAGAACTGAGAGCGACTTACCCCGATCCGGCGATTTACTGGTGGTTGCTTTCCGCCTTCAGATGGACACTGACCAGAGTACTGGAGAAATGTACATACACAAACACAGCACAAATAGATAAAGGTATAATGAAGATGAATAAGAACTCGCTTTATTGAAGGTTTGTGTTGAATGTTTCGATGTAGACCGTACGAGCTCTGAAGGTTTCTAAAATAATGTTTCTGCACCGCGCGATATATCGTATGCAACTGAACAAAAAATATGGCTTCTCCCGGTGGCGCGGCGAGTCGACGCAAGCGGTCGTCTCAATGGTGACAATACTTTAAAAGGATGGGATATAGGTAGGTAGGAAACCTAAACGCCCGAACATTAAGATTATCTATCTATAGTTACCGCTTAGAAAAAACCCATGTGAGAAAGATATACGTTTGAAAAAATTTAAATCTATTAAATCCTGAATGCAACAGTTGGTTTCTGGAATAACAAATTCAACATTAGTCTACACCAAAACGAGTTCATTTTCACTTTTATAAAATAACTTAAAAATAAGTAAAAAAAAAGACATATTATTAACTTTTTTCCACTTATTTATAAATATTGACCACTGACGCGTTAGGCTCAATGAGCATCTACTGAATTGTAAGTTCTGTGAATCAAAAGATTTTTTTGAATAGAAATTTTAATAAAGAATGAACCTAGAGATTTAATGATCCATAAATATTTCGTATGTACTCATCTATCTACACAATAAAATTGATTTATGATTCAATATATTAATAATAAAAAAGTCTGACGAAAAATTGTTTATCTGTTCAAAGAAATTTATTAAAGTCCCTAGTCTGTTTTAAAATGGCGGCACAATACAAACATTATTTAGTAGAATCGTTAAAAATAAATTTATCGAAGATAACTAAACTGCGAAAGAGAAATCTAATGGCGTCGATTCACCAGAATGCGTAACATTGTTATTTTTTTTTATATTAATTTCACAAACAGTGTAATAATATTTGTTTGTAAATGACACAACAATTATGTAAAACCGAAATGTCAAATATTTGGCTTGGTAAAATTGTAAACTGCTGGCACTAGAACAGGGTTACCTAGTTGGGCAGCAGCATTGTTCATAATAGTCGTTTTTTATAAAGGTGTGAAAAATAAATAAAATATAAAAAAATAAATAATAACTTACTATCGACCTCACTAGGGCTGACCTGTATTCAGTTCGACAATTTTACATAAATTAAAGACAGTCAATGCAATAAATTTTTCGACACGAACCATGAACCTATTTTTGTTTCGATTAATCAAAATATATGGCATTATGTTGAAATATTAATTATTTTTTTGGCCAAATGATATGTTTTACACGTTATATTTTAGATTCGAAAAAAATCAAAATGTTGAATAGCGAAAGAAAAATTCTGAAATCTATCAAAGTGAACTATCCAACGAAAACATTCATTATTACAATTTTTAATAAAATGCCTGGCATTATTCAACTACAGATATGTTAGTCATGAACGTCAGATTCAATATAATCATTTATTTAAAAAGTATTACATGACAAGTCTCGCAAACAGAAGAAAAATATTTGATGCATTAACATTATATAAAAAATGACGAAAAATGCGATTACATTCAATTGAAAAGTATGCTTTAAATACAAATTCCATCTAGAATAACGAGACAGCGCCCCTTTTTTTCACAAACACTTCGAGAACTAATGCAGGATTCAGGATATCGCTTTATAGAAAATTTAAAAACTTTAATGACAATATTGACATTTTAATTAGATCTGAATCTATTTTATTGAATCTTAATCTATTTTATTGTATCTGAATCAAAAGGGAAATTGTAAAAAAGATCACTGGTACAACTTATTAAGATCTGGGTATGGCTGGAATGCGATGTTAAGGATTACTAAAAACGCCATTCTTGTGAATTAAAATTACAATTGATAATTCATAATATGTTTTTTCAATATTTATAGATTTTTTATACCTTATTACTTTTATATATATTTTTTCTCTAAGATCTCTTATTGATCTCTAAGCACGTCCATTTTTTCTTTGTAAATTCTTTATGGAAAATATTGCGATTGCACATATGTATCAACTTCATTATTGATAAAACAAAAATGTATATACATATGTGTTGTGTAATTGTTTTTTCTCTAAATAAAATCACTTATTTATATTATAATACTTATTTAATTTCCCCATTTGCAATTATATACTCGTGTTGTCACAGCAGTAAAATTAACTGTGGCTTTCTGCAAATAAAATACATAAAGTATTTTTGCATCATAACGTTTCTTGGTTGGTTGTTTGCTCGTTCCGAATATTATTTTTTTCGTGATGTTGCGCCTTTATGACTGAAGTGGGATTTTCTTGAAAAGGTCTCAGTTTAATTTGTACGATCCAATAGGCAATTTGTTCGACTAAATTTTCTCTCACTGTTTCAGCAAATTCGGTCGAGATCCCATGCTAAATACTCACATTCAGCAGACGGAAACCGATCGATACACACAATACGCCGATGAAACTCCAATATATATCGGTCTCTATTTGCAAAATACGAGACCGTGATGATTATAATCAACCGTAGAGTATAGTTACTTTCCTTCTTCAATATAAACTAAGTTTATATATTTAAAAAAAATAATCTGATGGAATTCAAATGTTACCTAACACTAGCAGAATAAGTAAAAAAATAGGGACACCCTTTTCAAAGCTTTCTTCGCGTTGAAATGTTGGTCTTTTTAGGCGTGATGCTACTAGTGTGTGGGTGTGTACACAAAAATGCATGTGTCGTGCTTCCTTTAATAAGGTAATGCTCACCCGTACACATGTCTCTGGTTACCCCATACTGCCGACCGCCATGGTACAGTTGGTAAGCCGTTTGGCTTCTGTGCGGACGTCTTAATGGTTTTGATCCCCAGCAGAGGAGAAATTTATTTAAATTCATTTCTCACGCAGTTATTGCTTCTCTGGACTGGAAACACTGGTTAGTTGGAAGAAATTGACATATGGCAATATACTAGTTACTTGCGCATGGAGCGATAATAATAAACACTGAATTATGAAACGAAGCACAACAAATACATTTACACCAGCAGGGCCGGATAAATCATAGAACAATCAGGAACAAGAAGTCATGGCGGTTGTCTTAAAAAGGGCGCTTAAAATTCTAAAATGTTAATCATATAAATCAAAAATCCGCAGGCATGGTGCTCGGTTCTCTTTAAGTACCCGGATAGAGGCTCGGCATGATGGTGTGTATGTAAAAAATCGACAGATTGCAAACTGCTGTTATTGTTGCCTGTTATATTTTCGAGTACCCGGCTCTTACGGGACACCCGAAAACTATGAAAATAGAAAATTTCGAAAGCACTATTCTTAGGCGGTGCTTCACTGTATAAAAAGTTCGAGTTTAAAATTGAAAATTTCCAACTAATTCTTCTAGCAATTCGGTACACAATGTACTTGGAGTAGCTTTTTGTAGCGTAGTAGATTAATGATATTTTAGTAATTTACCGTTTCAATGGAGAAAGCGTAATATGATTTGGGAGTTATTCTATATTTGATTCGGAAAAGGGTTAAGTATTTTTCATTCATTGGCATAGACTGTTTGTGATTTGATTACAATTCTAGCTTGTAAGTTTAATGCAATAAAAACCCTTTTCCAACAGAAGCCGACATCCCACTGCGTTCATATTCAAACCAAGTAAAATATGTAATTGAAAATATGGAATCGATATTAATAAAATTGTATTTTAGCCCGCGGAATGTCCTAAAGGTTCACGTCGCGCGTTCGTTACGCTGACGATGTCGATAAAATTAATATGTAACGCCTATCGTATATTCAACTGGTGAACTTGTAAATTGTTATATCAACGAAAATACTCTCGTGGCTCATTCATTTAAAACCAGAATTTAATGTTCCGGATTCGATTTCCGGAAGACATTAATTTATGTGAGACTATTGATAATGTTGATTCTAATATATCTAGGTAATACCAAATTGCCTCAGAAACGTTTGAAAATAAACAAAGCTATGTTTTTATCAAATTTATGTACATATATCATTCCAACAATTCAAATCAACCAATCTCGAGATCCAAGTTACTGTAGTTAATGTGGAATATTTACTATTTTTAGCAGAGAGTTTTTGAATATGAAATAGTATCTATCATTCCAATAATTAAAATCGAGCAATCTCTAGATCCACTTTACTGTAGTCAAAGCGGAATATTTACCATTTTTATCAAACTGTGTATGAAAATTAAATATTATCTATCGTTTCAATAATTCAAATCAACCAATCTCGATACCCAATTTATTATAGTCAAAGAGGAATTATTTTTATCGAACAATTTTCGAGTATCAAATATTATCTATAATTCCTATAATTCAAATCAACCAATCTCGAGATTCATTTTACTGTAGTCAAAGCGGAATATTTACTGTTGCAATCAAAAAGTATTTGAATATAGCCATTAAAATTCCTATTTTTTTTCCACCAATGACGTCATGATTCCATTATATTCCAACCCTATTTATTTATTTATTTATTTAATGTAGCTTTTGTATGTTAAATAATTATTTAACATGCACCCAATAACAAGTTGCCACATTCTGGAGACTTACGATATTAATCGTCTCACAGATCCAGACTGAAAACACAATTAAAAACTGTGTCTCCACCGGGAATCGAACCCGGGACCCTTGGGTCAGCAGTCAGATACCTAACCAACTGAACCACGAAGGCCGACATATAGCCCGCTTTTATACTACTGTCTACCGCTTTTATACTACTGTTTGCTATTTGTATATAGCCCGCTTTTATACTACTGTCCGGTGTTAAAATATTTTTATTTTATTTGATCCTACATCAGGCATTTTTTTTATCTTTTTAAAGAAAAAAATACTAAAAGGAATACAAAGAAAAATTTAATTTTGTTTTAGCGTCAAAAAATCTTTCTAGGATAAACATTATAATTAATAGAAAAATATATATTAAAATATCTGTGTGTATGACGGGTGTGTGGTAGTATCCAAACGACGCCTTACGCAAAGCTTTCGTAGTAGGAGACGGATATTTGTAATGAAATTTAGATTAAAATTAATTGATAGCATCAGTCTGCGTGTAGATAGAGATAGAGTCAAGCATGTTCCTAAATTCAATATGAATGGTTCATTTTATTATTTTATTAACTCGAACGAATTTAAAATAAAATAATTGAAACAATCGCATTAGTTTGGATGAATTTGTTAATTTTCGCTTGTCCCCTCTCCAATTCAATCAAGTGTCCTAGAAAATATTTTGGATGTTAGATAAATTGAATATTCACTGAAATTTCGTATTTCGGTGTCATCAAAATAATATTAATTTATTTTTGCCTAGTTGTACTACAAAACTAACATTTTTAATAATCAGTTTACGATTAACGAATATACATTAACGATGCAAATCATTTAAGATTTTCGCTGATTTACTCAATAACTTGTTGGCTCACTGATAAAACCAATGTTTATTTTGTTATTGTAAAAATAATATTCGTTTTTTTTTTTTCATAAAATATATTTATTGCCGGTAGGTAATTTCTACCAGTCAACCACACTAGTAAATAGATTTGTAGCAAGCATAAATATTATTACATAAAAAGGAATAAGTATACTGTAACAACAAAAAAATACAAGATTATTTAAAAATTATAAATAATAATGATTATGATGTACCAAAAAAAAGGATGGGATGTGAAGGGATGAAGGTAAAATAAACTATCGGTATGTGGATAGTTGAATTCAGAATCTTTTTGAAGTCAGAATTCCTATCTAGGAAGCTAGGAGAAACTCCTTTACCGTGGGTAATTGGTTCCACAGCGGGGCTGCGTGAAACGTAAGTGAACGAGTAAGTGTATATATGTATGTATGAATGTATGTATGTATGAATGAATGTATGTATGTATGAATGTACGTATGTATGTTTGTATGTATGTATATATATGTATGTATGTATATATGTATGAATGAATGTATGTATGTTTGTATGTATATATATGTATGCATGTATGTATGTATGTATGTTTCTATGTATGTATATATGCATGTAAATATGTTTGTATATATGTATGAATATATGTTTGTATGTATTTATATATGTATGTATGTATGTATTTTTGTATGTATATATGAATGAAAAGCGATCGTTGGGGCAAACAAGACAAGAATGTTTATATCATAACAGGGAACATGCTTCTATACAAAAACACAAATAGACTGGGAACAGTAGACTGGGGAATTCTCGGCGGTCTTTTTCTTGTTTTTATCAAGATACATAGAAGACTAAATAGAAGATTTTTAATTACATCACTTTTGTTTTTCCGGTTCAATAGCATGCTTGGTTTCGTTTTCAATAACATATTTCCATACACTGGCGTAGAACACGAGTAGTTTGTAACGTGTGCCGAGTTATTACCGAAGGGTTTGCGTCTGCGATTTTATTCCGGGAAAATCACAGGGATTTTCTACCATCAGACACATATATAATATCTGGAGGATTTCGTAGCAGGAAATGTACTGGGATTTCATACAAACTACCTATCTATCTATGTAGCTACATTACATGTCTCATATACATACCTTGCATATATCTATGTGTAGATAGGTAGGTAGGTACTATTGCCTCGTCTTATGAAGTGTGATGTGGTGTGGCACAGCTACTAAAATATTCGCTTTGCAAAATTTAATTAGTCTTTTGATATTGTATTTGAAATATCGCACAACAGATGTCACATTAGTCCTTTGCAGTACTACAACAAACACTTAACCTTATAATTCTATGTACAAACAATACTCATTTTGGACTATAAATTCTGTACAATATACAAGAATCAAAAATAAATATTATTCAAATTTGTGTTTTCGGTGACGTCTTTCGTGATACATTGAGATAATTTTGTTTATCCGCAATCTCGCAAGTGATAGATCATACTGTTTAGGATGAAGTATAAGAGCGCGCAAACGCGACTATAATTTACCGGTATTGCGCTTTGCCGAGCATCTTCAGAATGGTTTGTTTAATTACTATTTATTTAATTTATCAATATGTAAGTAAAATTCACAAAAGCGGAATTACTTCTATAAGGAAAGTCTCAAGTAGATTCGATACCATTGCATTGAGAACCCAAGATATAAAAATACATAAACAATCAGACTGATCATTATATTAATAATAATAAAAATAAATGCATTATTAATTTCTCTCAAACACAATGAAAACATCGTGATTAGATCAAAGCAATTAGGAAAGAATGCAGGGAATTGATGGACCCAGAAGAAATATTCAAGACTTTTTTTAATAGTTTTAATTTGAAAAAAAAAGGAAAAGAAGAAATATTCAAGATATTTTTAATAATATAAATTTCCTAAATATTTGTACGTTTAATTAAATATTCAATTTGTAATTATATTAATTAGATCAGGGGTGCTCAAACTCGAACTGCTGAAAAAAAAACGTAGCGAATTGATATGTGAATATGATGTGATTAGTTTAAAACGCCGTAAGTGCTCGAATTGTTACCGTAAAAAAATGATTTTATAAATAATTATTTTAATGGAAACAATTTGTGTAACTACCTAAATTTTACTACCAAACTGATAATGTGAGGTTTGGCCTTTGTTGTTATAAAATTTATTTACTTTTGTTTCTAAATGTATATTATCGAATTAACGCAATAATATAATCGATCGTGTGAACTCAACTTGTACAATGTGTAAACTTGTAGTTACCGGACCTATTTTAAAATTAATACATCCAAACATCCGCCTCGAAAGGATTTCAAAATTACCAACGAAAGTTTCGCACTAAAATTCCAATCTACGTAAAAGTTTGGCACAATTTTGTAGATATTATACATATATAAATAAAAGTTTAATTTTGGGCCAGCTACTTCGAAGGATTTAAGCTTTCGCTGGGCCGGATTTAAAGCTGAATATTTTATTTAATTATATTTTTAATATTGTTTAGGTTTATTGTTTATTTCCTTTTTTACCTTGTAGGTACTTCGGAAGTAGGATCTCTTGGGATGGGAGAACAAAGAAAGAAGTTGACAGCCGAATACATCAGGCAAGGCTGGCTTTCAACAAGAAGTCGAAGATCCTTGAGTCAAACAACCTAGACTTGAAGCTTCGTAAGAGACTCACAAAAACATATGTGTGGAGCATACTGTTGTATGGCTGTGAGACATGGTGTCTTACCGAAAGAGACAGAAGTACACTTGAGGCTTTCGAGATGTGGTGTTACAGAAGAATACTGGGAATTTCCTGGAGGGACCACATCACGAATGCCGAGGTTCTCTACAAAGTTGAAGAAGGCAGACACCTACTCAATACCATCTCCGAGAGACGTGCTCGCTGGATTGGGCACGTCTTGCGCCACGAGGGACTCCTACATGACCTAATGGAGGGAATGGTTGAGGGGACAAACCACAGGGGGCGCCCCCGACGGGAATATTTGGCCCAGGTGTGCGAGGACATGAACTGCGCCACATATGTTGAGCTGAAAAGGGATGCACAGGATAGAGAGAAGTGGAAAGCGAGATGTAGACTTCTTCTGCAAACCAATCCATAGGATTGAGACTTTTGATGAGGTACTAGGGGTTTGATCAATGAATTGTTTGTTAAGTGGCATACACATACATACATACCATCACGCCGTTTCCCTATTTGGGGTAGGCAGAGAGAACCAAACCAGACTCTTCTATCTTGACATACCTGTTTTGCCTCATTTACATTCATACATCGCGTCATACATGCTCTCCTATTGTTTTGAATTCGTATGTTCCCCTCTTTCAAAATCTCATTTATATGATCATGCCAGCTCTTTCTCGGTCGACCCTTACATCTCATTCCACTCTTTTCAGCCTTGTATACTTTCTTTGTCAGTCGTTCATCGTTCATTCTCTCTACATGTCCGAACCATCGCAAAGCATTTATCTTCATTGTACTCAAAATATTCCTTTCAATCTTACATTCTCTTCTGATATCTTGATTCCTTATCCTATCATAAATTGTTTTACCACACATTCGTCTTAGGGACCTCATTTCAACAGCGTTAATTTTACTTTCAAAGTGGCAAATATATAATATACATACTTGAGAGACATGCTCATGAATGGAAAAATTGAAGGTGGTCGCGGTAAACATCAGAAAATGGACCGCGGTCCATAAAGTGGAAGAGTTGTTCCGGTTAGCTCAGGACCTGACACGGCACAGAGAGAACAACATTATATACCTATTCAATTTGCAAATATTGACATCTAAGTTTTCACGAAATATTGACTTCTATGTTTCAAAGGAGATAAACGTTAAATAATAACACTCATATATTTTAAGGTATTGCTATAGAACTAACTCATCTTTAAACTCACCAATAAACAGAATCCTCACCACTTACAATTAGTATCAAAGTACTCTAAAACTAGATATTTTTCATAACTCGCCTTAACAATATAAAAACATATTGTTCAATTTAAAATCAGCATAGCAAGACACATTTTACACATCATTTTACACATTTTCACCCACTACACATTCACATCCCAGTATGTTATTTGTATATGAATTGGTTAGCCACAAGTAATTGACACTAGGTAGGGATAATTTAACAATTATTAAGCTTACTCATTGTAATTTTTTACGTATTGTTGTTTGTGTGCAGTTTAATTATGTAAATAAAAAATAAAATAATAAAAGGTACGTAAGTAGAAAATACCTTATTCGATAGTTTACAGCAACGAGAAACGAACATGCATGAGACAATGTATGAATATTGACGGGTCAATGGAAGCATGCCATGATAGAAAAATATGGCCTTCGGTAATCTCTGCCTACCACATTAGAGATATGGGGTGAAGATGTGAATGTATACTATAATAGCTAGTTGGAAGAAGTTGCATTTTGGCGATTAATGTTCCACGGCACAGAAAATCGTTTATTATTAGGTATATTCTTGTTAATTGTTATGTAAAAAATATTTTAGTTCCAATATCAAGGTATTTACAAGTACAAGAAAGAAAATGTCATTTAATGAAATATGAAGAGGGTTACACAAGAAGAATATTCATGAGTCAATTACGGATGTGAAGTAAGTGGATTCAGAAGCTACCAGCAATGAAGGACATGGCTCGAAATTAAAGGAAATAATAAGGATTGTTTGCGGAACCGTTTGAGAATGCTCGAAAAATGAAAGAAAGTTTTCGGTAATCAAATTGAGTAAAAGCTCTTTGAGATTTTCTTCGTCTTTAATATAAAGAGAAGGTACTTTATAGACAATAATAAAAGAATTAGCAATTTATTATTTCTTTGTAATTTTGATACTAACTTGAACTTATTGATTTTTTGAATATTTATTTTTTACGAGAGATAACAACGTTTTTGATTACGTTTGGTTTCGATGTTTTCGATTATAATTTATTTAAGGCTGGTTTTTTGATAATTTATTTCGTATTGAATAAAGGTATGAAAAAGGTAAGTCTGACACATGGAAGCTGTTGAATTGTTGAATGAATTCCAAGTTCATGAATTTTTATTTTTTTGTTTGTTTTGTGAAATAAATACATAAACAAACATTAATTTGGAAAATTGATTCTTTTAAGTCATGAAACCTTCACGGGTCCTCGTATAACTTAACTAAATAGTTGGAATATTTTCCGATACTGTCATTATTTTATTGGTAGGTACTCGTTATATATTTTTCGAATATGTAGGTACCATTTTTGGATTGTTCCAAAATCGATAGTAGACATTAAAAATATAAAAATATTGATTTTTGTCAGGTAAATTAATTGAATGAATGGAATTAAATGAAATTCCATAAAGGACAAAGGTACTTTCAGTCGAAAAACTCAATTTGATAAATATGTGTCTGTGACGCAGTGGCTAGCTTACTAGATTTGTACCTAATCTAGCTGAGGCGAGTTTGAAACTCGCCTCGACTTGCCTCGTTTGCAAGCATTTTTTATGAGGATGTGTTCCTTTTTGTTGCAAAGACATACTTGCCTACATAATATTTTATAATACGAAAATAAAATATAAGAGAAAAAAAATATTATTCGACTAGTCCTGCTCTGACAAAACCCTTATATGAAAATAAAGCACATCAGAGAAGTAATCAACGAGAATTAAATAAAATTAATGGTTATTTTATTCAAATTACTTTCACTTCAATACAGATATATTATTACTTACCTTGGCGTGGAGGATGGTAGTTTGGCGAGTATAGAGAATGTTGGGATATAATAATTATATGTCGGATAGGATATTGTACGCGGAAAGTAGAATAGAACTTGGCGAAAATAATAATTAATCACCTTCAGATTCGTATTTCAAAAGTGTATTATAATACCTATAATTTTCACTTTTCATTCTGCTAAAATTCCAATCATGAAAAAATATACCTATTTGAAAAGATCGCAATGCATTTATTGTTATATTCATGAAATGATTATAATATATTTAAACGTATATATTATATTAGCGAAATCGGGCTTCAGTACCTCCCGTCCCTTCAGTACCTCCTGTCCGTTCAGGGCCTTCTATACCTCCCGCCCATTATAGGATTCTAAGCAAAGGTCGGTGCCCCTTTCAATTTTTACCTATGGAAGAGCAAAGCAGACACCTTTATGTCTCGCTCGATGGAAACTCGTCACACGCGGCGAGAATTCAGCCCGAATCACTCATTTGGCGTGGAAATCGAAGAACTAAAAGTACCTACTGTTAACGTGGTGAGGTTAAATCGTAAATCGCCTACACGAGTACTAAGGGGTGAAGGAGCCCCCACCATGACTGTTGGACCATGTCCTGCTCGGCGGTAGCTTGCCATGCTGATGAGATGGTGTAGCCGACATCGCGTTTGGCATGGAAATCGAAGAACTGTCAATGCGTGGTGAAGACTCGTTGTCAAATCGCTTGTTACCGAGCACTGTTAGGACGGGAGACCCTCGCCATGACTGACGGACCTCCACGTTTGTGGTTGGATTCTTAGTGGTAATGGTTTGAAATATGCTTGATAGTAGTATCTTCTTTTGTCCGACGAGCTACAAGCTCTTAAACGTTCCCTCTAGTGTAGGGTAAGAGACTGAGAAATTTTGTGAAGTTAAGTACCTCCTGTCCCTTCAATACGTCCCGTCCGTTCAGGGTCTTCAGTGCCTCCCGTCCCTTCAGACCCTTCAGTGCCTCCTGCCCCTTTAGGCACTTCAGTACCTCCCGTCCCTTTAGTGCCTCCTTCCTCCCTTCGGTTTCTTCCGTCTATTCCATCCCTTCAGACCTTTCAGTAACTTCAAGCCCTCAAGTTATTTTAGTTCCCTCAGTGTCTACTACCTCCCTTCAGTTATTCCTGTCTCCCATATCCCTCCATAGAAAAAGTAACATCACGTATATGTATATTCCGATCATTTTCAATAAATTCCTTTGTAAGATAGCAAATATATAAAAAAAGTTTAATTCAGTGTTCGCTTCTGGAGAATTCACGTCGAACTCATGGGCGACAGTAGAATTGTCAAAATTATAATGTCAGAAATACCCTACAGAAGGTTATCCGAACACCTGCGAAGAGTTGGTAGGACAGTAGGACATCCTTCTCTTCAATAGTCCACTTTCATTGGTCAAACGACCTAAATCTCGATGAAGAAGAAGAACCAGAATTTCAGAATTTTCCTAGACGATTTTTTTTTGTTTTCAATATTTCTTCTTAGCATGATACTATTTTAAAATTATTTTTAAAACAATGTGTATGAATATCACCGTATTAAAACAAAAAAAACACAAACACATACACAAACTAGACAAACATGACTGGTAAACAAAAATTGTTTACATTCGACCCGGACTATCTGAAATTAAGCTCTGAACTTTGGAATAATTTACTACCCAACGTTGTAACAATATTTATGTTATAATTTTCAGTGGGTGTGTCTTTGTAAATATACTCGGTTTATTATTTCAATATTAAAATTTAAAAATCACTATAATGTTTTGATACCGACGAAACTTTCTGGAGTAAGAATATAAATAATTAGAATTCTATAGCATTGCCTATGAGTTGATTAAATTACTTTTGATTAAAATATTTTATTATGAAAACCTGATAATTCTTCGAACAATGTGTATACAATTCACCTGAATAATACGAAATCATACTATTGCCATCTATGAGGTAACGATGAAACGTTTTTTTTTGTAACGCCATCTATTGAGAAAATTAGTTTATTTGTAAACAAAGAAAGCAACGCAACAGTCCTGATAATTCTTCAATGTCATTTTATGTGAGTGATGTGCGAAAATCAGTAGCCGAATTGCTTATAGAAGCCGAAAATCTTGGCTTGCCTATGAATATTATATTAAGAAATTCAAGACCCAATATTTTTTTGACTGTTTTATTAAAACCATACACTACAAGATTAAAAATTGAACCGTATGTAGATACGATGCTTGACGGGGCCACAAATGTAAATATGATTTTGGTTTGTGATTTTAAAATATTTTCATGGCCACTCAAATGAACAACGATGCTAAAAAAACATTTCGACATTTCCCAATTTCCGTTCAGGGTTTGCCTAGTCCGAAGGTTCTAGGTACGCCCCTGGCGAAAATGTCAAATTTGAGCTTGAGGTCACTTTGAAATATTTGACAGTTGAAAAAAATTAAGAAGCACTGATCAGAAATCCTTCATAATCGACTGGGGCCTAAGCGATTATAAGATACACAAATTTGCAAAAAATTAAATGAATTGAATGAATACCTTAGTCTATAATCAATAAACTATAATTTACATGCCGTACATATCACATACAAATAAGACAAAGTCGAAATAAGTTTAAATACTGCGCAATAATTTAACTAAGTACTTATTGAATTAATTACTTATATATGCTTTAAAAATAATTGTCAATGAAATGGAATAAAAAAAAATGTTATAACTATTATTAAAATTTCTTTCAGAGAGGAGTGGTATTGTAATATATATTATTTGTAAATGAATTATTGTTTGTTATTGTGAACATACATGTTGTATAAATAAAATAAATAAAAAAATAATAAAAAAAAATTATTTCGTATCACAAAGTACACAGCATACACGCTATCTCAGCGTGATACTAGTTGATAATCTGCAATATAAAATAACCAATAAAAATGTGGAATCTATAACTCCCCATTATATTCCCTTGGGGTATTGAGGATAAATAAACTTTTTTTAAATCGTAACTCATTATGTATTTCAGATGGGTCGGTGGCAGAGCGGTTAGCGAGCTGGGCTAGTAATCCAGTGGTCGCGAGTTCGAATCCTGCCTCGACCGATTTCGTTCACCTAAGCACAAGCATTTATTTGCTTATTTTAGGAAACGTAGGAAGATGTATATGTACTTGTTTAACAAGGACATATTTATTTTTTTTAAAAAGATATAAAAGATTTCAAAATACTAGTTACAATGAATTTGTTTATAAAGTTTGTACAATTTTAATGTATGTTGGGAATTTATATAATAAATTATAATTTATTAGTGTTGCTATCTCACTCGCAAACGTAATTAAGTTAATATATTCCCGAATGTAATACAGATGTTGCAAATATGGCGGTTCGCTCCGTTTATTTTAACTACACGCATTTTTCATCTTAATTTAATCCATTTATAATGGCGGAAAGAAATATGGTTTCTACAAACCTCCACTTTGACGACTAAGCCACCCTCGCTTATAACTAAATTAAATATATATGTACTTTTAATTAAACGATATTATACGAAGTTGCTGTATACGAATTTTCAACACACTCAAACAAATCACACGGTTTCTTGATACTTGATGATGTATGATATGTAAATGAATATTATAAAAAAATAAGACAAATGAAATTTTATTCGGCCTTAGTAGCTCAATTGGTTAGGTATCTGACTGCTGATGCAAAGGTCTGGGGTTTGATTCCCGGCGGAGAAAAAGTTAATTGTGTTTTCAGTATGGATCTGTGAGACGATTAATATCGTAAGTCTCCTGAATGTGACAACTTGTTTTAAGTGCCTTAGGATCATCGGTGTAAGGTTTGGTGGAGGAAATAACCAACCCAGGTTGTAGGTTCAGCGCTGACTGAAGGCGTTTTGAAAGATTGCGCATGAGTCTGTGGAATCTCTTGACACGTAAGTTGAACTCACGTGTGCTGTGGCAGATGCGAGGTTCGTGTTAAATAAATATTTGAAATAGTCTCTGTTAGTTGCCCGAGGAGTAATAAATTTATAAATAAATTAATTAGCTATGTGTAACTAGAAAGTATATGTTTATGTTTGATAATTTAAAATAAATTATAAATAAATAATTTGTATAGTGAATATAACCCCCATAACAGAAATACCCAGAAGGTTCGGACTAGGTTGGGCAGACTTTGAAAAACTTGCATGTCTTAAAACATAATATAGATATTGCTATAGTCTAAAGAGAAAAATGTTTGAAACATGTTTCCTGTCTGTGCTTACGGATGGTCTGAAAAGTATTATGTACGCTCACTGCGCGGGCTATTCAACATAATATGCTAAAATGCACTAAAAAGATCTATGGAAAGGCAAAAAATAGGCGGAAGTCTGACGATACAGAACAAAAAATGACGAAATCAGACGCCAGACAAAAGATGTCGATATCATGGATAGAGTTGCAAAACTTAAATGGCAATGGGCGAGTCATGTTGCCAGACAGGGAATGGACAGATGTACACCTAGAATTTTGAAATTGAGGTCATGGGATATGAAAAAGGAAATAAATAAAGGAAAGATGGGTGGTGGCAGAGTGGCTAGCACGCTGGGATAGTAATTCAGTGGTCGCGAGATCGAATCTAGCCACGACCGATTTCGTTCACATATTACAAAAGCATTTATGCTTAGTTTAAGAAATGTGCGAGGATGTATATATGTAATTGATGCAAGGAAATATTCATTCTTTAAAAAAAATAGGCCGGTCTTTGAAAAGGTAACCCGCTGATGTTGTTCCCGTCGCTGGATGGAGATATATATCAATATCAAATAATTCGTATTTAACCAATTGAACTTAAACGCTCGTAATGTTCAAATGACAATTATTGGTTTAATTGCGATGCAATGCCACATGCAAATTAGCCTCTCTCGCTACAGTTATTCACGTGTGAAAGGCTAACGGCAATATGAATACGATACGAGATTAATTACAAACGAGAGATTAATATTAATAACAGTAGGTACAAGATTTGCACATCGATTGCCAATAAGATAAAGAGCGCAAAATGCAATACGATACAGCGACGACAATCTTACTGACAATCAATGCGCCTTGGTAGTTTTGTAGATATGTATCTACTTATTCACCACACATGAAATTAGTATCATAAATCGACTGCAAAATATAAATGATGTAAAAACACTATGTATTTTATCCATTTTCCAACAGTCCATTCATTCAAGATAACTCATTTCTCTTAAATAAATCGACAGTATTAATCATAGTCCTGTGTGAGAGAATTATCTGGATTTATGAGTGGTTTTTCAACTTTGAAGTCAAAAAAATACCAACTTAGAGGCTTCCAACCAACTCGGACGAAAATTAAACTTAAATATAGTTTTTGCCAAATATCTTGAACCTGGCTTCCGGGTACGCAGAGCGTAAATTTGTGTCTTTTTGTTTCGTTGGTATACGTGCAAATCGTCACCCTTCTCGGCAAAACGGCTCCAGATATTATTTTAGCGTTACCTCCTTGTAATTTTTATCCGCTTAAAGCACAGTGTCCAAAATTTAAGAAAATATAGAAACACTTATTTAGTTTTTTATATTAAGTTTTGTACATATCTTTTATACTCAGAATATTGAATTTTTGTTCCAGTCAGGGGTAATCATCATTTGAATTTTTATTTCATTTTTCAAAATGTTCCAGTGCTTCTCAAATTTATTGTAAAAAAATCATATGACAAATTTATGTGTTTAATGGCCTAAATTTCATTTTTTAAACGTGTGATAAAATAGATTATTATTTCTATTTTCTCGACTTCTAATACGTGATGGAATTCCATTATCAATATTATAAAATAATCTCATATTTTCATGTATAATATTAAGTAAAAAAAAAAGGTTTGCTAGCAATGATTTTATGTATATAAATTAATGGTCCACTATTCAAAAGTACCATTCAGTAGATGCTCTTTGAGCGAAACGCGTCAGTTGTCAACACTTTAAATTAGTAGAATAAAGTTAAAAAAAATGTGTTTTTACTTATTTTTTTAAGTAATTTTATAATATTAAATAGATTATTGTTTAAAAACTCTATTTTATCACACAGTATTCTATAATCTATTTGTATTTATATAATATTTTTGCTTCGTATGTGTTGTTGATATTTATATTTATTTGATACATTCCAGATAAAACCATTCCTCTCAGTGACTTATTCCTAAAACTTATTTTCCTTAATTTTATATAAATGTTATTAAAATAACAATATAACTTTGTTTATTTCCACTTATTTATTTTTATTCCACAACTTGTTTCAAGAACTACCGTTCTCTTCTTCAGGTGGGTTTAAACTAAAAACTTTTAGTTTAAACCCACCTGAAGAAGAGAACGGTAGTTCTTGAAACTAGTTGTGGAATAAAAATAAATAAGTGGAAATAAACAAAGTTATATTGTTATTTTAATAATTTATTAAAATGAATTTCCACAATGTTAACGCCTCTACCTTAGAATATTTATATAAATGTGTTTGACTTTGTGGGAGATGGATGCAGTGTGCCAAGACAGGGAGTTGCAGAGGATCAAGAGGGAAATGTCCAAGAATGTAAAAGAATAGGCTAAAGAAGAAGAAGAAGTGTTTGACTTGTCCAGAAGTTGGTAAATGCAACATATAAGAATATCTTGTTTCAGTTTAACATCATAATCATCATCATCAACGGCCCCACATATCAAGGGTGGACCTTGCTTGAGTTTAATAAAGTCAACTAATTGTTTTCTAATTATATTTTTTTGTTTGTTTCAGGTTACGACTTCCCTGGATTAACAGTTAAAAAGATTTTCGTAGTAACAAATAAAATAATTAAAAGTATACGCTAAACAATCTCAACTTATACGCTAAATAATCTCAACTTATACGCTAAATAATCTCAACTTATACGCTAAATAATCTCAACTTATACGCTAAATAATCTTAACTTATAAAAAATGTAGACATGGATAGATAATTCAGTGTCGGAGATTTTAGTGTTTAATTCGACTGTGTAAAATTTGCATTTATTATTTTAATTATTTAACTTTAGATTAGTTGTGGTTTAAAGTGATGAAATGAGTACTTTTATCGATAGTTTGTTTTGTGTTATCATGTGAGTACGTTTTTTTAAATAAAAATAAAAAATCTAAATAATATGCCAGTAAGGAAGGGCATATACCAATGTGCCGGTTTCTGGGGAGGTCTGACAATTGCACTTATGATGGTGTCACAGAGCATGGGACAGGACACTGAAGTAGGCCCCCCCTGTCGGCTCAGTGAGTTTTATTGCGACACTGGACAGTGTATTGCTTTAGACAAGTTCTGTGATGGAGAAGATAACTGCGGGGACAAGAGTGATGAACCAAGATACTGCTCCCGTAAGTTTTTTCATATATTTTTGAGATTGAATTGTTTTCCAAATGTGATTCTTCTTTTGTATTTTCTGATGCTATTAATAAGCCTCCGTTTTTTATCAAACTGTAATATTCTCTCCTTGCAGAGAATATTTTTCTTATTATGTTGGTGATAATTTGTCGTCTCAAAGTATATCCTTGATCGTGATATCCAGCCACTTTTATTTACAGTGAAATATGAGTACAAAATACAATCAGTTTTCAGTCAAATTTGATGTTTATAAATCTTGCTGTCAAATCAGAATGATTTTCTCTTTTTTTATTCACTTTAGATAGTAAAATGATTATTGAAACCAAAATCTCTAAAAATATTTTAATTATTTTTCTTAAATTTTTTATAAATATTTAAAATTAAAAAACGTTTTTGAAATTATCAACAAAATACACATAGGTGCATATTTTTAATGATCGTCTTTTAAAAAATTAATAAATTCATTTAAAATTATTTTAATTTACACTATCATTGAAAAATGATACTTGACTACATTATTTAAATACAAAACGTGTACCTTATTATGTAAAAACATTGCGGTATTGATGTTATACATGGCCTTACTTATAAGATTACGATAAAAACTTGCTCAATGCGCATCAAGATAAGTACGACTAAAAAGTTAAGATCGGTATTAAAAAAATTTACTTATGAACGTATACTAATTATTTCACCACAATAAAAAACAAATTGTGATTAAAAAGAAGTGGATGGAAAAAGGAAGACGGGCTTTAAATTTAGGGTTAAATCCACATTCAAAAGTTGAGATTTTTTCTAGTGACAGTTTATTTTTTTTGAGATAAAATAAAACAGTTTATTCAATTTAATCCTTTTATTACTTTGGGGTATCAAAAATGAAATGGTGTAGCACCTATTTTTATTATTAACGTTAAATTTATGATACTATTCAGTAACTATCGTAACTAAAATAGGAACATACAAAAATTGTAGATTTTAGATTTACAGTCTAATTTCAGCGTTATTGACATCATATGTGTAAAGTGCATAGATCTAGAACTGATTAGTTTTCCATAGATATCCGTTAATTTCTTCTCTATGATTTCATATGTCCAAATTTTCAAAATGCTCTCACGGTCTGAAAAAACGATTTTTTTTGTATAATGTTTAAAATTTCAATACAACAAAAATACACTCATCAAAAATGCATTCAAGGATTGTCAAAATTTAAAGAAAAAATCTTTGGTTTTCTATATCAATGTGAAATAAATTTCATATTTGTATGAAAAATGTATGAAAAATGTTAGGGAAAATTGAGTGTTAAACTTCATATTGATATTGTATGCGTCTCTATAGACAAGTATATTTTTTACTATCCACTTCTATCATCCTCAAGGTGTAGGCAGTGAGAACCGAACTTCACACATACATCGCCTCATCAACATTGATACATTGTCTCATACATGCTCATCTTGCTAGCAATGCAATTTTACTTAAATCATTTTTCAACGTTCTTTAAAAACTGCCTTTTTTATACGTCTCACAATGTCATAACATAACGTTTGGCTTCTAGTTTTCTCTGCCTACCTTTGCAGGAGTGTTGTGTGGTATATTTTGAGGGTTCTATTAAAGGTATAAATGTGTTGAGTCTAGTTCCACCTCCCTTATACATAGAACCCTCGCTTTATTCAGTTCCGATGTTATCAACGCTCAAGACCCTCTTGGCATATCCTGTGTGAAGTAGACGAAGGAAATTTAAATTATTAAAACCTTATCTTTCAGACCATTTAGGTTCATCAGTATCGTTAGTGTTGAAACGTGCTGGTACATATGTAGGTACTTTATAAAAAAATCGAACCAAAACTATGTGAGGTGTTGATAACTATGTCGAAATTATTCCGAATAATCTTTATTTTTGCTCTGAAATAATGGTGCATCAATTCTAATAAAATTGTGTTTTTTTCTATAAATTATGGAATTCCCATTTTAACATAATAATCTATATATTCTTTACATAATGGTGCATCCATTCTAACATACATATGGCCCCCAAGTCAAATTGAAAACGCTGTTCGTTTTCGCCAAGCGCTAATTTTTTTTGTATGGGATTTGACGTTTGTTGTTTGTTATTGTAGAAAAAATTTCTACAACAAACGTCAAATCCCATACAAAAAAAATTAGCGCTTGGCGAAAACGAACAGCGTTTTCAATTTGACTTGGGGGCATGGTACATAATACTTCCACAATAAATAATACTTCCATACGAATATATGTAATATGGACTTACATATAAATGGTTCATTCCTAACATGATGAAAAATCTATTCTAACATACTCATATTTCGTCTCTTACATAATGGTAAATCCATTGTAATATTCAAATATGTTAATAGGTTATTTCGCATCTCATTGGTCGATAGAGTCTTCAGTAAAAGAGTTCTACATATGATGGAGAGTTGATGACCACTGTCAAGAGCCGCAAAGACTCATATTAAGCCCAAATATTCCGTGGTGATAGATATGCCGTTCTACATATTGAAGTGCTGGGAACAGAGTATGTGGCGTAAAAGAATATCGTGGGTTGAAAATCTCACGAAGTGGTTCGGGATTTCGGATGCGGCGTACAAATAAGGTTGGCATAGGATCGGGATGAGTTCGATGTGATGGTCGTCAACCTTCGTTTGGAGCGGTACAAGAAGAAGATTTATTCTTAACATAATATTGTATTCATTCTCACATATGAACCATCAATCCCTAACTCAGTGGAATATATTAATTTTCCAACATATCAATATTGCGTCTATTTCTCAATTCCTATGTCTTATTTTTTTGTCATTTTTTGTCGGGTCTTCCATTTCGTTGAATCTAAGAAAATATGAACCATAGACGGTCACAATCGAAAAAATAACAATTCAAAATTTTAATAAATATTAAAAATAAAAAACGTTTAAAACTTAATTCCACTGTTTATTTAGATTACAACCTACAACGGTTTCGTGCTGAGCACATTTTCAAGTAGTGGCTACTTGAAAATGTGCTTAGCACGAAAGCGGTTAAAGGTGAAGGTTGTAGAGTAAATAAACAGTGGAATTAAGTGATAAACGCTTTTTATTTTTAATATTTATTAAAAAATTTAAAAAATAATAATAGAATTCCATCAAAAACTAGCGACCAAAAAAATCTAATTCATTATCGTTTATAAATATTCTCTATCTGCTTAACGGTGTTTAATGCTTTAAATAACCTAGCGCCACAATACATACAAGAGCTGTGTCAGAGAAAAGCTCTCTCTGGGAGGCATCTCACACTTAGGTCTTCTGGATCACAGAGTACCAACTCCCTAAAGGAGTTGGACAGAGCCAATAAAGCGGCTTACTATGATCGATGCATTGGTGTGAGTGGTCCTATAAAGTGGAATAAATTGCCTCTAGATGTCCGCAGTGCAAATAGTAAGAGCACTTTCTCTAAAGGACTGAAAACAGCTTTGTTTCGTAGAGCAATATAATATCTATCTAAATAACAGCGCCCTTGGAATGATCTTGAATCATTAAACGGCGCTATACAAATTATTATTATTAAATATTATAGAGTTGTACGTTTCATCGATAAGACAGCAATAATGTTCATTGTACTTCATTTACAATATTATCGTCTCTTCATTACTAATTACTAAGTTGATAAACAATTACGTTTTTAATTTACAGATACGAAGATTCACCAATATTATATATTATAAATTTAGGAGATGGGGAAATTATATATCACAAACATCCCTTAGCAGGTTGAATAGGAAACGAAACCGCTATCTGGGAATGAAACGGGGGTGGCAACCCTAATGTCCCGGCATAATGACAGACATTATGTAGGAAATTTTGACGTCGAATAATTTCCTAGCGCGTTCGTAGTTCGTGGCGTTGGTTAATTATTGATGATGTCATTAGACGAAAAATGTACTACACTGTCGGTTCGTACCTGCCCCCCTAGTCAACGTGTCATTTAGCTCAAGAAAAGAAACAAGAAAAGATAATTCAATGTATGGTAGTGACAGTTGTAACGTGACTGGCAGCTGTCACTTCCATACATTGAATTATCTTTTCTTGTTTCTTTTCTTGAGCTAAATAATATGTTGTCTGGAATGGAGTCGTGCCTTTATCAAAGGTGTTAAAAAGCTTTGATAAGAATGTAAATATGTACATATTGACCATCGGCATCGGTCGAAATCGAAGTATGGGCGTACCGGTACGGCTATGATCATACAGACTTTATTCGTAAATAAACATCAGAAATGGAACCAATAGTTAAAGACACCTGAAATAATCATACGATCTTTCAATAAAAAGTTTGAAAAATGGTTAATTATTTTTTTTACCCGATTATTGTCTAAGGAGTCGTCAAACGTAATACTTTACTTATTAGACTTAAACATTATTAGATAGAATAGTTAAATCAACGTCGTACATACAAGATAAATAGAGTTGTGCTAAACAATATGAATTCATTTTCTTTATACGTTGCTATAACTTTGTGGCACATATTAAATATTTTCACAAATTGAAATTTGGTACAAATTTATTTTGTTTTAACCACTATTCATAGTGATAAAAACAAAATGAATTTGTACCAAATTTCAAATTGTGAAAATATGAATTCATGCTATTTTTAATTTTAAATAATAATTGATTTCTTTTGACAGCGGGACAATTATTGGTGAAATGCCACGATGTCATAAGTAAAACACTTAAGTTAGCACACACTTGTATTTGTATTAAAGAATGTAAGATGAAGAAAGATGTAGTAACTAGAATGAAAGTTAACACACTTAGATGGTTTGGTCACGTGGAAAGAATGAATGAAGAACGCTTGACGAAAAAAATATATAAGGCTGACAGGAATGGAAAAAGAGGTCGGGGGCGCCCAAGAAAAGGATGGCACGACCATGTGAATGATATTCTGAAAGAAGGAAATGTTAGAAGTCTGAACAATAGAAGAACATGCATGAGACGTAGCATGAATGTTGACGAGGCGGTAAATGTATGTCAAGATAGAATAGTGTGGCGTTCTGTTCTCTCTGCCTACCCCGCGAGGGACATGGCGTGATGGTATGTATGTATGTATGTATACACTTGTATTTAATTACATATTATTTTATTTACTGTACAAAAATGTGTACAGTAAAAAAAAATAAAAATACAACTACCACAAGGCAGTTTCTTTCTATCGACCAAAGCAACGTGAGGCCATACATAAATAGTGTAGTAATAGGTAGGTATATTAAATTTATAACAATAAAAATTATTACTATTGCGGTTTTGGGGACTATTTACAGTTTATTACAATTCAAATTGTTTAAACCACTAAGTTTTTTGATACTCGCGGTATTAAATCAGTGGTTGAAACAAAGAAAATTGTATAAATAAAACTAAAATTTTGTTATTTTATGTTATAAAATTATAATTCTGTTATTCGTACCATCACGCCATTTCCTGATTTAGGGTACGCAGAGAGAACCGAACTCCAGAGTCTTCTCTCTCGATATACATTACTCGCTTCGTTAACTTCCACGCATCGTCTCATACACGCTTTTTTATTATTGCTACCTCTAATGTCCCCTTCTTTGAAAATTCATTTTATGTGATCGTGCTAAATTTTCTTTTTTCGACCTCTACTTTTCGTTCAAAAATAAAATAAATTTTTAATCAATAAATTATTTCTTCCGATAAACCAGGGTGTCCACTGTCCATTTCTGAGGCGTAATATTAATAATATTCACCCATATGGCATACATTTGAGTCAACTGTGGTTTAAACGTTTGTTGACTAAATTGATTAAATTGAATTTATACGTCTATTTGGTTTTCTGTCAACGGCTGTCGCTTAGTGTCACTAAATAATACCACATTAACGTTGTTTCTCACTTCAACACCTGTTCAAAATTGAAGATGTCGCAAAATATATATTCGATTTTGAATTTCGTCACGTAAATACCAATAACATTTTTATATCCTTTCGAGACATGCACATTATTCAACGTAAAATGCCACAATATATCGTGTGTTTGACACGAGCTTAGAGAATTTGTTGCATCACTTGAAGAGCATCGCGTCTTTCAGGTTTTCCTGATTTCTTCGGCCATAAATATATTACATAACATTCGCAAATCGTACAGTTACATACACCTGTAAACCGAATTGGCATTGTGTAGTTGGTAAATCAGACTTATATTTGCATTACCTATATAATTCAAATATGTTTTCTATACCACTTAGTCTCAATTGCATTGTCTTCAAAGTTTTGTATTCCATTTTCTTCTTTTTCTATAGTGGAATTTTTGTTAACAGTTGAATTTGGAGTTCTACATGATTCTAATAACCCTTTTTGAGTTTCACGTGATTCTATTGTTGTGTTCTTTATTGTTTATATGAAGGCATATATTGTTTATAGGGGGCAAGTCTGGTCAAACAGTGAAATCATTACCATGAAATCATAATCGTGAGGGTTTTGATTCTACCGTTTGACGGGACTTTCCCCCCCTGGTTCTTTTGTTATCTGTTATAATATTGCAATACATGTCGCTATATCTTGGAACTTTAAATTCTTCAAAAAATTAATGGGTCTCATGGTCTTCACATTATTATTTTGATCGTATCTTTCCCACGCATGCCGTTTTTAGACATATACTTAATTCCTAATTTCCAAAAATATTTGTATGAGTTTTCTGATTCTCTTAATCAGAAAACTCATACAAATATTTCACTTCTTTGATTTGATTTGTCCACTTTGAATTTTTATCTGTCCATTTTGAATTTTTGAATTTAAAGAATCAATCTATCAATCAGATTAATTTTTCATTATCATCCATATGAAATTGGTGAAATATTTTATTTTTATTGTATTGCATGTTTTTATAGACCATAAGTTTGTAAATTAAAAAAAATACTAAGCAAAGTGTTGATTGTCTGTCTTCGTTTTTTTAATTACACAAAGCACTTGAATACAAAGACAAATCAAATAATATCGTCGTGCAATACAGACCCTTAACTTCTCTTACTTTCTAATATGAAACTGAGATTTTTTTGTCCATATTTATGAAAAATCCATGATGAGAGGAAATTTTATTGATTTCGTATTCAATAACTCAAAAATAAACGATTTCAACCTTGTTAACACATCAAACACTACAATTAAGGATGCGCGATATTTGTGACACGTATCAAAATATTGCGGAAGTATAATTCAAAATGGAGACACTCGTATCATCCGGGCACAGCCTGGTACAACCGTTCAATAAATTTTCTAGCGTTATTTGTTTTCAACGTTCATAGTAAGTTCTTACAATAACAATAATAGTTGTAATAGTGTTTGTCGTTCTTTATAATCGTATTCGGAGTGAATTATGAACGACACTCGAAATTCTCGTTTTTACAGGGGGAGGTCACCATTATAATCATATTAGTGGGGTTGATTTATTTATCGGTGCTTTAGTGAATTACAACATGCATATAAACAAATACGCCACGGTTTAATACCATTAGTTTCAATTGATTCCTTTATTGAATCAAATGGACGTGATTCATTTCGAGTACTTCTCGATTATCAATCGGAAGCAGAGTTACCACAAAATAAATATAATCGAATATTCTGGATAATTTCTAAGGATTTTTTGTTAGGTGTAAGTGTTCTGGTAGAAGGGTAAAAATTATTTTTTATTAAAAAAAATATTTGATTTACATTCACATTGGTGTTTATCTTCTTCTTCTTCTTCAGCCCTCTGTCCTCCACTGCTGGATTTAGGACTCTTCCATACACATTGGTACAAGTAGGTAAACAAGCTAACAATGAATAATACATATTTCTGGCGCAGTTCAGGGGTGACATCTGTACGAGACACCGTCACCTCACCGTCATCTTTTTGTGAACGTTTTATTGTGTAGGTTGATACATAATTAATATTTTACTGCGAACTTTTTATTGTTAAGGTTGATATATATATTTTTTTTATTGTTTTTTTTTATACCTAATATGTATGTGTATTGTAAAACTTACAAATTTTACTGATAATTGCTTCGGAACAGACTCTGTCTAGTGAAGCAATTATCTTTAGTATATTTTGTTTTTAATATTGTGATACTAAATAAATAAATAAATAAAATAAATAAGAAATAAATAAATTTATAAGGACTGTTGCTTTCATTGTTAACAAATAAACTAATATCTCAATAGATGGCGTTACAAAAAAGGTTTCTTCGTAACTTCATAGATAGCATTAGTATAATTTCTTATTTTCAGGTGAATTGTTACACATAATTCAAATATATAAAACTTTCAAAAAAATACATTGATAAGGGAACTCAATAAGAAGGCATAATTGGTGAACGTGGTGAAAGTGCCTAAAGTGATCACGTAAACCAGCCGATGACAGGTCGCAAGCCCTGTAGGTACCTTGAGTTCCTGGTTCTTCTATAATATCCCAACTTTGTTTCTATTGAGATGTTAAAAGATTGTCAGTGAAAATATGTTTTTATTTTGTTTATGTTGATAATGTTAATTTTTTCGAATTCCATCTTAGGGTTTTACACAAATTAAATAAGTCATTGGTTCGGGTTCTACAAAGATATATTTTTGAGACGATGAGATATTGAGACGATTCATGAATGTGGACGAGGCGAGGGATGAAATATTATATAGGTATGAAAAATGTGGTGTTCGGTTCTTTCTGCCAACCCCGCGAGGGACATGGCGTGATGGTATGTATGTATTCCTAACCTAATATTTCAATCGATCTGCACAGATATTCTTTGTATTTTATTTTCAGCATAACGCAACACGTTCAAACAATCCATTTTTATTTTTTTTCCGTACACTACTTATGTTCAAATTTACTTAAATATCCTGAACTGCTGTGAAAATTACCAGTACTCATACAATTAATGTAGGTGTAAACTACATAAAATAAGGAACGTTTTGACAGTTAATTCGACTAAAATGTGGTTATAGAATAGGGAATTTAACTAATTCGTAACTTATTTCAAGTAAGAACGTTCCTATTACAGCATTATAGAATATTAATTTGGACTAAAAGGATTGAGTAAGCACCTATTTTAGCCGGAACGTTCTTAAAAAGTTATAGAATATGACGTAATGTTATTTGATGTACCTAACTAGTCTGAAAAAATTGAAGTCATTTCTTTGCAGCGGATAAAAATGTATCATAACAATAGAATATCATGTAATAAAAGAAAGGGTTTTCAGAGAGAGAAAGAGAGAGAGAGATTAAAAAAAAAACTGAAATATAAAAGAAGGATTTGATTAAGGAAAAAGCTTTGGTACGATTTTTAAAATGGGAAAAATTTCATTCAAGAGTTTTAAGACTAACCCAGATATCTTGTTTTGAAAGGATTTTAATCGAATGCCGAACAATTACGTCTAACTAAAAAGTATATTATATACGCTCCCTTTAAAGACACTCTTTATAAGCAAAGGAAGAAGTTGTATAAAAAACTTTTGAATGCTATCTCAATTCCGAAACCATCCTTTGTGTCGTCATAATGGCGCAGCCAGCGCGCTCCCAAACTGCCGCGCAATCTCGCTGTAACCTTTAGAAACCCAAATAGTCGGACGTTTTAAATTCTGGCTTCCCCTGGTCTTTCTGAGATGGCATTTGTGTTCCAAACCACACCACTCACTTTTATGTGCTTATTGCTGGCGAGTTTTATGCTACCGAGGTTTACCCGTCCGCTTTCACAATGCAGAGTATTTGCCTTACAATATGGATTTTTGCCTTGTGCACCGCGGATAATGTGGTTATATCAGCTCAGATAACTACCAAACTCAATGGTCGAGCTCCGGTCACTTGAATGAATCCCGGCAGCTGCATTCTGGTCTCATCCGGATAATTTCAGAGGGACATTATCTTTCACGAACACCTAACTTGATCATTATATTGGAGTTTAATATCAGAAAACTAATATTTTCAACCGTATTTTTCAATCATAGTTTTCTCTCGAATATGCAAGAGAAATATTTTTCCAGTAAAATTATTTTATCATCATAATGAGTAAAACTTAGTACTTTTCATATATGATTTTTTTGTGAATTTACGTTGTATTAAGTATTTGATAATTTTAAAACATAAATGGACGAGACATCTCTGCTATAAATTGAACCAAGATCGACAGCTTGGAGGCGTGCCTGTATGTTCGTTTATTTTATTTATTTATTTAACCATCTTTCTGTACATAAAATAAACAAATATAATTGTACACTGGCGGGCTTATTGCCACTACGCAATTTCTTCCATCCAACCAGATTACAGAGTGTGATAACATTGTGTTTGTACAACAACAAAAGAATGAGAGTAAAATAAAACAAAAAAAAAAAAAATTCATAGCAAGAAGAAAGGATAGGGTAAGGACAAGGAGAAAAAATCGGGATCAGGTGTTCAGGGATAAATATTCCTTCTTTTGTTTTTTTCTTGAAAATACAAAGTGATTGCAATGTATTTCATTAAGATGTAAAAAATGCATTTACTTACGTCTAGTATAAACAAAAATAATATTAACAAGTTGAAAAAATAACAAATATACACAGTATGAATTAGGTACCCATATAAAAACAAAAAAATATTCCAATTTACAAAAAAAATTAAAGAAGCTCACAATATAATAAAATAATTTTTCCTTTGTGTAATCAACACCTATATAGGCGACGAAAAGAGGCAAGACCAGATGCTTCCTATACATATTATGGCAAATCATTAAATCTTTGTAATACAAATTATTTTGTGTACCTGCAATGTTAGTCTGAGGCAGTCTAAAGTCCCGCCAATTCACGTCAAGTAGGTGTGAACTTCAAAATTATACAGAATATTTTTTAACAAATAATCTGATTGACGTGTCATATGGTAATAAAAATAATAAAAAAATCTTTGCATCCTGTACAAGTGGCATTTGCAATGGTAAAAAAACCTACAAATTGATGGATTTCAAATTTATGTAGTATATCGTCAACTTAAAAACCAAATTTCTCCCTACATGTCTCAATGTATAGTCACTTTTCCAAGTAGGTATCCGATATTTTCGTACAAAAGCTTTTAGAATAGTAATCGCTGCAGAGCTATACTATACTATAAATGTATTGCAGTCCCTTTCCGGTCTGTATATTTACATATACTTTTGTTCAGGTACAATTGGCAGTTACAATAGAAACGTAAGTAGGTACTCACTTATTCCACTTTTGGACCGATGAATATTTGAATCACCTATTTCAGAAATCGAAATGGTCCAATCGTTATCCTCTCAGTGACGGTAAATTCGGATAATGCCGCTCATATCGTTACCGCCTGCATTAGCCGCGACAGTGTTGCCAGTTTATTTTCAAAATGGCCGTCCATAAGCGCAGGGCTGTATCGTTGCAGGCGTTGACCTATTTCATATCGTCCTCAGCCAAAAAAGTTGATGTGACTGCGTCTACACAGACGTAATTTTTTATTTTCTACAACTCATTTTTTTATAAGTAAACACTGGCATTTCGACATACGGTGTTTTACAAACTAGTTACTAATCACTCAAACAAGAAAATCGAATATTTCAAAAGTTGCACATACGCAAACATCAATAATATTTTTGATTTTTATTTTATTTTTATTTATTTTTTTATTAACACAAACAACATAAGATAGTTTGATTACATACATGGATTATGTTATGATACATAAATTATATTAATCTAATATCAATTACATGTGTCAAATACATTATTGTTTGTGTATGTAGTGTAAGTAGTTTATTATTTATTTATTTAATTATTATTCCGCTTATGTAAGAGAGAGGGTGTGTATATGTATGTGTGTGTGTGTGTGTGTGTGTATGTGTGTGTGTGTGTGCGTGTGTGCGTGCGTGTGTGTGTGTGTGCGTGCGTGTGTGTGTGTGTGTGTGTGTGTGTGTGTGAGGGTGCGTGTGTGTGTGTAAAAGAGAGTATGTGGACTTAAGAGTGATGGCCCATGGTTAGCTATCGTTTTCTAAATTATCTATTTGTGATGATAGATCGTAAGCCCTGTAGGTGCCATGAGTTCCCGGTACTACTATAATATTCCAACTTCGTCTCTATTGAGATGTTGAAAAATTGTCAAACAAGAAAGTATTACATTAAAACAATTACAATTTCACGTTTATTTCACGTTTATTTATTTATATACACGTAGGTGGGTACTGTGTGTGTACTGCGTGGAATCTGCAGTAACGAGATGGTTTCAAATATCTTAGTTAAAAACTTTGTTATTACTCTTAACCAGTGTATAATATAATTATATAATGTTCGTCTATAATTGGCTTCATTTAAATGTAAAATGTTTATCTGTAAATTTTTTTATATAGCTGTTGACAAACTGTTAAATAAAATAAAATAAAAAAATAAATAAAACAGAACAGAATGAAATAATATATATAAAACATATAGACAGAATCAGCATAGTAGTTTCAATGCTCCAATAACAGGTGTTTATTACATAAGTATTATAAGTAAATTATAATTGATTTAACTAGCCATTAAGTATAAAATTTAAATAAGGTAACTATAACATTCACATTGTAGTGTACATATTGTTAAAAACATGCTTCAGAAAAACTTTAATTAAGAAACAATCCACTATGTAAGTAAAAGGAAAACATCGCATAATGATTGTTGACTTGCTTGTTTCAAACGCTTGAGGGTGCTGGAGATTTTTGTAAATATGTCGAGGTAATTATTAATATTTAATTAGTTGAAGTCTTTTTTTCTGTTTTCTACGTCAGGTGTAAAGAATTCGTGATTCATTTGACGTATATACATATTGTAAAAGCCATTTCAAGATTTTTTTTATTGTGCTTAAAGCGTCGATTTATAAACAAATAATACTTTTTTATACGCGTTAATTTGAAATTTGTCATAGAACCTATGAATAACACGAAAAGACACAAAATAAATACACGCCATTCTGATAAGTAGTACCATACACGTTTTTTTTATTTTATTTTCTATCAACCCCACTTTGGTCGCCAGAACTGAGAGTTATCAACATCAGAAGAAAGCACGTCTCATCACACCTCCCCCCATTATCGCTGTGGTTTTACCCTTAACCCCATATAAAAAGCTTCGAGTTGGATTCACATGTTCATTGTGCACTTTATTGGATACATTTGTCTAGACTAGACTTCAGGTTTTATGTAACAACTACCTATGTACACACACATTTACTAAGAGCTGATAGAACGATGTTCCCAATAAACCGTAACATTTACATTTAAATGTCAAGATATTTATATAAATTTACTGTAAGTAAACACACATTATGTTATGTTGTACATTGAATGCTTTTGAGAATACATCTATTAAATATATATGTCACGGGTATATTAATTTAATGTTGCTTCTCAGAAAATGAACTGTTATAAAATGTCAAATATTCATTAAACATGCATCAAAATATACCTACCACATTTAATTTATATAAATAGACTTATTGAAAATAGAATTAAAATGAATTTAATACAATTAATATGAATATAATTTATATTGCCTAAAATACATAGCTTATAAATAATTATAAAAACTTATAAATAATTATTAAATAGATGGGTCGATGGCAAAGCGGTTAGTGCACTGGGCTAGTAATCCAATGGTCGTGAGTTCGAATCCTGCCTCGACCGATTTCGTTCACCTATAGCACAAGCATTTATGCTTATTTTTGTAGTAAGATGTATATGTACTTGTTTAACAAGGACATATTCATTTTTTCTTAAAAAAAATAATAATATGGTTAGCATATTTTTTTTTTTTAAATGTCCATTTTTATCCTTTTTTTGTCCTTCGTCATGCTTTCATATTATTTAAGCCCATTGTATATTAGAGAATTCCGCGTTCAGACTTTATTTCGTTTCTTTAGTCATATTTTTGATATTCTTATTACATCTAATTTTGGTTTAGAGATTTTTTTGTATCATGCCATTAAGCATTTTATGTTTAAAAATTACGATGTAAATAATCTCACAAATCTAAATGAAAACACAATGATAAACGATATTATAATCAATAATTCGAATCGATATCAGAACCAAATTATATAAATTGCTAAATAACATTGCTAAATTTTACTAATAAGTAGGTAACTCCTGGTTTTTATAACAGTCATTTTATGCATGCAAATAAATGTGACGGAAATATATTTTTTAATTGCATATACGCAAGGACTGTTTGTAAGGACTGTTGCTTTCATTGTTTACAAATGAACTAATATCTCAATAGATGGCGTTACACAAAAAGCTTTCTCCGTTAACTCATAGATGGCAATAGTATAATTTCGTATTATTCAGGTGAATTGTTTACACATTAATCAAATAAATAGAACTATCAAAAATTACATTGATAAGGGAACGTTGCGCAAGCGCATAAAGTGATCACGTAAATCGGCCGATGACAGGTCGTTAACCCTGTAGGTGCCTTTAGTTCCTTGTCCTTATATAATATTCTAACTTCGTCTCTATTGAGATATTAAAAATTTTGTCAATAATATGTAAATACAATGGACTTTTTCCGAATATTTTTATTGTTGCGCATAAACAAACATTTTTCGATCCTGTCGGGAGTCAATGATATTTTTTGACAAAATTTTCACATCTCAATAGAGACGCAGTTGGAATATAATATGAACATATAATATGCCTTTTTTTTAAGAATGACACATAAGTAAACATACAACCACACATCCTCATAAATTCCCTAAACTAAGCATAAATACTTGTGCTATACGTGAATGAAATCGGTCGTGGTAGGATTCGAACTCGCGACCATTGGATTACTAACCCAGAGCGCTCACCACCGCCCATCTACATTACATCAAGATTTTTTATTTAAATATTGATAGTACTTCATAGTTTTTTTAAATATTTTTGATGTGTTTAACTTCAAAAATAAATCTATTTGGTGAAATTATTTTAGTTCATTTATAATATGTTGATATGTTATAAAAAATATAAAAATACTTGGTAATTGTTCTATTGTGTTTATTTGATTATTGACGCGTTTCGTGCAAAGCACATCGTCAGAATAATGCTCTACAAGACTGAGACTAGTGGTTATATACAAAATTTACATGGCAGGTGTATAAACTTTTACTGCTGTCGTTTCCTTTTGTTACAGGCCTAATGGACACAGGGGACTACAACCAGTGACCCAACTACATTCATTGTATTAAAACGTAGATTTGTATAGATTCATTTGCATTATATAACTTCTTTTCAACCGTTCAAAAACCAACATTTTTATACACCTGCCATGTAAATTTTGTATATAACCACTAGTCTCAGTCTTGTAGAGCATTATTCTGACGATGTGCTTTGCACGAAACGCGTCAATAATCAAATAAACACAATAGAACAATTACCAAGTATTTTTATATTTTTTATAACATATCAACGTACAATGGAGTTCTATCAAGAATTGTCGATCGACAAACTAAACTTAGCATTTATAATATGTTTTTTTTATAACGAATCACTTCGTATGTCACATTGGTATGACCGGTTTCGAAGCAATCGCTTTTTTCTCAAATCGGATGTTAAATATTAAAGAGAATGAAGTAGTGTTGATAATTGAAAAATGAATCAACTAAAATAATATTCATAAAGAAGTAGAATAAAACACAGCAACTCAGTTTAATTTTTGTTAGTTTTTGACACTAAAATTTATGCTAATCAGACAAGCTCTGAATATTTTTATCTCAAATTTTCTTTCAGTAGCAACTTTGAATTGAATAAGTGAATGTTGTACTTTAGTAAAGTGTTCCTATTTTTTTGAGTCTTGACTAAGAACCCGACGCAACTCACGTGTGTGCAATTTATTGTGAGCAAGGGTGGAGTGCGGCTCAGGCAAGGGTCGAATGTGGTGCAGGGGAAGGATTCATCTATAAAATTGAAAAAATATTTAACGAAACAATCTTGGGTTCAACGATGCGGGAGCCCCACCAAAAATTTGGTATTCCCAAAGAGCGCGACACATAAAAATGGTTAATATTTGTCAGTTCTCGAGAGTTTCCTTCACATAATAGAATTTCTGTTTTTATTGCCTTCATCCGAAACATGAATAGTAATAACGGAATCATTTCTCTTTCTTCTGAAGAGAAAATGTATTACTCAAGGAGTGTCAATGCCTTTGGCACTTTGCTATGTAATATACAATACGACAAGAGACAAGAGAACCTACATACATATGGGTATTGTGTGAAGTTTTTAGACTTCTCTTTCTCTCTCTTTACATATTAATCATTTCCTTTGTGTTGTCCTTTACGAGGATTTCGCCTCTCTCGTATAAAAATAAACGTTTGCCTCGAGCTAACTAACAGTTTCATATTATGTATATTATTATGTAAACCTACATATTTACACTTGTATCTTTTTGGATAGAATATTTACAAAAAATAGTAAACACATATAAAACACTTAGACATCTCGATTATACCCGGAAATGTTATGTTTTTTTCGACATCGAAAGCATTGTAATTCCATTTTTATCTGTCAATATTAGTTTTTAGCCGGATCATATTCCATTTTAGCCGGATTGTAACCATAAAAAGATATTTTAACATTTTACTTACATCAAAAATATTTTGATTTTATTAAAAATAAATAACACTCCATCTGATATTTAAATCCATATAAAAATTAAAATAAAACGTGTATGCACAAACAAATATTTTTTTAAAAAGGATTCGTTTCTGAATTGGATAAGTGGTGCTTTGAATTCAAGTAAAACTTGGATTTTTTTTCACTTATTTCATTTAATTTGAATTTCATGCATTTTTTGCTTAGCTCTGAATTGGTATGTCTACATAAAGATACGTGTAAAATGTCGGTAGGTAATTATAATGCAATTATAAATATCGCGTCAGAGATTGGATTTATGACAGGCAGACATTATGACCTGGTAAATCTATTTTGTGTGAGCCCATATGTTTGTTGAGGTAATAAGTATCTATTTCGTGTGGAACGGGAACAATCACCTGGTTCATAATTGCATATAATTTTCATTAAAAAATTTAACTACTAGCCCTAGAATAGGATTTCCTAGTTGGCCAGCAGTAATCTACTTATTGTTGTCATTATAAAGATGGTGTGATGAAAGGTTAAATAAAATAAACAATTTTCGCGCTGGTTGGTATTTGGTTTTAAATATTAATTTATTAATTTACAGAAGGGTGCTCCGGTCTAGACAGGCACTAGGTAGTAACCTGTCGCCTGTTCCCCAAATCCAACGCGAAATGATGTCGCGTGTGTATTCGATCCTGCTGTGCGCAGCTCGGTAATTAGTTGCAAGCTAATTAAAGAGCATTACACAACAGAGCGAGGTACCCACACCACACCATAAAACATTTATATATTTATCAGAAGAATATGAATTAATTAATATTATGGACAGGTATTAAAATAGTTTGAATTGGACTTACGTATTTATTTGATAGTGTGACTCTAATTATAAATCAAGGACTATTAAATATCTTAAATATCGATACTTCAATAATGGACTATTAAATATTTTAAATAATATAGATCGCTGAATGCGCGTAATTATAATCGAAATGTGAGTCGGGCAGAGTGACTGCCTACCGCTGGCCTTGGTTAAACTGAACCATGAGAATTGATGTGCGCTGCCTTAAATAGCCGGCTGACGTCCCCCTACTCCTTGAAGTGGGTGGTCAACTCGGCTGGCTGCACCCGCTACACAATAAATTATAATTTAGTTAAAATTTTAAAGTAAACAAATATATCAAATTCATGAATTTGAAAGGTTTTTTTGTGTGATCTTGATGAGCAATATCTTCCTGAAATAACATTAATCACCGAAGGCCTCCGATCTGCCAAGATCTTCTTATATGGAAGTAGATCATTCTTCGAGTGATTGAATTCAGTATCCATTCATGGAACGAACGAACGAACGTTATAAAAATACCACATTGAATCCGATAGCCGATACCAATATTCATTTCATACAACATAAAGGTAAGATTTAACCTACGCATTAAGCTTTAACTTCCGTATCAGCCAGAAGCTGCGTTATTTGTATCGTCATTTTTATAAATAATAATTCAACATTTGACGGTGGTGAAAAGAGAAGAGGTGTTGAGCCTGGCTGGTCCAGTACATATAGACCAAGTAGGAGGCGGCCGTTAAATTTTATTACAGCTTTCAGTATTTTACCCCAAAATTCGGGGAGCCAATAACGCTTTTCTGCGGAATTTTTACGAGTGGAACCCTAAAAAATTAAAGGCGAGATAAATTATATAACCGAAACATTTCTTGTGCACATACATAATATTTTACCAAAGAGCTGATATGGTGGGATGTAAGTACTAAATATTTCGCCGTTTCTCTCAAAAATGAGAGTACAATTTTTGTAATTTAAATTGGTATTTTAACTTTACCGCTTTTTATCCGTTCCACCATAAAAAATACGTTTTTTAATATGAAAACGCCCTTGAATAAATCAAAACGTCATGTTAATATACCTATATATCAAAAACTAATAAGAAATTAAAGGAGGCAGGCACTTACAAAGCCTTAATTTGGGTTAAAACTTATATATTTTTAACATGTCTACGTAGGGGACACCAGCTATTAGGATTTGGGTCCATTTTACTCTTCCGAAGAAGCGCACTACGTAGCGTTGGGAAGGGTTTGCAATCTAGAAAAGAGTTTATGAATTCGGATTCTAAAAAGACCCGGGTTGTACGAAGGTGGAAACACAGAATTCGGAAGATCGTTCCACAGTCGGGCTGCTGTATTAATAAAAGAGTTCGAGAAGCGACTGGTTCGTATATGTTGAAGGTCCACTGTGAATGGGTGATGCGATTGAGTAAAGCGAGTGACTCTGTTGCGAGTGCTTGGAGGAGGGACCAAAGATGCAAGTTCTTCTGTATGTAAGTATACTTCAAGTATGTAAGTCCTACACTCACTCATGTACCCATATATTTCATTACATTTCGTAATACACTAAAAATGGCTACTGCTGCTCAGCTAGGTTAACTTGTTACAAGACTAGCAATAGGTATACGATTTGAAATTTATGGGCCTTTATTCTCAATTGAACATTTTTCAAGTATCAGGTTAAAAAAATCTATAATTTTGCTCGTTTTGTCTTGCAAAGATACCAAAATTTGCTTTAAAATCTTGGTACAAGTACATACATATATACATACCATCACACCATATCCCTTACGGGGTAAGCAGAGAGAACCGAGCGCCATACTCCTCTATTTTTGCACACATTCCTAGCTTCCTTTATATCCATGAATCGTCTCATACATGCTCGTCGATTATTCAAGCTTCTTATATTTCCTTCTTTCAAAATATCATTCACATGGTCATGCAATCCCTTTCTGGGGCGGCCCCTGCTATTCACTCCATCTCTTACACCCATGTATATTTTTTTTGTCAGTCGTTCATCATTCATTCGTTCAATATGTCCAAACCACCTCAAGGAATTCACTTTCATTTTACTTATAATACTCTTCTTCATCTAGCATTCCCTCCTTATGTCCTCATTTTTTATTCTATCATATATCGTTCTATAACATTCTCTTCTTAGTGATCTCATTTGGTACAAGTAACAAAAGTAAATTTAAATTCACAATTTGTTTTATGTATTTTTATTTTACATAGCAGATAGCTATTTCATCATATGAAGACATTATCAATAATTCTATGGCGGTATATTATTATTTTAGTACAGATTTAAGTCAGTCGGAGTTGATTTTAGATTTAACTTAAAAAATCTACGAAAATGTTCAAAGTCCGATAGCGATAAAATTGACTCTAAAAGAAAACAATGAAATGATTGCTGAAATATGTAGTATTGTGGTACATTTTGCTGTCGGTCATTTTATAGCAGACGATATAGTTAATAAAATATTTTACGATCCATTATTTTAAATCGGCTCAGGTTTCGCAATGCAACCTGTGGGTACATTCTTAGTATGGCTGCGAAAGTAAGAAAAAAAACACGTTTCATAAATCGGTGAATTGCTTTCATCCATCTGATTTAATAATAGACGTAAAACGCAAGATTCGAAATTGGTTCTATACCCCGGGTCATAAACTTCTTGCGGACGAGAATCAAAGTTTTAAGGTAAATCATCATTTCAACTACTTACTTATTGAATTTTAACGATAATTATAAACCTATGATTTGTTTTTGAGCATTTATCGAAATGACTGCGTATGAAATATAAAATAGGTACATAGGTACCTATATAAAACGAATGGGTTGTGGCCAACGCTAAACTCCTCACTAACAAGTCATTCTATAAAGTACTTAAATTTTGTATGCATTTTCATGAAATGAGTTTGTTGAATTGTTTTTTTATAAAATATTTTATTGTGAAAACTTGATAACTCTTCAATGCCATTTTGTGTTAGTGATGTGCTTTTTTACCAATTTGAAAATAAAAATTTCAAACTTTAAGTTTCCTGAGCTTGGGGTTACTTTGAAATATTTGACAGTTAAAAAAATTGAGAAGCACTATTCAGATCTTTCAAAATCTAATGGGATCTAAGCGAGTATTAGATATACATATTTGCAAAATTTGAAAAGAATCGAAAGAGTAATTAAATCTATAATCGATAAAGTAAAATAAACACGCCGTACATAGCACATAGCACACACACACAGATACATTGTGACGAAACTTTCAGAATACAACTCAGCATAAAACTAGTTGATAATCTGCTATAAAAAAAATACCCGCACTTTTCAATCTTTCGATTGTGACGGCTTCTAATTTGTAGAATTCCATTATGACAATGATTAATATGAACACATATATAATTCCACAATTTATTTTTCTCCCGACGACCGTTTATAAGCATAAGTTGATTATGGCCTTATAAGCCGAAACGGTCGTCGGGAGAAAAATAAAATAAATTGTGGAATTATATATGTGTTCATATTAATCATTATCATAAAAAATACCCTTAAAAATTGCGAAATCATAACTCCCCACTATATACCCTTGGGTTAGTGAGGAGTAAAAAGTTTTACATTGTTCAAGTACTTTATTTTCTATCAACAACCTATTTTGTATAATTCATTGCATACCTACCATTTTGTATAATTCATTGCATACCTACCATTTTGTATAATTCATTGCATACCTACCATTTTTTTGTGCTCCACGAATATACTTATTTTTTTCTTTTGTTTTTTTTTCTGTGCGTCTAATAAACTTTTGTCGTTAACAAATAATATATTCATGGTTTTAAATCATTAAAACTGCAAGAAATGATTCGGATTAATAATCAATAAAAATCTTTTAAATAATTGGTGCCAGTTCTTGAGTTATTTATTTGATCATTGACGTATTTCGTGCAAGGAACATCACGAAACACGTCAGAATAATGTTTAATAGAACAAATATATAAATAGAACTAATACCAAGTATTTTTTACTCCTCACTAACCCAAGGGGATATAGTGGGGTGTTATGATTTCGCAATTTTTAGGGGTATTTTTTTTATTGCAGATTATGACTAGTATCATGCCGAGATTGTAATCTGAAAGTTTCATCACAATGTATCTGTGTGTGTGTGTGCTATGTGCTGCGTGCTGTGTGATATGTGCTGTGTGCTATGTACGGCGTGTTTATTTTACTTTATCGATTATAGACTAAAGTACTCATTCGATTCTTTTCAAATTTTGCAAATATGTAAATCTAATACTAAATAGATCCCATAAGATTTTGAACGATATATGAATAGTGCTTCACAATTTTTTTAACTGTCAAATATTTCAAACACTCAATTTTTATTTTCAAATTGGTATCACTTTCATAAAATGGCATTGTTGAGTTATCGAGTTTTCATAATAAAATATTTAAATCAAAAATAATTTAACTAGCTCATTTCATGAAAATGCTGAAAATTTTCCATACCAAATTTGAATACTTTATATAGAATGACTAGTTAGTGAGGAGTTTAGCGTTGCCCACAACCCACTCGTTTATTTTGTTTGTTTTATCAAGAATTGTCGATCGACAAACTAAACTTAGTTAATCTTTCATCTAATGACAGCGCAATGATAATACATTGTACTGAAAATCAATTTCTGAAATTGTTGAAAGATGCTTGTTATCAAAGACAGGTTGCTCTACAAATATATCAATTAACCTGTTTTCTTACATACGTTGTTCTCTTGTATTGCATCACTGTTGATATGTATCCTGATCTGAAATATTTTTCTAGTTATCCAACTGTCGATTCATTCAAGAGAATGAAATTCTCTTGAAGGAACAGGCAGTTTAAATCCAAGATACGCGAGATTGTATGCAGGGTCTATATTTTTCATGGTGTTTCCAACTTTGAAGTCAAAAAACACCAACTTAGAGACTTCACAGCATATATATTCCATATACGGATTAAATCAGAATTCAGAGTAGAACATTTCGTGTGTCTGTCTGTGTGTGTGTGTGTGTGTGTGTGTGTGTGTGTGTGTGTGTGTGTGTGTGTGTGTGTGTGTGTGTGTGTGTGTGTGTGTGTGTGTGTGAGGGTGTGTGTGTGTGTGTGTGTGTGTGTGTGTGTGTGTGTGTGTGTGTGTGTGTGTGTGTGTGTGTGTGTGTGTGTGTGTGTGTGTGTGTGTGTGTGTGTGAGGGTGTGTGTGTGTGTGTGTGTGTGTGTGTGTGTGTGTGTGTGTGTGTGTGTGTGTGTGTGTGTGTGTGTGTGTGTCCCCTATTACCTTTTGATCCGCGCAATTCACAGAGCTGAAAATTTCAGAATATATAAACAGTAATATGCCTACGAAACTTTAATACTCTGAATTTTGAATTTTTGCTTCAGTCAGTTTATTTTTCCATATATCTCAGAAACCATAAAAGCTAGATCACTTAAAATTGGTATGAATATAGACAAATACAAAATCTCAAAATTTTATTTTTCAAAGAAATTCAAGAGTTTCTCAAACATTTTTAATTATGAAAAAAAAAATTTATGACAAATTTATGTGTTTAACTGCCTATATTTTCAAAGTTTTTAAAAATATCGAAAAAAGCTGAAACACCACAACTAAATAATTTAATTGTCTATAAAAAAATATTAATATTGTAGAAGTACATCTCAATTTTTTTTAACAATTTTTATAAAAATTGAATTAAGTGACGACATTGCTTCATACAATTTGTATGGCAGTCGCCTATACATAATAATATAATATGTAATAAGACTTAATAGTTTGATACTTAATATCTGTTGGATACAGAGAGAAGGGAATATTGCACCTACCTGGTGGCGAATTTCTTCCTTCTTCTGGAGTTTCTTCACGGAAGGCACTCACTAACTTCTGGTATCACAACTATCACTATTGGTGAACGAGACCACTTCCAAACACGGTTTGGGTATTTTTACAGGGGGCGCACGGCGCTTAATTTTTTAGTTGACACAAATTCACAAAATATGTATACTTCGATCGTAAATGTATCGAACTAATTTTACTACAACTGTGTGACGTACACGACAAGTTGACGAATGATGTTTACACTGCTGTATCGCACAGCTGACTGTCCTACATATGTAGGTAACAATATTTAAGGAGAGGAAATAGGTAAGGAATGTTGCCACATTTACCGAACAATATCCAAACATACATACCTACATACCATCATGCTGTTTTCATATTCTGGGTAGAAAAAAGCACTGACCTCCATAATGTCCTATCTTGACATACATACCTACATGTGTTGTATAGAAAACAAAATATCCTAAAATATTCAATAATTTGGATTTATGGGTTTATAGTTTGGTATTTATTCTTCAACTATACACATTATCGCTATCGACAGTTGGATCTCATGTGTTACGTGCAACTAGTTTTTAAAAAAACGTTTTAGTATTTAAAAATGATGGAATATCCAATTTAAAAATAAGTACGTTGGCAGCAGGCGCCCTCAGCTGTCTTATTTTAGTGTTTTTTTATGTTGTAATAGTAAGTAAATGTATTATTTGTAAATTTATGTAATCAATATATTAATATATTAACTATTGAATGATGCATGGAGTTTTTACTGTTCCACTAATAAACAAATGTACATTGTCTGTTTTATAAATTGTATTGACTGTATAATTCTATCAAACAATAAATAAATAATATAAAGTTGTATGTAATTTTTATATTCTATGAAGAAACTTCTAAAATAACCTAATATCCCAAAATATCTACTCATATAATACGAGAAGTTATGTAATACGAAAGAGTATTTTTATTAGTGTCACAACATGAACGTAACCAAGTGTCTCAAATACTCTCCTCCAACGTTCTGTTTTATCATAATATATCTTTGGGCTGCCATATATTCATAATGAAATATGAGGAGAGTGCCTACTCCGACGTGAACGAAGAAAACATGGTAGAAAAACAAAGACATGCCTTCATTTGGACAGTGAAAAAGGACAGTTTTATTTTAACCTACCAGAATAAAGAACAGAGGGAAAGCGAACCGAATAATAAGTACAATCAATTACGGACTAATCTAAAGATGGAAATCGGACGAAAAAATATTTATTTATTTAAGTCGAATAATACTCCTCACTAACCCAAGGGGATATAGTGGGGAGTTATGATTTCGCAATTTTTAAGGGTATTTTTTATTGCAGATTATCAACTAGTGTCATGCTGAGATTGTATTCTGAAAGTTTCATCACAATGTATCTGTGTGTGTGTGCTATGTGCTATGTGCTATGTACGGCGTGTTCATTTTACTTAATCGATTATAGACTAAAGTACTCATTTGATTCTATTCAAATTTTGCAAATATGTATATCTAATACTCGATTAGATCCCATTAGATTTTGAACGATATATGAATAGTGCTTCTCAATTTTTTTAACTGTCACATATTTCAAAGTGATCCCAAATTCAGGAAACTTAAAATTTGAAATTATTACTTTCAAATTGGTAAAAAGGCACATCACTCTCATAAAATGACATTGAAGAATTATCAAGTTTTCATAATAAAACATTTAAATAAAAAATAATTTAACAAACTCATTTCATGAAAATGCTGAATATTTTCCATACAAAATTTGATCACTTTATAGAATGACTTGTTAGTGAGGAGTGTAGCGTTGGCCACAACCCACTCGTTTTTTAATTGCATATACGCAAACATTGGATTTTTTCCCTGTCGGGAGTCAAATGATATTTTATTGGCAACCTTTTTAACATCTCAATAGAGACGAACATAATATCTCGTCTCTATTGAGATGTTAAAATGTTTATCAATATAAACATTATTTGACTCCCGACAGAGGAAAAAATCCAACGTTTGCGTATATGCAATTAAAAAATATTCGATATACATACACATTGGTACAAGTAGGTAAACAAGCCAAAAATGAAATAATTTTTCTGGGGCAGTTCAGGGGTAATTTCTGTACAAATATATACTCTATACAAATATAATGCACTCTTTATAATAAATAAATAAATAAATATTCTCGGGCAACTAACAATTACTATGTCAAATATTAATTTAACATGCACCCAATAACAAGTTACCACATTCTGGAGACTTACGATATTAATCGTCTCATAGATCCAGACTGAAAACACAATTAAAAACTGTGTCTCCACCGGGAATCGAACCCGGGACCTTTGGATCAGCAGTCAGATACCCAACCAACTGAGCCACGAAGGCCGACAAAATATATCAACAAAAGAAAGAATGTGCAGAATCAAAGAATATAAAGATTACAGTAAGATAGACTAAACAAACAAAAAAATAACATTTTAGCAAAAAACAGTTTCTTAACCTATAAAAGTTATACAAAAAAGAGTGGGTATAGTTTTTCGTTGGTTTCTGTTTTTAATCAACTTTAAATAAAAATAACTTTACAAAATATAACAAAATAAATTAATGACAGAAGGTAATAAAGAAAAAAGATGCGGAGGATGCCGATTACACATCGTTTAGGAATTATTTTATGACTGTATTATAATTTTCTTAAATATTTAAATATATTGGACGACTCCGAATATATTTAAATATTTAAGAAAAATTATAATATTATTTTTTATTAGTCTTCAATTATTCCACCATTTTTGTTTTGTTCCTAGTGAATTTCATTTTCTAACCATGTTTCCATTTAAAAATATAAGGTCTTAAAATCAGAACAAATTCGGATAAATGAGGACGATCGGCAACCCCGCTACATTCCACGTTCATAAACATGGCTCCTCCTTGTAAATGTATGGAAAAATAACATGATTTATTTGGGTAAACTTAAGTGAATCATACATTTTCCTTTGGCTCGGATTGACCACAGCTTTGAATAATTCAACGCGCTCAACAGCCGAATATCTGAAGAAAAATGGCCTTTTTGATTTTATCTTGTGAAACAAAAAAAAACTTTTATTCGCCAAAGAAACAGAAAGGTTGAAAAAAAACGATGCTAGAGTAAATTCAATTTCATTCTTGTTTTTAATGAAAATATTTAAGGTCTCTTTTAAGATTTTTTGTTGTTATAGAATACCTGTTTCAGTGAACATACTCTGTATAACTTATATATGAAAAGTGAGCTTAAATTTCCTCAAAAACGTACATTAATTCGATTACTTATTTATTTTCAGGGGTTTTTTTTTTAAATAATTTAGACATCTCCGTTATTTGGTTTAATATATGTAATGTTTATAGTAATGTATAAAATAGCTGTTGAAATGTAATAAAATAAAATAAATATATCATCAAAAGATTTATTTTTCATACATCTAAAGTCTATATCATTGTTCTGTCACATCTTTCATTATTTCCTATTCTGATTCGTTTCAGAATACGAAAACGTCTAAATCAACGAGCGACCGTGAATAAAAGGATTTTATCCGCTCAGTGTGATCTAATGAGTCCAGTATAAATTCAGTCAAATTTTTGACATTTATCATGTACTAAAACTCATAGTCGGATAAATTTAGACGAATCAGAAAAGGAATGTTATCTCAGTAAGATAACTGTCGCACCTTATTATGTTATATTACATTATTAAATAATTAATCATACTGTTTCACTAGTACATGTATTGTGTCTAAAACAGGAGGGCAAGTCTTGTCCGAACGGCGAAATCAAAACCCATATCATGGATATAATTATTATATGGAGTTTTATAATATCTTTAGATGTCATAGAACTCCATATGATAATTTTATCCATGATATGGGTAATGACGAGGGTTTTGATTTCGCCGGTCGGACCAGACTTGCCCCCCCAGGACAATATTTTCGACTTGTGAAGGTTTTTCGTTGGGTAATTTAAGTACGTGTTATAGATTTTTCTTATTTCACAATACATGTGTAGTAATTTTAAATAAACAAGAAAACAAAAGGGTTTTGCGTTTCGGTTCTTAATATATGAAAATCTCGTATCACGATGTTCTGTTCGTACACGCTAATCTCCGAAATCGCTCAACCGCTCATTGAAATTTTCTAAATTTGTAAGGTTATAAGACACGATAGGTGGCGCTGTTATTGGGATATAAAAAAATTATTGATTAAACAGTTTTTTTTAGACTTTTTTTCATTACTCATTAAAAATTTCACTCCACAACAATATTTTTTAATAGGAAGAAAGGGTCGTTGTTCATTTTTAGGTTGTGTAATATTTCAAAAGATGGCAGTGTGAACAAATCTATTGACATTGTATTTTATTTTGCATCTATTGGACGATTTTTTTTTGTACAATACATAATGTGAGGTCTTCTTCTTCTTTTTGCCTGTTTTATGCTGCATTTTCAGCCTCCTGTGATGTGGACTGCCACCTTTTTGGTGGGCGTCCGGTACGTTGTCTCGGGTTATCTTTGCGATTCTATCTAAGGACATGCGGCTGACGTGTTCGTTCCAGTATAATATTCTCCTTTGGCGCCCCCATCTTACGATGTCCCAAACTTCGCAGATTCTTCGGATCTCTGTATTTCTGACTCTAACATGGAGACTTTTGCCAGCTATGTATCGCAGTATTTTCATTTCGGCCCGTAAATACTGTTTGCGTATGGATTCAATGGTGTATGTTAGGGTGGGTTTTACACCTGTTTTGTAGATCCTCATTTTGATCCTCATATGATGTTAATATAATAAAATGTAATATTTTTATTTATTATGTAACAGAACAACGTCTGATCAGGCCCACTAGTATAACATATGTTTTTTTTATATCTTATCCAATAAATGAATAAGCCATTGTTAGACAACCTATATTTTATATTTTTTGAATGTAGCTACAAAATTTGATAATTAATTTTGTGTACAAATCAGATTCCAAGCGAATTTCAAAGAAAATTACATTGCGTGCTAAAACAAAATTTTCAAAAGACCTAGAAACCCAAGTATAGATATATTTATAAATAAATTATCATTATATGACTAGACAATGGAGTGGTTTGAAAACAAAACCACATTATTGTATAACATTTCTGACATTTTGTTGAAATGAATTTTGTGCTGAATGAACGAAATAAATGTGTAGGCTTACGTAGTTTTCTCCGATACTGAAAGTATTTTCAGAATTGTAATTTATTGAGAATTGTTATAACCTACGGTACAAAAATTATTGAAACAATAACATCTTACAATGAAAAATATAATTTAAAATCTATAGATCTATAAAAATTATGTTTTATTGAAAAATTTTAAGGTTTTTTACGTTTGATTCCTCGTTACATTCGAAATATTTTTATATTATTCACGTTTGATGCCTCGTCACATTCGAAATATTTTATTTTATTTACGTTTGATGCCTCGTCACATTCGAAATATTTTATTTTATTTACGTTTGATGCCTCGTCACATTCGAAATATTTTATTTTTTTTACGTTTGATGCCTCGTCACATTCGAAATATTTTTATTATTTACGTTTGATGCCTCGTCACATTCGAAATATTTTTATTATTTACGTTTGATGCCTCGTCGTTTGATGCATTTAGATTAATATTTTAGATGCAACAAGTTTAGATAAATATTGATGAAGGTATGAAAAGATTTGTGTCTTTGTGAAAATACAGGATTCATGCTCATTTTTATCTGCCTAATGTGCGATAGTATTTATTAAAATCAATAGCTTCTCAATCAACAATCAGATTGATACATTTCATATTTTAATTCAACATAAACCAAATAACAAGTTCTTACAAATCAATTTTGATAACAAGCTGAAAAACAATGATCCATGAATTCCAGACTGACGATACATCGAAAAACTATGTTCTCGCCGGAAATCAAACCCGGGACAGATATAAATGTATTTAAGATGAAAATAGTGAATTTCTGGTTTATTTTATTGTGTTACTTATCGGAAAACTAACAGGTACTGTGTATTTCTAATATTAATTAACAAGTCTAATATCACATTCTCGATTCTTTTGATATCCTCACAACATTTCTATAAGTGTAAAGGTACTAAGTGGTCTAATTAACTCCTTTTGAGTCTTAGACTCAAAAAAAATACAATATATTTGCATAAGAATAAAATAAAAAATTGTACAAATTGTTGTCTATTTTTTGTAGTTTTTTATTTTATTTGAAAACTTTGTTTAACCTTTTAACACGATCCTTACATGTAAATTATTGATTTGTCTCCAAATAAAATCTAACCTTAGTGATAAAATGTTTTATGTATTATTTAATAGATGTTTAATGTTTGGTGAATGTAGCATTACAAACTAGATACTCCACTTTTTAACATTAGATTTTATCTTAATTAAAGAGGGTTATTATGGAACTTAAAATGAAATGTAGAAAAACTCAAATGCACACAGCGATCCATGGAAAGATCCATGCTTGGTATAAGCCTAAGAGACAGAATAAGAAATGAGGAAATTAGGAAAAGGACCAGAGTAGCGGACGTCATGGATCGCGTAGCTACATTGAAATGGCAATGGGCGGGACATATTGCTAGACAGGAACCCGCAAGATGGACCCCTAAAATATTGAGATGGAGACCTTGGGAAAGTAAGAGAGGCGTCGGAAGACCTCAAAAAAGATGGTCTGACGACATAGCCGCTGTGGGGGGTAGAAATTGGCTGCAAGCAGCAACCGATAGAAGGAAGTGGAAGAATATGGAAGAGGCCTATATCCAGCAGTGGAAGACAGAGGGCTGAAGAAGAAGAAGAAGAAGAAGATTATGAAACTTCTACACCTTGTTTATTGTTATTAATATGTACATCGCAATTGATTCGATTAATATAAAAAATATCGTCTCATAATCCGTTCTGACAACACCGTGAAAAACTGTGATCTCACCGGAAATCGACCCCAAGACGTCAGATAATCAACTAACTGAGCCATGGAGTCTTGGGTACACTAATATACATTCGATTCATCAAATGAATAACCACGCTCAGATGACATTCAATATTGGACACCACGAACTGAATTCACGTGAACGTGCGTCGATTCACGGCGCGACTGCCTGTATGTACAATGTACAATATGAATTATATCATCATGCAAACAAAACACGGGGATGATGAAAGGCAAACATTGAAAGAGAGAGACCACACGAGGGTCACAAAAGGCCATGGAACACCGGAACTTGTCCTGTCCACGGTCACAATTGAAATGTCCGGGTTAAAATACGACGCTCACTTTCAATTATGTATTTTACTTTCGCCGATGTCGTCCCCGTTCGCACTATCACGGACTCTCCCCAAACCCACATTCACCGCCAACGAACGCTTCGGCCGCCTCACTGCTGCTGCGGTTTGAATAATTTCGAAAAGATGAAACAACATACGTAGCTGGCTGGATGGACATCTGTATTTGGATTCGTTGTGTCGTTTTGTGTTAGGGGAAGAGCGGCGTTAGGGCAACAGGATTTCACGTTTTTTTTTTTGTGACAAGTTATATCCCAATTCTCTCATACTATGTAGACCCCCCCCCCAACCCTCGAAACTTAATTCCAAATCCTTATCTTTATCCACGCTAAAGGTCAAATTATGAGATTATTTTTAAAGTAAGGTATAAGAATGAGTCTTAAGCCCATATACGTTCAGCGCCCCATTTTTCAAGCGGTCAGTAAATTTCAATTATAAAAGAATTGCTATAAAATTTGAAAGAATTGCCGCATGAATAAATAAGTTAATACTTCTGGCTACAATGATTTGTCTTTCCGCTATTTTTAGTGTCATTATTTGATATGCTACTGTCAAGGATAAGCGTCAGTTATAATTTTAAAGGTAAATCGTAAGTATTTCCTTGTTTTACATTTTTTATTTGCAAATACAAATACTCCAAACTCTATAAGATTTAAAAGGATCTGATCAGTTATTATTTTTTTTACAAATACTTCAAAGTATTCCCATTTTAAGGAAACTTAAAATTGATATTTTTATTTTCAAATTGCTAAAAAGGCACATCATTTTCATAAAATATCATTGAAGTATTCATAATGTAATATTGAAATCAAAAATAATTTAACAAACTCATTTCATGAAAATGCAGAAAAAATCCATGCAAAATTTAAAAAATTTGTGGAGTGAGTTGGCCACAACCAACTCATTTTAAAGGTCCTTTAAATGTCAAAACAGTCGTGCTAATATTGGAATAAAATTAGAAAAACTACCAATTTATTAATCAATTTTTACCAACATAAAAAAAGTTAAGTTCATATCGTTCGTGTGACAATGAAGGACATATAGACACTTTCACAACTTTGGTATAATCGATTCGCAACATTCACAAAACCGTTTCTGTATCCACACAGTATATATTATTGGTCTATTTTAAGGGTAATTTCTTATATACGTACGACTATAAAACGTTCAAAATACTCGGAATGTAAAATACGATAAATTTGTTGTATTTTTCAGCATATGTTTCCCACGCACCAAACTGGGAAATAAAATTTACGACGCCGCACACAATTTTTGCCAGTTCTTTATTTTTTTTTATGTATACATACAGTGCGCGTTTCTTGCCACAATAGCGACCTCATAAACCATATTTAATGTTGGATGCAGTCTTCAGCCGCCGAAGAAACTCCCATTGTTGTAGTGGGGACATTTTTTCCAGAGTGATTTACAACCCTTATCCAATGACGACACTCGAAAGAGGGTATAAAAACCGAGGGATGAAAGTAAACGAATGCTTAGTCCTTAAATAATCTCGTGCGAAATGCCCGGATTTTCAATTGCGTTTTGTTGTTTCGATCTCGATAGAATAATTAAATTTTAGTTAACGTCAGTGTAACGAAAAAATAGCCATTGAACCAAAAAAGCTGACATCAACGAGATTTAATTTACAGATACGGTAAATCATATATCTATTTTGTGTCGCTCGTATGCTAGAACAAAGACATTTCAAAAAAAGTAATGTTGGGATAAAAGCGTTTGATAATTTCTAATGTATTATTCATAAAAATCAGAATTAATTTGACGGTTACTTGAAAAAAAACAGTAGGTATGGGTATTATATTATTTTATTAAACGTGTATTTGTGTTATTTGAAATTGTATTTTTTAGTGAAAATGCCTTCTGAAACAACTCTAGTAGTAGGTAAAGGTGACATTTTTGTGGAAAAATAATTATAACTTCCACTGACTATTTTATTCATGAATTTGGTATAAGGGTATATATAAGGTGTAAGGGTTAATGTCATAAGGGTATTTTTTTATAATTGAATATATATATCGAAAAACCACTCTAGCCCGCCACGTGGGTGCGCATATCGTCTAAATTTATCCGTCTGAATTTTAGTACATGAGAAATGTAAAAAAAGTTCCTTGCATTTATACGGGACTCATTACGTCACAGCGCGTATAAAATCATTTTATCCACGGTCGCCCGTTGGTTACAGACGTTTTCGTATTCTGATACGAATCAGAATAGGACATAATATGTCCTATTCTGATTCGTCTAAATTTATCCGTCTTAATTTTTTGTACATGTGAAATGTAAAAAAGTTGACTGCATTTACATATACGGGACTCATAACGTTACATCACGCGGATAAAATCCTTTTATCCACGGTCGCCCGTTGATTTAGACGTTTCAGAGTACGAAATGAGTCCCGTATAAACGCAGTCAACTTTTTGACTTTTCTCATATACTAAAATTCAGACGGATAAATTTAGACGAATCAGAATAGGACATATTATGTCCTATTCTGATTCGTTTCAGAGTACGAAAACGTCTGTAACCAACGGGCGACCATGGATAAAAGGATTTTGTTCGCGCGGTGTGACGTAATGAGTCCCATATAAATGCAAGCACCTTTTTTAAATTTCTAATATACTAAAATTCAGACGGATAAATTTAGACGAATCAGAATAGGACATATAATGTAGGTATAAATATTAGCTTTCTGCACTCCTCCTCCATATAAACTTTAAGTTTACCAAATCTCAAACTTGCGTGCGCGCAGTTAGCTTAAAATGGGATTCAAAGTTTTCGCCTCATATTATATGAGTAACCATCGATAGGTGTTTGGGTGTGCAATTCCTAATAAAAGAAACCACAACACATACGTGTATCCCCACAAATCAGCTCGTCTCACCCAATATGGCACAACATTCAGAATGGAAGGTGAACCTCATTTGTTATATTGCCTTTTGTATTTACGATTAGGTACTTTAAAACGAGGATAATAGAAAATAGTGGAACACTATTCTGAACCGGTGCCTCATAACAAAATAATATTCATCAGAAATATATATTTTTTATAAATCGTATTTAAAATCTTTGCTGTGATCGCCCTTGTGTATTATTTCAAAGAAAGGCTGGCTTGGAAGAAAAGTGGTCAAACACAGACAAATGAAATATTAAACATGTATCATTGAATGTGATGAACCAGACGTTTCTTATGATTTGTGAGTAATAATTCCGAGAGTCAGTTCAATTCGCAAGAGAAATAATATAACTACAAAGAAAATTTTATGTTGAAAAAAAAAACGCACATTTTGCAGAATCTCTACCAGGCGTAGCATAAATATTGGTGAAAGCGTTGTATTCTGTATTTATTATATAAATAAATTTTCTAGAGTTGTTCAAATATTTTTTTGCTTGTTATCGTTTTCATTTTGTTGTTTCCGATAAAAAAATGAAATTGAAAATCATTTTTTTAGCAACAAAAGTTAATTTATCTATTACAAAATTATAACAAAATCCAGTACAATATAAACATCAATAAGAAAATACAAAATATAAAATATTTGATTTAATAATATCTGATAATGAATTCGAACGATTTCGTTCACCTACATATGTGTGTATTACTTTAAGAGAATATTTGAGGTAAAAAGGAGAATGAGGACCTAAATTATGCATTCAAGTAAAAAAAAGTAGCTAACTTATACATTTTAAAAATAATTGTACATATCTAACGAGCAAAAAAATAAAATGCAGAAGAGAAGCGGCCCGATCGGCATTTTACAGAATGAAAAAACTTCTACTCGACGACAACATCAACTTAAAGCTGAGACAAAGAATGGTCAAGTATTATGTGTGGTCAGTGCTGCTTTATAGGGTGGAGGCGTGGACTCTCAAAGTTTTATTATAAACCGCTTTGAAGCATTTGAAATGTAGATCCACCGCAGAATGCTATGAATATCATGGACTGACATGGTCAGTAACACTGATGTATTACGTAGAGCCAACACCAACAGAGAGTTATTCACCGATGTTAAGCTCCGCAAAGTGTTGTACTTCGGCCATATTCTGAGAGGTGAAAAGTATGCCATCCTCGTATGCTCGTCATAAAGGGGAAGATTGAGAGTTGTAGAAAGGTCGTAAGAAGGAAGCTTTCCTGGTTGAGAAACATCCGGGAACGGACTGGTATGAGAACTGTGGAGGAGCTTTTTCGCACTGGGAGGCTTTTTTCATGATGGTCGTCAACGTCAGGGGGACCTGACATGACACAAGAAGAAGAAAGAGCAAAAAATACTAAATTTAAGAATTGAAAGCATGGCGTTTGCTGGCTATCTCCGTTTTTTTGGTATAAGTTTAACGAAATATCAAACCAAATCACTCTTTTAGGTTCCCAAAAGAGTAAATTTATTTTACAGGATGATCGTTTGAACTTATTGGTATTTGTGGAACCAGTGATTTAATTTTGTTATACATACCTTAAGATGGGGTTTTGAAATATTTGTATCGTCAACATTGATAAAAATATAATTTAATTGGCAATCAATGGAAACTGTTGATCGATAGAAAAATTTGAAATCTTTATTTTGTTTCATAAATTTCAATAACAACAAATATGTCAATAGCAACCTGATTATTATTTTACCTCTGGTCTAGTCACTGAGATATATATAACAATTGTTATAGTATGTATAAAGATAAACCTACTTTAAGCAAGTAAATAAGCATGTACAATATTGTTGTTTTGTTTGAATTGAAAACTAATCCCGCATAATTATATCGTAGTCTGAGTATAAATTATGTTTATTTAAAAATATAATAATTATATTAGTTTTGATATACCCCCATACAAATGTACACGATTCACCAAGAGAATTAAAGTCAACATAACATAGCCAATAATTTACCGAGTGATCCCCTAATCTAAACACAAGATATTAATATAAACATCAACCTTTTAATGATGATCAAACACTTTGTTACGTACTAAGGTCGGCAGATTTAAATTTCGTGCCACTGAATAATGTTTAAACAATCAATCTCAAATGTTTGATATATGGATAAGGTGAGAAGTGAATGCATTAGGAGAGTATAATATCTATACTGGAAACATCATGATAATTTGACCATTTGAGAATAATAAGTGAAGAATGCCTGACGAAAAAAATAAACATCGCTGACAGCAATTCTTGATTTTAATTAGAACATGAAGAAATCTACAAAAAGTACTGTATAGGTACTTAACTGACCTATGAAAAACGCCACAATCTTTATAATATAAATAATATATTATATATAATTTTTCTGTACTGATTTTAATATTTACGGGAATAAGTTAACACTGTCGATTTATTAAAAAAATAATTTCTCTTGAACAAATCGACAGTTGGATAGTAAATAATGAAAAAAAAAATGTCACGATCCTAAGGCACAATGGAATAAACAAAATAACTCAACCATTTGTTTAATGCATGGCGGTGAATAGGAAGTACATATTCTTTCCCCACAATTTCACGGTCTGATTACGAGACTGAGTGGTTATAGTTCTTTGCAGTGTCCCGCAGTATTTAAAAACATTGTACGCATTAAATAAATCCTTTATTTTTTTTATTTATTAATGCTTATGCGGATGATTTTTTTTGGGTTGACTAGTTTTATGTGGAATTTTATAGGGTTTTTTATATAAAACATCAGGATACATCGGTATACTCAATTGCTTAGTATCAAAGCCATGCTAAATAATTATATGTTGTTTTAAAAAAATAGAATTTATAATTATTTATATGGATTGACGAAAGAGAAGGAAAGATAGCTGGTCTTTCGTATCCCAGTAACAGAACCCGAGAATAACAAGGACAATAAGTTATAACATAAGTATGTAGAAGAAAAAGAAGAATAATTTTCATAAACTGGTTTGAATCTAAAAGCCACTTCATTTTTTAATATCTTTACCTAATATGATTCATTAATTCATCAATTCAATTCGAGGATTTATTAGTTGAAGTATGTTTTTAATATTTGATTGTCAGTTAAAAAGTGCAAATTTTTATAATGTTTCATATTCATTGTTTGAAATAAACAAAATTTTTAATAATTTTATACATGAACAAAATCATGTATCCTTTAATTTTTTGAAACACTGGCATACCCTTAATTTTTCGTACAATACCGCCACTGTGCTGTTATTTTTAATGGTTCGAATGATAATAACAATGATTTAAGTTAACAAGTTGATTCGGCTAATGGCCCTCTATGACGTCTGGTATAGAGCAGACGCGACCGTCACATAATGGTACATAAGCCAAACATTTTTGTTTATAAATATTATTTATTCATGGATCTTGACACAGACTACGTTTTCCTCCAAGACCCACTCCCGACTCTGCCAACAGGTCCTTGACAGTTACAAGAGCGACGGTGCAATCCGGTTTCCATTTTTAATGACCTCACAGAGTGGATGCAAAATGAGTCTGGAACGAAATTTAAAACAAAGATACTTCAAACTAACTCCTCCTTCTTCCGTCTTCTAAAATATGCAAATCTTAATATCAATTTAAAAATGAGAAACATATTTTTATTTATTACTTCGATATGTCTTTATGCCTTCTGAATTATTTGATGACAGATTGTGACATCATATTACATTAAACTATGCAGTTTTCCAGTTGGCATAGAGAATCGCAAGACACACATTATTTTTATGTATTTAATATATAATGTTACTTATTCATACCACAACGGCATATCTCACAATGTGTGTTAACCAGAGGTGTAAGAAAGTGCATAACCTTATAAAGGGAAGCACGACATGTGCGTGTAACTCCGCAAACCAGTCACGTATCACCTAAGAAGGCGACATTCAGAATAGGTTGTGAAACTCATTGCTATGTGAGATGTTATTTTTTCTCTTTTTACTTTCGTTTAACAGCCGTTTCGTTTTACGTTACACCCAAAAACAATAATATGAGAAAATATTTGAAGCACTATTCTTAGCCGGTGCTTATTTATCAAAAATAACATTAACGCAATTGATAAGAAGTATATAACAAATCAACATAATTTAAAGGCAGCAAGTTTCGTAGATTCCAAGAAAATGAGTGTATATTTAAAGCTCATCTATGAAATTTATATTTGATATACCTAAAATGTTTTTTTTTGGTTCTGAAATATTTTCGTTTTAGAGAAAGCTCAATGTAGTTTTTAAATGTCTTTGGATTGAAAATTCGGATTTTTGCTGTTGTGCTGATTCATTTAATCGAGAAGTATTTCAATACACTACAGAGACCACTCAGTATTTATATAAAAACAAACAAAAAAAATATACAAAACAAAAAACATGATAAACAAAAAAATAATAATAATAGTAAAAAACTATGGGTGCTCTCTGATTGGCATCATTCCATCACTTTACCTATGTCAATCTAACTAGGAATTATTCCTGTTTTAAGACAGACAATTTCAATGTATTTTCACTACGCTTTTACATCATGCGATAGAAATTTCAATCGATTGAATTAAAAAAGAACATAAACATCAAATATAAGAAACAAGAAGAAAAACATTTATGCATTAACAAAATGTAAAATAAAGCATAAAAGCCTTAACAAAACATAAATACAAGAGCATTAACAAAATGTAAAATAAAGCATTATGGAAAAGAATGACAGCAGGCAAGACAGCAAAATTAAAACATTACCTAAATAAGTATGTTTGTTAACTTATATTTTTAATTTCATCGTGGATCCAACATTTTAGCCGTTAAATATACGCAGACCCCATATTTTTTTGTTTTGGTGGTAGAGGAGTTATTTATTTAAAAAAAACGCAAAGGTTTTTGGACTAACTTTAGACCAAACAAAAATAAATCCATTATAGCCACGCGCAGAAGGCACAATGATATGGATGATAACTGCGAATTGTTTTGATGTATATGTCAACGGAAACAAACCGGGTGGGTTATTTTCTTTCGAATATGGTTCCTTTCATAATGTATCGACGAACGATCCTTTGTTCTATATATTACAGAAAAAGGATACGAAAAAAATATGACTGACATTAAAATTTTCCAGCCGACTCGGGCCAAATGTCACGTCGCATTTACCCGGCTGAACTGTCGGCTTCCGCCAAGTAAATAAGAACAATGATGGCTTGTCAACTTGGATTTTTTTTTAACAAAAACACAAAAAAGACGTTCACCTAGACAACTTTATTTTCATGCGAATTTTATCCTCCATTATTCTCCCGTTTGCCGTCTCTGGGTTAGAAACGCGAGCGTTCTGTGTTTAATAATATGGAAATTCAGTTTTGGCGGGAATATACGTTTTTTTTTATTTAAAAAAAAGACCTTTCATCGCGTTCTTTATTTCCTTACCACAACATTTTTTTAATCGTACACAATCGTTTTTTTAACAGTTTTAAGTAAAAATCTAAAGTTTTGATAGTATTTAATTTTATATATTTTGTTATATATTTGTATATTCAAGATCAAAAAAGCGAATTTCTTTTTTTCGAAATGTGATGATGATGATGATGATTCTTTAATAACGAAATCATGGGTTGCTAGTTTAAATTGTTTATATAAATAAAAAAAATTGTTTTTATAATACAATAAATTAATTAAATTGGTTTATTCAATTTTGTTTGTTAATCCATTTCCTTTTCAATCAAACGTAGTGATTAATTTTAATGATCTCGTTTGCACATAATTTATAAAACATGTAAGTGATGTATTTGTAAAGAAATAAGGTGTTTGGCATTTGGTTCTGAATAATTTTTATAATATTTAACTTTACTTTCGATCGATAAACACAGTTATCAATTTCTGTTTTAAATAATATTTTTTTCAAAATACACATATTTAAAATAATTTGTATTCTTGATAATAAAAAAAAACATTTTTTGCACCATTTTCAAGTGGCAAGTTTATTGCCATTTGGCAAATTCTTCCAACTAAACAGTGTTTCCAGCACAGAGAAGTTAAATTTGCGTGAGTAATGAATTTATAAAAAAATTGTCTTGCACATCATTTTATTAGCGTGAAAACCCCAAATATATATTTTTTGTAATTGATTATTTAATTAGGTACTATTAAAAAAATTCGCTGACTAATCGGTTTCCACATAAATCAGAAAAAAATAATGCGATTCTGTCGTATTGTAAGTATTCTAGGACTGGGGGGCAAGTATCATCAACTGGCGGAATCAAAACCATCTATATTTGTCCATATCATGGTTATAATTTTCTTATGGAGTTCTATAATAATTTTAGATGTTATAAAACACCATAATGATAATTATTATATCCATGATATGGGTAAACACGGTTGGTTTTGATTCCGCCTGTTGACCAGAATTGCTCCCTAGGAAATGTAACATTCAGCAAGGGCGTGTTTTTTAATCAACAAATTATAAGTGCTGAAATGTGTGAATGATTATATTCAATCAGATGTCATATTTACAATGTTATGGCTATAAATTAAACATGTTTATCGAAAACTAGTTTCGTCTCCACTTTATGTTAAGTCTCCTGCTTTAATAAAGTTTCGATTGTGTTCAAAAGAAGAAAACATGTTGACAAAGATGGAAGCTTTGCTGAACTTTGATATATGTAGATGTAAGGTGTAGGGCAGGTTTCTTAAAAAAACACTTATACTAATCATATTATACACTTACATAAAACGTAGGTATTTCATCTCTAATGTGAAAATAAGTTTTCTTTATTTTAAATTTGATTCATAAAATTAATTTTCTCATTGAACTCAATGATGAGTAGTTGATTTTAATCATTTTCATTCAAACAAATTTATTTAGAACTATGTAGCGACCAATCCTATTCACATTTGCACAAACGCTTCTATTTTTTAAGAATGTAAGATGGTGGACTTAATGATGAAAATATTCAAAAGTTCTCTCTGCCTTCTTTAAAAGTATATTTATGCAAAAAAAATCAGTGAAGATCTTGTTACATCATTTTTAATAGTTCCATACAATTTTATTCGATAAACCTACTCAACATATTTTCTAACAAAAACGTATTCTTCTTCAATGAACGAACGCTTCGCCTTGAAAGGGAAATTTTTACTGATATAAGTAAAAAAAAAAGCTTGTCTGTACTGCAGAGTGATAGAAAAAAAATCAATTACTCAGCAAACAAAATCCGAAAACTAAAGAATCACGTACAAAATAATAAGTCCATTATCCATTATAATAGGTAACATTTTTTACTCGTCATTACCCCAATGGGATATAATGGGGAGTTTTGAATGCGCTTTTTTCAGGTTATTTTTTTAATTGCAGATTATCAACTAGTATCATGCTGAGATTGTATTCTGAAAGTTTCTTCACAATTTAAAGTAATCATTCGATTCTATTTCAATTTTACAAATTTGTATACCTTATACTCGCTTAGACTCCATTAGATTTTGGAGTAGATATATCTAATCAGCTCTTCTCAATTTGTTTTAACTGTCAAATATTTCGAAGTGACCAGGAAATTTAAAATTTGATATTTTTATTTTCAAATTGCTTAAACAGGCCTCATTCATAAAATGGCATTGAAGAATCGTCAAGCTTTCATAAATAAATATTTAAATAAAAAATAATTTAACAATATCATATGAAAATGCTGAAAATTTTCCATGCATAATTACTGTGTGGAGCGACTTGGTAACGAGGAGTATAGCGTTGATTTACACAGTGTTGACTTGAGAACAATGAATGGCTGAGACATATAATAATAATTTTCCATGAAAAATATTTTAGTATTTTGGCGTTGTGGCTCAGACCACACAATTGCGGAAGTAATATGGTTAGATTTAATTGACATTAAGTTTACAACATAGTTAAGGCTAATGGTTAAGTAAAGAACCATTTAAATAAACGTCTGTGGAATTATGAAACATTAATTTTTGTCAACATTTGAGTAACATTAACTCAACTCAGAACGGTTACAACTATAATTTCTAATTAGTACAAACAAAATGTTCTACATATGTTGATAATGTTCTGATTGGATGAATAAGCTATCTTCGCATTTATTTGTGTAGATATTGAGATATGCTGCTGAGTTGGTAGTCTCCTGTGATATGGATTCCCAACTGTCATTGTTTTAGAGGTTTTCCTTATGGTCATCCTGGGTTTCTATTAACCAGCCCATTCCAGGATCGCCTTCCTTGTTTACCTTATCTGACGATGTCTTCCGTACAACACATTCATCACCTACTTTCTTCCTTTACGGGTCCGGATCTTAGACCTTGCCACTCCAGTAGACGACGACGCATATCGCCTTGTCGTTCACTGTTATTAGGTCACTTGTGCTACATGACGTCTTCATTAGTGGGCATATTATTAGATGGGTGTCATCCTGCTCCTCTCCGCAGTCGCAGCATGTATCTTCTCCCTGTTAAAATTCCCACCTATGCTGGTTCTTTTTAAATCTTGTCACCCCCACTTTCCTCCATGTTGGAAAGTCCAGACCAAACGCGTCATGATTTCATCACCTTACCACATTCATACATCATCTGTTATTTAACGTATCCCAATTTTTAAGAGTATTTTTTTTACATCAATTTCTCAACGAGTATCATGCAGAGAGCGCAGAGTTGATTTTTGTCGTGATGTGTTTGTACATATGGCGTACGCCGTATCCTTTGGGTGTCGTCTCTACAACAGCCCAAACTGCATAATATAATTCCGATTGACTTCATATTGATATCATTATATTATGTATAGTCCCTAAACTTTGATAAACATAATTTGTAGGTATATCAATTCATTTATTCTGTCAAACTTTCAATATGCTCTAACGTTTCTGTTCTCTGTATCGTTCATGGGATAAGCAGAGAGAACCGAACTCCGCATTCATCTATCGTTTCATGTATCCATAACTCCATCAACATTCATGCATCATCTCATATGTACATTGCTCGTCTTTAAATTTTGTTAAAGATTATCCAACTGTCGATTTGTTCAGGAGAACTTTCAAAAAAATTCCAGGGTTTCTCAAACATTTTTTATTAAGAAAAGTATTTTTTTTTTTTATAAATTTATGAGTTTAACTGCTTATACTGTATTTTTTTTTTAAAATATCGAAAAAAGCAGAAACACCCCAACTAGATCATTTAATTTTCTATAAAAAATATTAACATGGTATTAGCACATCTCAAACTTTTTTTAACAATTTTTATAAAAATGATAATTTCTGATTCCTACACCATTTATCGCGATAAGTAATAATACCTATTAATTAATTAATGCCAATGGCAATACTTATAAAATTTAATCCAACTGTCGATTTGTTCAGGAGAACTTTGTTCTCTTAACATATCGACAATGTATCAAGCCAGAATACGCGAGAATTGTATGGAGAGGTCTACTTTTTTCACGGCTTTTCCAACTTTGAAGTCAAAAAACACCAACTTAGAGGCTTCGCAGCATATATGTTCCATACACGGATTTACTCAGAATTCGGAGTAGAACATTTCGTGTGTCTGTGTGTGTGTGTGTCTGTGTGTCTGTGTGTCTGTGTGTGTGTGTGTGTGTCCGTCCCCCCCTTATAACTTTTGATCCGCTCAATTTACAGAGCCTAAAATTTCAGAATATATAAACAGTTACAGGCCTACAAAACTTTTATACTCGGAATTTTGAATTTTTGTTTCAGTCAGGGGTTATCAACTTTTGAATTTTTATTTTATTTTTCCATATATCTCAGAAACCATAAACGCTAGAACGCTGAAAATTGGTACAAACATAGACAAATACAAAACCTCAAATTAGTTTTTTCAAAAAAATTCCAGGGTTTCTCAAACATTTTTTATTAAGAAAAATATTTTTTTTATGATAAATTTATGAGTTTAACTGCCTATATTTCCAAAACTTTTACAATTATCGAAAAAAGCCGAAACACCCCAACTAGATAATTTAATTTTCTATAAAAAATATTAACATTGTAGTAGAAGATCTCAATTTTTTTTTAACAATTTTTTTAAAAATTGAATTTAGTGACGACATCGCTTCATACATTTTGTATGGCAGTCGCCTATACACAATATGTAAGAAGACTTAATAGTTTGATACTTCATCTCCAAATATACATACATACCATCATGCTATTTGCATATTCTGGGAAGGAAAAAGGATCTTCCTCCATACTATCCTATCTTGACATACATACCTACATATGTTGTATAGAAAACAAAATATCTGAAAATATTCAATAATTTGTATCTATGGGTTTATAGTTTGGTACATATTCTTCAACTATACATACTATCGCTATCGACAGTTGGATCTCATGTGTTACATGCAACTAGTTATAAATCAATTTCTCAATAGGTATCAAATAAAGAGTGCACACTGTAAGTTTCCTGAAGAAATGTTTACTATTTTTTTTTTATAGACGAATAAGTTTCGTGTCTGAAGAGCAGGAAGATTTAAACCGTGTTCTTTATAGCTGCTCTAAATACAATATAAATAGTCATTATCCAACTGTCGATTTGTTCAGGAGAACTTTGTTCTCTTAACATATCGACAATGTATCAAGCCAGAATACGCGAGAATTGTATGGAGAGGTCTACTTTTTTCATGGCTTTTCCAACTTTGAAGTCAAAAAACACCAACTTAGAGGCTTCGCAGCATATATGTTTCATACACGGATTTACTCAGAATTCGGAGTAGAACATTTCGTGTGTCTGTGTGTGTGTGTGTCTGTGTGTCTGTGTGTGTGTCTGTGTGTCTGTGTGTGTGTGTGTCTGTGTGTCCGTCCCCCCCTTATAACTTTTGATCCACTCAATTTACAGAGCCTAAAATTTCAGAATATATAAACAGTTACAGGCCTACAAAACTTTTATACTCGGAATTTTGAATTTTTGTTTCAGTCAGGGGTTATCAACTTTTGAATTTTTATTTTATTTTTCCATATATCTCAGAAACCATAAACGCTAGAACGCTGAAAATTGGTACAAACATAGACAAATACAAAATCTCAAATTATTTTTTTCAAAAAAATTCCAGGGTTTCTCAAACATTTTTTATTAAGAAAAATATTTTTTTTATGATAAATTTATGAGTTTAACTGCCTATATTTCCAAAACTTTTACAATTATCGAAAAAAGCCGAAACACCCCAACTAGATAATTTAATTTTCTATAAAAAATATTAACATTGTAGTAGAAGATCTCAATTTTTTTTTAACAATTTTTTTAAAAATTGAATTTAGTGACGACATCGCTTCATACATTTTGTATGGCAGTCGCCTATACACAATATGTAAGAAGACTTAATAGTTTGTTACTTCATCTCCAAACATACATACATACCATCATGCAATTTGCATATTCTGGGTAGGAAAAAGGATCTTCCTCCATACTATCCTATCTTGACATACATACCTACATATGTTGTATAGAAAACAAAATATCTGAAAATATTCAATAATTTGTATCTATGGGTTTATAGTTTGGTACATATTCTTCAACTATACATACTATCGCTATCGACAGTTGGATCTCATGTGTTACATGCAACTAGTATATATACATACAGTTGGGGCACTTGCCAATATGGTACCTAATAAAAATAGATACCTAGGTTCTAGGTATACCAAATTATCCAACTGTCGATTTGTTCAGGAGAACTTTGTTCTCTTAACATATCGACAATGTATCAAGCCAGAATACGCGAGAATTGTATGGAGAGGTCTACTTTTTTCATGGATTTTCCAACTTTGAAGTCAAAAAACACCAACTTAGAGGCTTCGCAGCATATATGTTCCATACACGGATTTACTCAGAATTCGGAGTAGAACATTTCGTGTGTCTGTGTGTGTGTGTGTGTCTGTGTGTGTGTCTGTGTGTCTGTGTGTGTGTCTGTGTGTCCGTCCCCCCCTTATAACTTTTGATCCGCTCAATTTACAGAGCCTAAAATTTCAGAATATATAAACAGTTACAGGCCTACAAAACTTTTATACTCGGAATTTTGAATTTTTGTTTCAGTCAGGGGTTATCAACTTTTGAATTTTTATTTTATTTTTCCATATATCTCAGAAACCATAAACGGTAGAACGCTGAAAATTGGTACAAACATAGACAAATACAAAATCTCAAATTAGTTTTTTCAAAAAAATTCCAGGTTTTAAAAATATTTTTTTTATGATAAATTTATGAGTTTAACTGCCTATATTTCCAAAACTTTTACAATTATCGAAAAAAGCCGAAACACCCCAACTAGATAATTTAATTTTCTATAAAAAATATTAACATTGTAGTAGAAGATCTCAATTTTTTTATAACAATTTTTTTAAAAATTGAATTTAGTGACGACATCGCTTCATACATTTTGTATGGCAGTCGCCTATACACAATATGTAAGAAGACTTAATAGTTTGTTACTTCATCTCCAAACATACATACATACCATCATGCAATTTGCATATTCTGGGTAGGAAAAAGGATCTTCTTCCATACTATCCTATCTTGACATACATACCTACATATGTTGTATAGAAAACAAAATATCTGAAAATATTCAATAATTTGTATCTATGGGTTTATAGTTTGGTACATATTCTTCAACTATACATACTATCGCTATCGACAGTTGGATCTCATGTGTTACATGCAACTAGTTTAAAAACAAAGCCTATATTGTCCGCTTCCAGTAAACGCGAATACTCTTTCACACACGAACCCCATAAATTTAATATTATCTCAAAAAAGAGCCCGTATAGTCTGCTTCCAGTAAACGCGAATACTCTAGGTACAAACCCCAAGAATATAAACTCAAATTTCCTAAATGTTAATAATTTGAGGATCTAATCTAGACTATAACAATTAATGTTAACTTGTTGCATTCCGAAGAACACTGCAAACGTTGCGTCGCGTCGGTGAACGGCACGACAAAAAAAGAAGCTTTACGTAAACGTTTATATCATTTTGATATTTCAAATAAAGCATAATTTTGCGATTGTAGGCAAGTATAAAACACCATTTGTCAGTTATCATTTTTTAGGTAAACCGGATAACTATACGACTATATCCTTTCAGAACGCCACCAATGTGTGCCCACACATACAACCCCTCATCCTTTTTAGAAGCAATTCACGTCGTTTATACGCCATTTGTTTGAATTTATCTGCCGCTTTTCTATCGGCATACTGTCTCTTCTTCTTCCTCTCCGAAACCATTACGGTGGTTTCGTGTATTTGAATGTATAAATATGGAAAGAGAGAACGGTACAAATTTCACCATCTATTCCCATTTTATACGGTCGGCGTTTCCTTATTTTGTCACCAAAGGTAAAAAATAAATCATTGAAATACAAATATTTTCGTCCAATTTCGTTTGATTTATGGCCCTCTGTGTGTCTGTGTGTATATATATGTGTATCTAAGGGCACAAACAACTTTATTTTTCCTTTCAATATACCTACGTTTAGGATATTTTTTTTATATATCTACATAATATATTCCTCGTTATATTTCTTTCTTTGAACCCGATTCTTTTCACTATTGGTCAAATTAAATTGTTTTTCAATATCTGGAAAGATATTTATATTTCCGGAACATGTCTACCTTTCTACGAAATATACGTTTAAAAGTTTGGTTTAACAATTTATTTTATTGAATAAAATAGAAAATATACTTTTGTAAAAATTTACATATAATGCCATCATTTAGTGTGTTCATCCATTTATTCACACCATCACGGCACATCCTGATTTCTCAAAAGCTTTTTACATGATAAGTATTCCATTGCTCATACCGAAATTGCAATTCTATGAATTTGGCGATGGAACTATCAGATGGTTCCAAAGTTATTTCAGAGGTAGAACGCAGTCTGGTATGCAGTAAAGTCGATGGGTCTTTGAAATAGTCTACTGCTATTAAGCTGACTCGCGGTGTTCCACAAGGGTCCATACTTGGGCCATCGTTGTTTGCTATATACACAGCTGATATGATGAATGTTCTTAATTATTGAAAATAAATGTACTTAAATCGGACAATTTGGAAGCATTTGAAATAAGAAAAGCATAAAATAAAATATGAAAATCGAATATTCTTTTTTTATTTGCATATACGCAAACATTGGATTTTTTTTCCCTTTCGGGAGTCAACTGGTTCTTCTACAATATCCCAACTTCGTCTCTATTGAGATGTTGAAAAAATGTTTGTCAATAAAAAAACAAAAATATGAAAATATTATAAACAACCAAATAAATTTAATTAACTCGCCACTATTTAATATGTTCCCACTTAAAAATTTACCATCAAATAATAATTATAACTTGCCTCTCCCCGCCCCCACCGTACCGTTAGTTTCAATAAGTCACACAGCCGTTAGCGCGTGCATACATTCTGATAGCTTCGAAAACGTTAGACAGTAAATACTCAAAATTCGAGGTTTATACAAAGTATAACCACGAATTCAATTTATTTATAATTAATTATTGATCTAATAAAAACCTTGCTTTAAATTTTCTTCATTTCAAAACGTTTGGGCCCATTTTCAAATTGTTAAGGTTTATTTTTCATATATAATCGCTTTACTCCTATGTATAATGTAAATTTTCCAATCTGATATACTCTTGCATACAGTGGAAGCAAAGTCGAATTCCCCTCATCTGACAAACCTGTCTCATTCTTATCTCTTACGTTCATTTGTGTCCTATCACCCTATCTTTCGTCTATCTGAATGCAGGTATTTCGACTACATAAAATTTATGTGTATTTTCATATTATGATATAATATACAACATGGATGTACATATCTATGTAGGTACATATATAACTATTTAGAGTGTATATTTAACGTTTCCGACCCTTGTCATTCTACTCTTATCTCTCCCCTCAGTTATATTGACTGGGGATTGACACTTTCATTTAGTTTTCTTTTTTAGTTCTACACATGTATTGCATACATGATCAAAGATAAAATGACACATACTTTTGTATATTTATAAAAGGACATGCAGGGGGATATTTCTGATTCTGAGTAGGTACCAGCTACAAACCTACTTTTTTATTAACCTATATATTCATTTAAATTATATGTCGTACCAGTAAAATTATAAAATTATTTAGTAATTTAAATTATATGTCGACGTGGAGTCAAATGGAGGAGGCCTTCGTTCAGGAGTGGACGGAAATAGGCTGAAGAAGAAGAAGTTGAAGATATGTCGTTCCAGTAACTACACATACATTCCTCAAACAAATCAAAGTGCTTACTTGTTATAAGGAATTGAATTCGTTGCCAACCGCTCTGCCACCGATTCATTAATTCATATCTCTCCAGGTTTCTCTGTACTGGACCTTCTGCATCCATTCATCAGCAACCCTCTTTATATCATCGGAGCATCGCATAGGTGATCTTCCTCTACTTTACTCACGTGGTCTCCATTCCAAAACCTTTTTGGTTCATCTCTGGTCCTTCACTCTAGCGATGTGTCCCACCCATTACCTTTTTATGTTTATATTTAGCTTAACTGAATTGGTTTACATCAAAAATTTAATAAATTAATGGTAAAATAAATAAATAAATACTTTATTTCAAAATTAACAGATAAAAACATCGCATGAAAAATGTAAAATAAATCAGAAGTAGATATGTATATAATAATCCATAATCCATATAAACCCAAAAAACTTGTGGCAGACCACTTAGAGAAATTTCTGTCGCGCGCGCACCTAGCGTCAACAAGTATATTTGTGCTAGGCCGAGTTCATCGCCCTCGGTGTCGAGCGTGCGACAATAAACCGCAACCGCGGTATGAATGTACGAGAGAGAGTTCGCGGACATTGGACTTGCCACCCCCTGGCGCCAGCACTAAAAAGGGAGCATGCGCATGTACACCATGTCACTTGCCGTCACTTCGTCACTCGACCACCGGTCGCTTCACTACGCGAGCACGATGGTACTTCACCAGATGAAAACTTGGTCACTTCGACTCGCTCGTTATCTAGAATACCTACTCATCGTGAGAAAGTTTCACAGTACGTGAATTATTGATCGTAAATTTACCTGTGAGAAAACTGTTAATTGTGAACAACATACTCGTTGTAAGTTAAAAATCATTCTTTCTTCTTCATATCCTCAAAATCACCGTCCTTGTAATCTTAATACAAACCGTATCAAATCTCCTTGATTTGATATTCACCTGTTTACCAATTGTTAATCAAATACGCTTCAAAATTATTCAATAAGTAAACAAATTCAAAGAAATCCCAACATGTTATGTTTTTTTGTGAATAAAGAATGATTTTTTAAATAATTAGGTACCTTTATATTTATATTTTAAGGATTTAATTAAAATATAAATTATTGATATTTTTATAATATTAACTATTATTTGGTTTAAATACGTGTTTTATTTCGTACTTTTAACCAAAACGTTATAAAGAATTGGACCGTTTCGATTTGAGCAAAATCCATACGTTTCTTGGCGGAATGTACATAAGTATTATTTTCTCAGTACGATTTATAAATACTTTTTGCGGAATTTTCGGTATCAGATTATAATATATTTCCTTCTACAATTTGGGCGAGGCCATAACGGGCAGACTTACGTTGTTTTGTGCTAATGAAGGTATGATTCGGTCGTTTATATGCAGATGTACAGAAAATTTTCCGACAATTTTAAACATTTAAAAAGCGTAGCGGAATCGAACAAATATTAAAAAAAAACAAAACAAAAACAGCAAGGAACAAAAGAGGAAACCGTAAGTGGCCAATCGTCATAATATTATTTTTATTACGGCTTCTGTTAACGGCATTGTAATCTGCTCAACTACAAAATGAATTTTCAATGAATTTTCCATTTTTTTCCGAATGAAAAACTTTGGTACGGAACAAATGATGGTGAAGTATAAAAATTAACGTGGCTTAAAAAACGAAACATTAATTTGAATTAATTCTTTTGTGTAAAGATTTTTCAACGGGTTTATAATTATTTGATTTGTGATGATTTAATTTCAAATTGCTTTTTTTAAAACTCATAGACACTGTATCGAGTAATAATTTGACACACACTCAATAACAAATAGTCACACTTTGGAGACTTACAGATTCAAATTTGTCAGTTATCTGGGCTGAAAGCAAATATTCAAATATATTAACATTACATTTAAGTATCAAATACAAACCGTTTTTCAATTAAATATATACATAGATCCAAATGTTCATGGAAAAATCGTTTTGAACGCACTAAGCATTCTCACAGAGATGTCTTTAGTAAATCATAGAAGATTGACGCTGTACTGAAGAAAATAGTTTAAAATAGTTTTAAAAACCATAAATACGTTTGATCAATCTTTATTTTCGATTGTTTAAACAGAATTCCTGTTATTAATGTGTTTTTCAGTTGGAGGATATGCCGATATTATATGAATGTATGCTGCGCAAGCACGGTACCTATGTATATAAAATGAATACGGAACGATTGATATGACGGGTGGGTAGTTATATATAAATATATTGAGAAACCTTGTTGTTCCAGTCAAAATTCAGAAACATACATTAACGAAATTGATTATACAAAAGAAGACGGGCCATTTTTGTGGTTTGTCTCCATTACTTTCTCATTTCACCCTTATATATATCGAGGGTCCTTTGTTACTTTCATTACACTCGTAGGTGTTGGGAAAAAATATCCCTTGGCAGAAGAAGTAAAGAGAGTATGAGTGTTAGGGTTACCACACCTCCTGTATATACGAAACTGTTCGTATTAACGATATTTTAAATCATCGTAACCTGTATTATAAAAAAGGAAATAGCTCAGAGCTGAGATGGATGGACTGCGTCCAGGGGAACCTGGACTACCTCCGCGTGGTCAATTGGAGACATGGAGCTGCTGACATATCGGGATGGTGAAGTCTTCTTTTAGAGGTCAGGTTCCACCTTGGGATGTGTAGGCGATGATTGGATTGGATTTGGAGACACCATTTTGATATTATAATTTGGGTCCATTGTACCAACTCATCCGAAAAAGGACATTACGCTACACTGTTTTATCACTGGGGAGAGTTTGCAATCTGCCAAAGTTCAATTGGTATCTTGAAAATTGATTGGTATCTTGGTTGTAAGTAGGGGGAAACACAGAATTCGGAAGATCGTTCCAGTCGGGCTGCTTTGTGACAGAGACGAGATGCAATTTTGGAGAGGAGCAGGACGACGCCCATCTACTAATATGCTCACAGATGCATATCACATAATAGTACAAATAATAACCTAAAGATTGCAACAAGGTGATACCCTTTGCCACCTATTGGCAAGGACTGAGGTCCGGCACCTGTAAAATAAATTAATACGGCTGCTGGGCTAGTAAAAAAGTTCTAGAAGCGACTGGCCTGTGCATGTTAATGTTGGATCTTATTTCATTTATTTACAGTTACAGTCACAATTTCAAATGAAAATGTATTTCATTAGAAAATGTAACACAAATTTAATGAAATTAATTAACAAACATGATTGATGATTTAGGAAAGGATTAAAAGGGAAGCTTTACAATACTACAACATGCCACCACGATGAGAGCTCCATTTAGCTATAATGATTTATCATAATATTTACATATTCACTTACATGCAAACGCATATACACAAACACATATATACATTAGAAAGAAAAGCTTATTGCAATGTTAAGATGCTTTGTATACATCACTTAAATATCCCTGATGATTCAGAAAAATCGGTATGTAATATATTTGGAGCAAGCTCTTTTGATAAACATTTTTTTGTGTTAGTAATTATTACGTACTGCCGGAATACTGAAGAGATCATTATTTTTGGTAAATCGCATAGGAACTATGAAAGGGTGCTGCGACTCAGTAAAACGTTCAACCATTGCGAATTTTATATTGGTTACTGGAAGTAATGGTAACCCTAGAAAGAGTGAGTACATCGCGGCTAAAACGATAACACTTGTAAACAATAAAAGGTGATTTATTCGATGTTTTAACGGTTATAGCCGAAGCTGTTTGGGATTATAACGCATGTTTTCCACTGATACCGCGATAAATTGTGGAAAATCTCCGGAAAGGAGATCTCTCTCGGCCACTTTAAATGTATCTTCGGACCATTCTGAGTGCTCCTTTTGACTATTCTTACGCGCGCCTTTTCAACCCATTCCGAGAGTCTTTTCACCATTGTCAATGATGGCGGTTATCCCCGACAATATTTAGGCGTTTTATTGTATGTGGCCGATATTTTATTTTTTACACCTGGCCTCATAGATTTTTAGCGCCGTTTATTTCAATGAAACATGTTCATTTGATTTATGTATTTTTTTTATCGAGTTTCTTTTTCAGAAAAAAATAAACATTAGCTTGCACCCTTAACAAATGGCTAGTATATTGTCAAATATAGGTAAAACCTAGGTGAAATATATCACAAGTATATTAATAAAAAAAATACAAAGAATCAGTTTTCAATCGGTACATAGTTCAGCAACTAATATTCATCTCTTTTTAGAGAAATAATGTTAATTAATATTTTATTAGAATTGCATCTGCAATGCCCCACTAAAGAAAAAACTTGTGCCAGGGCCAAAGCATTTTGAAATAGTGACACTATAATTTGGCTAATTCCCGAAATATATGAAATAACATTCTGCATAATCTAACTGTCGATTTTTTCAAGAGAACTTTGTTCTCCTAACATATCGACAAAGTTTCAAGCCAGGATATGTGCTATATTTATGGATTTACTCAAAATTCGGAGTAAAACACTTCGTGTGTCTGTGTGTGTGTGTCCGTCCGTCCCTTATAACTTTTGATCCGCTCAATTTACAGAGCCCAACATTTCAGAATAAATAAACAGTAATATGCCTACAAAACTTTTATACTCAGAATTTTGAAAACTTTTTTTATCCATTAGAATAAAAAGGAAAATTCGTTCTTCTCACCATTTTCTAGGGATGTTTTCTTTTACAGTATTATTTTTTATTTCGATTCCTTTGGTAACACTATCTCAAAATTATTTACCGACTTGTTGCCTTCTTAAACTCAGGTATCGAGATAGGGGGCAAGTCTGGTCAACCGGTGGAATCAAAACCTTCCACGCTTACCCATATCATGGATATAATTATCTTATATTTATCTGTGATCCAGAAAACCCGAGTGATAGATGCTTCCTAGATAGCTCTATTTTCTGACACAGATCTTGAATGCATTATATGGTGCCATGTTATTCAAAGCATTAAACACCGTCAAATAAATTTTGTATTCAACTCGCTCTGGACATATCAACCAGTGTTGTTCGTTAAATAGTAGACATATGTGACATCGTTATTTACATTTTTGTCTGAATAAATTCTACCACTGAAAAATATTCAATCGCAAAGTTGAGAAATGTAAAACAATTGCAATTATTTCAACACAATAGTCATTCATTATTATCCAAATGACATAATTATACTGAAGATTTTTACTTAATCGTAATTAAAACTTCAACAAAGGTAAAAATTCCAATTATATTTTTTACCTGGTCAATTTAATTTTCTCTCTCTAGTAATCCCAAAATTCTTGTGGAAAAATTATTCTTTAAAAAAAAAATAATTCATGTGAACGCTCAGTGTTTTTAATTCAACTTGTGACCGGAATCGGGAACATGGACCTCCATAAATCATGTTTTGGAAACATTTAACATGGTCGTCGCAAAAAACATTTTATGTCCAAAATATTCATATTCTAGCAAAATTAAAACAAGTTATATGCTATCACCGAAAGTGGTACAAATATACCCGTGAGCTCCAATTCAAAACCCTTTGTTATATTTTTTCGATTTGCTGTTGAAAAACTATGATATTTAAAGAGAGACTTTTAAAGATTGTATATATTCTGGGTATTTCTTCTTTTTTCTTTTCATTTTTTATTTTTGTTTTTGCTTAATCTTTTTCTTGTTTTTTTTAATTTAATTTTTATTGTACTTCACAACCTATTTATTTTGTAAATTTATATATTTTTTTTCTTGATATTTTTTGTTGTTGTATTATATAGGTACCTATTTATAATTATCTATGTATATATTTTGCTTCGTGGTTCATGAACATATGTTTTAATAATTTGTAATTGTGTATGTAAAAGCCCATTTAGGGCGTTTATATAAATAAATAAATAATTATTATTGTAATAATAAATATATACTAGTCTTAATCTTGTATATTATTATTCTGACGATATGCCCGAAACGCGTGAAAAATTAAAAAATTTCAATAGAACAAATACAAAGTATTTGTTTTGTATCTGTAATATATTTTTTATACGGAGCTAGCCGATTTACTAATGATATCAATAACAATTAAGCACTACAAATATTAACACTTAATTATTATTATAACCATTATATGTACACTTCCTCAAAAGAATTTGCAGATCAATGCGTAAATTGTAAATTATTTAAAAAAGCAAAATAAAATGCAACATACGCATCATCAAGCTTTCAATTGGGAATAGTTCACCCATTCAGAAACTTAACATATCAAAGGATTAGGCTCTGAGGAGGTCTCTATACAACCTATCAACCTTACTGATTCCCGAATATTAACGATTAAAAAATCTTTAACGATTCTACATGTATTCATTATTACCGTTTTATGTATTTTTATTATTAAGTTTTTCGATAAATCTAAAATATCTAAATTACGGATTAACGATTTTGGAATAATGCCAGTGGCTCAAATAATGAACGGTTATATTATTATTTTATGAGAATGCCAAATTCTTTTAATCTCGTTACCTAAAGCGGTGTATTTTCTATTTTTTAGATTTTATAGTATTATTAAAGATTTTATTTATTATTATTATAACTTTTTTCAAAATTTCTGATGGTGCCTATATTTAGATTTTCCAATTCATATATCTCAAATATTACCGTCGAAATGTGTATTATATTTGCAATATATGTAAATTCCAACAAGCTTTCGTTAAAGAAGCCTCGAATTTATTTTTTTTAAATCTTAACCGCCATTATCAATTTCTGTTCAAAAAATATAAAACTTTCCTACGACTTTTGCTTTTTGTGAAATCACTTATCAGCGGGCGTTGAGAGCATGGACTGTGTCAATATATACCTAAAGAAAACAAAAAAAAAATCCAAATATTATCGGAGAATCGTGTTGAGTTTGTTACGGAGCATTTCACCTTTTGGCTTTCAATGAGTGCCAACACAACACACGAAATATTTTCTCTATTTTATCTGGTAACAGTGAATAGTGCCGAGTCGGTGCCCTGTTGATCTAGAATTTATGATGATGGAAATATAGTATGTATTATAAATATACACGGTGTATGAATATACACGGTGTATAAATATACACGGTGTATGAATATACACGGTGTATGAATATACACGATGTATGAATTCCGACAAATTTTTCCACGTGATATCGAATAATCTACTTGTATTTTTTTACGATTTGAGCAAGAAGTTGTACGATGTGGCTAATATCCAACTTTTAAATAAAAATAGCTTTTAATAATATCAATGTTCACATAGTGGAAGTTTAAAAAAGAGCTATTATTTTAACATTTGAAAATAAAAGCTGAGTTTAATGCCTTTCTATACGAATGTAGTCATTGTTTAAAATGAAAAATTTAAAATGAATTAGATTTTAAGTGGTTATTGCAACTAAATATAAAACATGGCATCGGTACAGCATCTAACAATGCATTGGGATGTCGAATACACACACATTCAAATAAATTATTTCTGCTTGTTTATCGTAAGATATTAATAATCTCAGTTTTTGCCATATATATTTATAATCAATAATGTATTCAATTAAAATTTAACCGGATAAAATTCTTCAAAATCTCTGTGAGATGACTTGAACGATTAAAAAATAAATAATAATAATAATAATGATAAATATGTGAAAATAAAAAAAAACAAAATTCGTCAAACAAAACAGACACTAAATCATTGATGTTATGAATCGAAAAACTATAATATTTAGAATAAAAAAAAAATGTTTTGGATTCTACATAAATAAATAATAAATGTAGAATCCAAGACGTAGTTTTTTAACAGATTTTTTATTATCTCAATAGAGACGAAGTTGGAAAATTTACTGTAGGAGAACCGGGAAATCAAGGCACCTACAGGGCTTACGACCTGTCATCGGCTGGTTTACGTGATCACTTTATGCGCTTGCGCAACGTTCACCAATTATGCCTTTTAATGAGATCCCTATCAATTCAATTTTGAAAGTTCACAATGTACAATATATAGAACTTTCAAAATTGAATTGATAGGGATCTCATTAAAAGGCATAATTGGTGAACGTTGCGCGAGCGCATAAAGTGATCACGTAAACCAGCCGATGACAGGTCGTAAGCCCTGTAGGTGCCTTGATTTCCCGGTTCTCCTACAATAAATTTTCCAACTTCGTCTCTATTGAGATAATAAAAAATCTGTTAAAAAATATCTTTGACTCCCGACAGGGAAAAAAATCCAATGTTTGCGCATATGCAATAATAAAAATATTCGATTCCAAGACGTAGTGTTTGATTTTTATATTTATTTTTAATGGAATTCTGACAAAGAAATTATTCACAATTACATACAATATTTAGGTTTATATTTTAACCTGCATTTGTTATTTAAAAGTTTTTTATTCGATTTGAATAACATTGGTAGGTACCTATATATTGTTCAAGTATTCAAACAACAATATCGAAAGTTGTATCTCATGTGTTACACGCAATAAGTTATTTTAATTATTGTCAGCGCAGTACTCTATCTACTGTTGTATTGATTGTGAAAGTAAAAGGTATAAATGTACCTAGCAAATTTATTAACAAAATATATCAAAGCGAAATCTGAAGGACTAACCACTAACGAACGTATTGAAGTACAAAATCATTCATCATATTTTTTTGCTAGAAAAAATATTAGTGTAATAAATACCTACATTGAATACCCACATAATTCAAACTAAAATTATTATCAGTAATCTTTCTGAAATCATAAATATCTAGACATTTTCATAAATATATTTTATTGTTTTGGTTGTTTTTAATTATGATTCATTATTTGATTCAAACCCAACAAGTTCGTTGACTGAATCATATTTTTCGCGTTGACCGAATCAAAATTGAATCGATAATTGCCATTTACAAAACCTCATTTCAATTTGAGTCGGTAGATGCATGGAAGTGAACGAAGCGAGAAATGTATGTCAAGAGAGAAGAGTATGGCGTTCGGTTCTCTCTGCCCAACCCAAATAGGGAAAGGTTGTTTTAAGCAGATTTTGACAGATTTTATAGTGAATCCAAAGGTAATATTAGGACCATTAATTTAGAACATGTTTTATAAATATCATTATGTTTTTTAACGTTGCGAAAGCGCATAAAGTAATCACGTAAACCAGTCGATGACCTATAGGAGCCTTGAGTTCCTGGTTCTTCTATAATATTCCAACTTCGTCTCTATTGAGATGTTGAAAAGTTTGTAAAAAAAATCCAATGTTTGCGTATATGCAATTAAAAAAATATTCGATTAATCTGCTTTTTTGGCTCAGCCGATTAGATAACTGACACCTGAGCGAAAGTTCGATTCCCGGTGGAGACAGTTTTGAATTGTGTTTTCATTCTGGATTTGTGAAACGATAAATATCATAAGACTCCAGAATATGGTTACTTGGAATGGAATATGGGTACCTACGTGTTTAATATTTGACATAGTACCTGCTCGTTGCCCGAGATGCAATCTTCTTCTTCTTCCTCTTCAGCCCCTTTCACTCCACTGCTGGATAAAGGCCTCTTCCTGAGTTTTCCACTTCTCTCTATATTTGACGCTCTGCTTCCACCCATGTGCCACCAGTTCGAGAATATCGTCAGTCCATCTCCTCTGTGGTCTCCCTACACCTCTTCTATTATGATAGGGTCTCCAATTCAGAATTTTGGGGGTCCATCTATCATCTTTCTGTCTTGCCACATGACCTGCCCATTGGCACTTCAGCCTTCACACTCTTTCTGCAATGTCAGTGACCTTTGACCGACGTCTTATTTCCTCGTTTCTTATTTGGTCTCTCAAGGATACGCCCAACATTTGTCTTTCCATTGCTCGTTGAGTACACTTAAGTTTGTGGAGACTTCTAGGAGTAAGTGACATGGTTTCAAGACCGTATGTTGTCACTGGCAAAACACAAGAGTTGTACACTCTGGCTTTTAGGTTTTTCGGTATTTCCCTGTTACCGAATATGTGCCTCAACTTTCCAAAAGCAGCCCAACTCAGCTCAATACGTCTTGGCAGTTCGGCGGTTTGGTTTTCTTTACCCAATTTAATTTTATGTCCAAGTTATATGTATTCTTCAACAGCACCAATAGTCTTATTCCCAATGCAAATACTGTGCGAAGTTGGACTCAAAATCTTGGTTTTGTCTATGTTCATTTCCAGACCGATTTTTCTAGAGGTTTCATATAATTCTGCTACTATAGCTTCCAGTTCAGTCAATTCTTCGCTTATTATTACTATGTCGTCTGCAAAACGGAGGTGATTTAAATATGTGCCATCTATTTTAATGCCTTTATTGTTCCAGTTTAATGTTTTGAAGACATCTTCTAATGCCAGTGTGAATAGTTTTGTATCACCCTGTCTTACACCCTTCTCGATTTTGATTTTTTCTGTTTTCAGATTTTCGTTCACTTTTACATCCATAGTAGCATTTTCATATATATATATATTTAATCAATCTTATGTATCTAGAATCAATCCTAGCATTTTCAAGAGTACTTAAAATTGACCAAGTTTCTACAGAGTCAAATGCTTTACGATAGTCTATAAAAGCCATATGAATTTCAATATTATACTCTGTAGCTTTTTCTATAAGTAAACGCAAAGTTTGAATATGATCTGTGGTTCCGAAACCCTTCCGAGATGCAATATAAAATAAAATATATTGAAGATGTACAAGAAAATGGTTTACGCACTGCGAATGTTGATTTTTTTCTTCTTCTTCAAGGTGTTAAATGTTTCAGTATGAAAGAAAAACCTTTGAATGCGGGTCGCATTTGTTAAGAAAAGAAACTATGAAATTTGGCGAAATTCTCTCCATTGTTGTTGGCATCACGCAACAGCGAAAGTACAAAGCGAAGACTACCAAAAAAATATCGCCACAAAAAAAAATATCGCCCAAAAAACACACTCTGATACAAAGCGCAAAAAGAAGTACCTACTGACGTGAATTCCCTGAACCTCAATCTGTCTTTTTTCCTTTAACTTTTCCAGTTTGGCGAGAATGGACTCGGCCCAAATATGTACGGAGATTTGGCGAAATTGAATATATCAATCGGATAACGCGAACAATGTAGCCTTTGAAAAAGTGTTATCCATCATTATTTTCCCTCTGAACGGTCTCGCTGCCACAGTCCAGGACTTAGAGGGGGATTCGGATATCGGACAGAAATAATTCTTACAACAAAACTTGTGGCTTTTCGAGTTGAAAATATCAATAAGATGTTTTATAACTTGTTATTTGCTGTATTTTTATTAGTTTCATTTATAATTTTGACATAGCGCTGTTATATAAAACAACTCAAAACTAACTAAGGTTTAGTTTTTAAACTAAGCATAGATGAAAAATCCCACTTTAATCAAGATCATTGTCTTATTTTTCTTACCGATGCGCGATGCCGTATATTTTTTTTTATAACGTCAATTTATTTCTATGTAAGAATGATATCCGAAAGATACTTTATAATAATAATCTTTGAAATATTTAAAATATTTACGAATTGTGGTCAAAACATCAATAAACCACGCTTTGCTGTAAAAAAAATAATATATTTATATTCAAAGTGGATTCAATTCTAAAAATGCACCTTAATTTAATGAAATGACAAATCTATTAATTTTATACAATTTACGGTATTCTGAAGATTGAAAAATAAAGGAAGTATAAAGAGATTTATATGACAAAAGAACATCACAAGTCTACTATTTTATCCATTTTTTTAATCATTTTATCAAAGGTCAATCAGAAAAAGAAGAATTTCACTTAGTTAAAGCAACAGGAATGTTGTTTTGCTATCATAAAATAATTTAGACAAAAATAGGTGTACGAGTACTTATATTGTCGACGAGACAAAGGATTAAAGAACAAGAAGATTAACTTAATTAAAATGATTAAAAAGGATAATTAATCAAAAGAATTTTGCCACAAAATCTCAAGAAATTTTAATCTGTAATGTTATGATACTTCGGAATCAAATCTGAAAAAATATTATACTTAGTAACATATTAATTGAAGTAGTATTGCTTCAGTCTTCACAATCAATCGCTGTTTTATTCAGATTTATGCAACGTCTCATAAATGTTCCAGATGATTATGACCTTGTAAGCCGAAACGGTCGTCGGAAGTCAAATAAATTCATTGTGGAATATATATGTGTTCATATTCATCATAATTATTATGAAATTCCACAGTTAGGAAGCCATGTCAATCGACAGATTGAAAACTGCTGACATTATAATCTTAGTAAATATTGATTTCATTCTATATATTTATATATATTTCAACGGATATGAAACACGTTACTTCTTCTCAGCCGAATCTAGTCAACTCCTGGACGAAAACGTCTTCCATCTCATTCCATGCCTTTTCTCTTATTATGCCAATTTGAAACTAACCAAGTAAAACAGCAACGATTTAAAACAGGACAACTAACACGCTTGCGCAATTTTCACTATTTATGTATATCAAACATAAACGTAAGCATCTTCTTCTTCTTGATATACCCTGTCGAGTCCCTCCGACGTTGGCGGTCATTCGGGAGAAACTCACTGTCCTGTGCGGTGTGGAACAGATCCTCCACACGCCTTATTCCGGAGTCAGGAATGTTTCGGAGCCAGAGTAACTCCTTTCTCTCACATTAAACATACAATTACAAAATATATTTTTTCAATCAAAATTGAATTTCATTATCCATATCTTCAATTGAATTAATATATTTTAATGTAGGTATTTTCGAAAATTGCGTTTATTATATTAATAGTTAAATCAATGCTATTTTAGTTAGATTAATGTTAAAATGATAATACTGTCTTTAATGATTTATTAAAAAAAGTATACATTTGAGAAGTACTTACATGTTTTGTAATATTTAATATTGTTTTGATGTGTGCGCGTGTATGTGTATGTTTTCATGTACATATGTTCGTATATATTATGTATAATATAGTATTGTCTCAATATAGATGGGTCGGTGGCAGAGCGGTTAGCGCGCTGGGCTAGTAATCCAGTGGTCGTGAGTTCGAATCCTGCCTCGACCGATTTCGTTCACTTAAGCACAAGCATTTAATTGCTTATTTTAGGGAACGTAGGAAGATGTGTATCTACTTGTTTAACAAGGACATATTCATTTTTATAAAAAAAAAATAGCCTCACCTTAAGGCAGACGAAGCCGTTTAGGTGAGGTTATGATGAATAAAAGAGGAAGAGGAGGAATTTAACTTTAATTCTCATTGTTTTTCTTGTTCTATGTATACCATGCCTTGATAACTTTTTAGTTTCTTTTCTTTTGTTTAACTTGTATTATTACTGTTTGTTTGAATTAATAAAATTAATAAATACATTTGTATCTATTTTGTATGCTTGAGTTGTTTTGTTAAAAATAAATACCTAAATATGTACATTGGAGAGTAAAGAAAAAACAATCTACTATACCAAATGGACCCTATTCATTCGTCACAGCGTGATAATTTTCTGTTGTACGATCCTTCCTTCGAAGAAAAATTATCAGAGATTTGTACATAGGTATTAGATATCTATGTAGGGAATTCATAAGAAAATATGAGAAGACAATTTAGCAGCTAAACCTTTTGATATTTTATTCTATTCAGTTCTCAATTTCAGACCTTACGACCCTCGATTTTTCTTCTTTTATGAATTTATCCTGTGCCATTACTCAATGGGAGGAAAGCGTCCGCTATATTGCGTCCTGAGGATACCTACATACATTCATTTCTTCGTTTACTAGTATATATCATTCCTGGCCATTTCGTGTAATTGATTCAAATTGCCATACATTTTTTCTCATAGATCTAATACGAACCCTTTTTCATTAAGTATCTATACTCCTAATGGATTAGACGAGATGCGTTCCAATAAATATCGCTGAGAAAAGGGTAATAGTTTTGAAGTATAAAATAAATTCGACACTTTCTTTGATTTAAGCGATGTGCGCCGGACTGTTATTTTAACGGGCACAAGCGTATTAAGATAACATTTTAACACATAAACCATCGTGCGATTCTCCAATTTGCCTTGGCATATTCAAACATAACTCCGTTAGCACTAGAGCTCTATGATAATGTATTATGGCTCTTTATACTATCGTGTCAAGCCCATTCTTGGTGAAGTAACCAAATAATTAGAATAACTTCTGGTCTCTCCTAACCGTCGCGTCAGCTCTATGAAATACAGCGGGCAGAATTGTCTGAAGAAATTTTGTCTGGGAGACAACAATGGCTCATCAAGTTGTACACAACCTCCAGTAATAAAGCAAACGAAAGAAGAATTATTATACCTGGGCAGGACATGACATGGAAGTCTTCACAAAAGTGATCGGGGGACCTATAAAGAAATTCCTTCTTATTTCAATATACTATGTCCTATTCTGATTCGTCTAAATTTATACGTCTGAATTTTAGTATATGAGAAATGTCAAAAATTGACTGCATTTATACGGGACTCATTACGTTACATCGCGTGGATAAAATCCTTTTATCCACGGTCGGATTTGGATGTTTTTGTATTCTGAAACGAATCAGAATTCTGATAGTAATTTAATTTAATAATTTAATTTTTTATTTACTTATATAGAACAAACGGAGCACTCAGACCAGTAATGCCCGATCCAAGCACCTCAAAGAGAGCCAAAATTGCAGTACACAATGCAATTGTGGTGCCTACTTTGACGTTTGCCAGTGAAACATGGACCTGGCAAAAGACACATGAAAGTAGAATAAATGCTGTAGAAATGAGATCACTAAGAAGAGTATGTAATAGATCGATATATTATGATAGAATAAAAAATGAGGAAATAAGAAAAGAATGCAAGATGGATATTATATGCAAAATGAAAGTGAATGCCTTGAGGTCACTTGACATACATTTCTCGCTTAGTTCACATCCATACATGCTTTTCTTCTATTCTTACTTCTAACGTCTGCGTCTTTCAAAATTGTATTCATGTGATCGTACAAACTTTTTCTTGACCGGTCTCTACTTATCGTCTAATCGTTCCTTTTTTATCAGCCTTATATACCTACTTTTTTTAACAAACTACCTTAGGGCATTTATTTTCATCTTTTTTACGGTAACTCTTTCAATTATAATAATATCTTAGTGACACACATTTGTCTTAGTGACCTCATTTCAAGCGCATTAATTCAACTTTCATGCATCTTCTTCCATGTCAATGTCTCACTAGCATAAATATGTAAGAAGGATATATAGCATATTCAAAATGTTTTTTTGTACAAACATAATTACCCCGTTATCTTGAAGATAAAATAAGGACAAAAAATAGTGTGCGGAGTCGATCTTAAGGAAATTCCTTAGCCGTTTCAAAGAATGGAAAATGCAGTGAGTTGTAGACAATAAATTAAAACTTTTTAATAGGATTTTTATATAAACCTAGAAAGCTTTTCTTTCGATTTGTACTTATTTTCCTTTACTCAAAGTAATACACAACAAACAACTTATCGTAAAATACAGAGTTTCTCCGGAAAGTGGTAGCTTTTCAGATAATTCTCTTGAATTACTTTCTTCATAACCCCCAAATCGAGTGGTAGGTATTGAATAAAGAAACTTCACACGAAATATGTTTGTATATTTTGATTATAATATTCATATTCGAAAAATGCGATAAAGCGAATTTATAACCGTATCTCATTCATTCATACCATCACGGCATATTTCACAATGTAGGGTAACCAGTAACAGACATTTATTACAACCTTAAAAATGTAAGAACGACACATACAAGTATACCAACATACTCGGCTTTTGTCACCTCAAAAGGCACAACGATCGATCAACGATCTACAAATCTAATTTCAAAAAATCAAAGGCGATCTTCCGGGTTCTGTGTTTCCACTTTCTTACAACCCGGGTCTTTTTAAAACCCGAATTAATATTTACCTTAGCAGATTGCAAACCCTTCCCAACGCTACGTACTGCTTTTTCTGAAGAGTATACAAGACCAAAATCCTAATAGGTGGTACCCCCTACGTATGCATGTTAAAAAAAGGACAAGAATATCTATAGATAGACTTTTCTTACTTACGTTGATTTTTGAGACATGGAGTGTGACGAAGGACATACTGTGATTTAAATTTTCTGCGGAAAAAAATGGGTTTTAACTACATTATATTCATCAGGTTTGTGATTGTTAATATAAAATTTAATTCTATGCGAAAAATGCATTGCCACCTCAGGTATATGAATTGTTGCTCTCATTATTTACAAAAAACGAATTCTCTCAATAGATGGCGTTACAGCAAAAATAAATAAAAATAATAAGAATGTTGCTGTAGTAAAAATTCCTTATTTTCAAGTGAAAAGAATTTCAGTATTGCAATATATAGAACTTTCAAAAATTGAATTGATAGGGATCTCATTAAAAAGGCATAATTGGTGAACGTTGCGCAGGCGCATAAAGTGATCACGTAAACCAGCCGATGACAGGTGGTAAGCTCTGTAGGTGCCTTGATTTCCCGGTTCTCCTACAGTAAATATTCCAACTTGGTCTCTATTGAGTTAATTAAAAATCTGTTATAAAATTTAAGTTTTGTGTTCATTTAATGTTTTATATTTATGTATGTATGTATGGAAATGAAATAGCCATCATAACACCGGCTTTGCCTAGTTTGATGATGATTAAAACATGATACACGATAAAATACGATAAAACACGATATTGCTTTCTACATCATACACATACCATCACGCCATGTCCCTTACGGGGTAAGCAGAGAGAATCGAGCGCCATACTTCTCTATTTTTGCACACATTTCTGGCTTCCTTTACATCCATGCATCGTCTCATACATGCTCGTCGATTGTTCAAACTTTTTATGTTTCCTTCTTTCAAAATATCATTCACATGGTCATGGAATCCCTTTCTGGGGCGACCTCTGCTATTCACTCCATCTCTTGCACCCATGTATATTTTTTTGGTCAGTCGTTCATCGTTCATTCTTTCTATATGTCCAAACCACCTTAAAGCATTCACTTTCATTTTACATATAATATCCTTCTTTAACTTACATTCTCTCCTTTTGTCCTCATTTTTTATTCTATCATATATCGTTCTATTACATATTCTTCTTAGTGATCTCATTTCTACAGCATTTATTCTACTTTCATGATGTGTTCTTTTCCAGGTCCATGTTTCACTAGCATACGTCAAAGTAGGCACCACAATTGCATTGTGTACTGCAATTTTGGCTTCCTTTGAGATGCTTGGATCGGCCATTACTGGTCTAAGTGCTCCGTTTATTCTATTCCCTGCCATAACTCTTCTTTCAATATCTTTATCGGGTCTTCCATTCCGATCAAACATACTCCCCAAATATAAATATTCCTCAACTTGTTCTAGCCATTCGTTCTCTACTTTTATCATACAAGCAGTTATACTTTCAGTCTTTTCAAATACCAATATCTTAGATTTACTAACATTCATTCTCAGTCCATTTTGCAGGCATCCTTCATACACTTTATTCACTAAATACTGTAGCTCATCCGCACATTCAGCAATCACCACTTTGTCATCTGCATACATCAAATCACGTACGTTTACAGTACTTAGTTTCAGACCTTTATTTTCATTCTTCAATGTCCTAACGCAGTGATCAATATACAGATTGAACAGCCATGGGGATAAAACGCAGCCTTGCTTCACTCCTTTATTAATAGGGGTGTTATAATATTCTACATCATCATATATAATATGTATTCTAAATGTATTAAATAATAAGCACATTTAGTGATTGTTAACCTCGTTTATAACCCACTCATTTTTTTTTATTTAAATCTAATTAATATATAAAAAAATTGAATCTTTATTCATAATTTGTTGTTTTTGATGAAATCTGGTCAAAAATATAAACGTTTGAGTTATAAAAATCTACTTTGTTTAAGCCATAATTCATAACTTGCGTTACAAATCTCAATTTAATTACAAAGCTTACGTATTGTATCTACTTGTATTTATGTATTGTTTGAATGAAAAATGATCGAATAATTAGTGTTTTCCTTCTTATTATTAACGCATTAACTTAGCCGGGATGAAAAAATATTAAAAATGATATATCTTCTAATTAAAATCTTGCAAAATGGAGGGCAAATGCTTTGTTGTGCTCGTAAATACAACTCTGCGTAAACAAGATTAATTTTGCGCCACCCTGTTTTACTACGCAAATGGCTGAAATTACCCAAACGATTTAAGGGATGCCACACCCCCTTTAAATTACATTATCTTTTTTTTTGATGATATATTTTTTGTAAAATATTTCAGAGTCTGGTGTTCGCTTCTCTTTACCTACTCCAAACAAGGAAATGACGTGGTGGTTGGTATTATATTTGATATTTTTAGTTCTAGATCACATTAAATTAGAGATGCCACTAATTTGATAGCATTCAAAAAGCGTCTGAAGTCACACTTTCTATCCACATAAACACAAATTCAAGTCTTTTTTCCTTTATCCCTCTTCCTTTCTCCTCTCCTATCCTCCATCCAATAAACATAGTGTATCTATCTGATGTATTTTTTTTATTCTTATTTTTGTTCTTATTAATACATATATTATTTTTTGTTTTTTATATTTATTTTGTATTTTTGATTAATGATTCATTTTTTTTCTATTTTTCTATTTGTATTCTTCTATCCCTGTTACTGACTGTATTAACCATGGTGGTTGACTGGTACAGATTGCCTGCCGGCAATAAGTCCGCCACGTTGTATAAATCAATAAAAGTCTTTTATTATTATTATTAAATTAATGAAGCAGCATAATTATTTTGAAAGAAATAGTTACATATGTTCTCGTTATTTTATTATTATTATTAATAAAACGTTTTTTTTATTTCCATTTTGTCTACGAATATAATCCTAGAATAGAATATATCGTTTTATTTAAAGAATAACGTCGTTTTCCTGTCAAATCACAGTCTACCCCTTCGATCTGCTAAACGTACCACACTAGCTATCCACATCCACAATACATATGTTTTCAGCTGTTCTTTTCAGAAATTCAATTAGCTAGATTATGGAATTGCCTAAGTGATGAAGTAACCTTATCTCAATCCATACAAATATTTAAAGATGAAATAAAACACTTAACCTGTCAAATACTTCCTGTATATTCCTTCTTTATCATTCCACAACCTCCTCATTTCATCATTGCTTTGATCAGTGTTATTTTATACTCCTCACTACCCTAAAGAGATATAGTGGGGAGTTAGGCATTCGCAATTTTAAAGCTTATTTTTTATTATAGATTATCAACTAGCATCTAGCTGAAATTGAAGTTTCATCACAATGTATCTGTGTGTGCTGTCTACTATGTGCTATGTACATACGACGTTTTATTCTACTTTATCGATTATAGACTTATATACTCGTTCGTTTCGTTTCAAATTTTGCAAATTTGTATATCTTATACTCGCTTAGACCTAATTAGATTTTGAGGGATATCTGATCAGTGCTCCTCAATTTTTTAAAATGTCACAATATTTCAAAGTTACCCCAAGCTCAGGAAACGTAAAATTTAATATTTTTGAATTGCAAAATAAAACATATCACTTTTATAAAATGACATTGAAGAATTGTCAAGTTTTACATCAAAAAATAATTTTACAAACTCAAATACTGAAAATTTTCCAGACAAAATTTGAATACTTGAATGAGAAATATAGCATTGGCCATAACTCGTTCGTTTTTCTCTTTGTATTTTTTTATTCACTACATTCCTACCATTGTGCCAATTTTGGTTTAGAAACTTCACGTTATTCGGGCTGATTGGAAGAAATTGCCTTATGAGAATAAACCCACATATGTGCACTTACTTAACAAGAAGATGTATGAATAAATAAAAAAAAATATTATGTGGAACTATAATCAATTGCATGATTTGAAAAACCTCATAAAATCATCGAATTATTTATAATACCCAAAATTAAATAAAGAGATTGTTTCACTGTGAGTTTCGCCTACATTGTTTTGATAAGATATGGAAATAAATATATTATTTGTCTATGTAATTGTATTACTTCCTATTATGTAACAATATTATATGTTACTAGGAGTCAAGCGATGAGATACTTCTCATTCATTTATCATTATCACAGCAATAATTAAATATATGTTTTTATTAAAATACAACATAATGAATTCCACATGCGTATTTCACGTTTGTATAATAATAATATTTGTCGTTGCTTTCCTTATATATTAAAACATTTCGCAAATTTAATCTAAGGAAGCCCTTTAGGTGATTAACTCGTCAAAGTGACGGTTAAGAACTAATTGGTTATTACTTTTCATTATTATAACTCGTATCATAAAACATACAGTAGGTATGATATACTATCGTCAATGCTTATCATGCCGTTCCCAAGGAACGGTAAAACTTAACATAGTGTTTATTTCCCATTCGCGAAATTCGTTTTTACGGTTTTATCCTTTGACACCTTTTCTTCTTCTTCTTTTTCCATGAGATTTTAGACCAAGAGCCTGAACTATCATATTTTCGTCGTAGTGTAAAGACTGTTTTTTTTTCTGTAAAAGGATAGTTGGGTTGAGGCAGAGCGCTGGATTAGTAATCCAGTGGTCGCGAGTTCGAATCGTGCCTCGGCCGATTTCGTTCACCTATAGCGCAAGAATTTATGCTTGGTATAGGGAATGTGTGAAAATGAAATGTATTTCTTACAAGGACACATTCATTCTTAAAAAAATACCACAGCAGGTAACGATTGAATACTGATAATTCTGAGTAGTGGTGGCTTTCGTAAATAACAGCCTTCCAAGTGTTGATAATTGTTGAAATATGCTATTTTAACACGTCACGTCAGTGAAAGACAAATTTTAAGTCTAGCAGTCTCTGGTACCTACTTACTTTATCACGAATAATAAATTATGTCCATGCCGTTTTTCAATTAGATACTTCAGTCCATGCCTTTTTTCAAAATATGTTTTTGTTTCGAAGTACAAATTAAGTCAAAATGTCAAGTACAAATTAAGTCAAAGTCAAATTTCGTTTCATACATTTATCTACTAAATCGAATATTTTTTTAATTGCATGTACGCAAACATTCGGTTTTTGTCCATTTCGGGAGTCAAATGAATTTTTATTGACAAACTTTTTATCATCTCAATAGAGACGAAGTTGGCATATTATAGAAGAACCAGGAGCTCAAATCACTTACAGGGCTGACGACCTGTCATTGGCTGGTTTACGTGATCACTTTATGCGCTTGCGCAACGTTCACCAATTATGCCATCTTATTGAGTTCACTTATTAATGTAATTTTTAAATGTTCTATATATTTGAATAATGTATAACAATTCACCTGAAAATAAAACATTATTACTTTTGCCATCTATGAAGTAACCAGGAAAGCTTTTTGTAACGCCATCTATTGAGAAGTTCGTTTATTTGTAAACAATGAAAGCAACAGTCCTTATAAATGAGGTGACAGTGTTCTCGCACAGATGTCACCCCTGAACTGCGACAGAAATATTGTTTCATTTTTGGCTTGTTTACATACTCATATTAATGTGTATGTGAATCAAATATTTTTTTTAAATGCATATACGCAAACATTGGATTTTTTCCTTGTCGGGAGTCAAATGGTATTATTGGATTTTTTCCCTGTCGGGAGTCAAATAAAAAAACTGCTTTTTCCACGCTCAATAAGTTTTTTTATAAGTGTTTCTTTTGTGGTTTTGCTTTTATCTTTATTTGCACTCCAAGCTAAATGCCATCTGGTCTGAATGTAAAAATTTTACCGATATACTTTAACCCTGCAATTTGCTTCATGTACCATTTGCTTCAAGTGCGTGTGTTTGAGCGCTTTTAAATACTTAGATATAATCCAAATATTCAGTAGGAACTCTCGTTTGTCAGCTCAAAATAACTTATGTACCAAATTATATTTCTATTTTTAACGGTATTTCAACAATTGTCATCTTAATACTTAGGTACATGCTTTACTTTTAACCTTGGTTAAAACATCTTCTTCATCCAAATACAGCATAAGTTCCACATACCAATTACTGATATTTCAAGAATACACAAAGGGTAGAACATTTGTTTGTTAGTTGTATAAAAATGTCATAAGATAACAACCACTAAGCAGGTCCTTAAAATATGTACAGTTAAATCTATAAAGTATTTATAATTTAGTAGGTAATATTTATTTTGGATATCCAACAGTACATTAGAATATAATAACATAGTATGATATTAAGAACAATGGAAAAAAACAGTAAATGATAAACTGCGGTACATAATAACAGGACATCATATCAAGTGATTATTAAAGTTTTACATACAATTTTTAACAAATGAGAAAAACAAAATAATAGTATCATACCTGAAACATACAAGGAATAGTACAAAGAAGATTGTATTCTAGAATCATAACATGGGATTCTAACGTAACTCAAGGATTAACGAATAAGGTGTTGCAATCTTTAAAGAAACTTGGAAAAAATTGTAATGGTTTGAAGAAACATGGAAAAACGCGAATCATTCATTTAGTTATTTAAAAGCAACGCACAAATGGAGGTAGATATTTATATAAGAGAATAAACTAATGGCTCCATGAACGACATCTTGTCAGGAGGATCTCTCAGAGAGCGGGCGTTATTTTGGTTTAATCTCTCTTGTAAATTAGCCAACATCTTTTGTCTCCGGCGAGAATCGCTTATTTCCAAAACAATGACACGAGATCAGCGCCTGCTCATTTCAAAACGCCATATTTCTTCCCGTCTCACCATAAAACTACCCCCTGGATTTTAAATTAACGTATTACCATCTACGCCTTTTTCATTGCTTCTCTCTTCTGCAGTGTTGAGGAATACTTTAGCAGTACTTAAAACGAAGTCTTTTTTATTTCGCATAGTATTATTGCTTAACTACTATTACATAATATCAGTATAGACAATGTATAAAACAAACATTTAAATAATAATTAGAGAATTAAAAGATCAAATTAGATTTTAAAAAAAAACATAAAAAGGTCATATTTTTGACATTTCATGATCCTATAAGTTGAATTTTTCTTCTGTATATAATTAGTATAATAATTACGCTACTCCTCTCTCGGACACGAGTTTCTGTCTGTATCGAAAGAGTATCAATATTGTTATTTTGTTAAATGTAATATTGTTATGTTTTGTTTTGTTTTTGTGAAATGTTAAGTACCTTAATAAAATACAAATTAATTATCACGCATAAATGGATTTTTTTTTATAAAAACAAATATCCATGGAACGGGTGGACAGTGGACAAGCCTCCGGTAGCCGATTTTATAGCACGAAACCATTTTTGCATCCAATAGCATAATATAATACAACTTTCCAGTTTACACCACATTTTTGCATCCAATAGCATAATATAATACAACTTTCCAGTTTACACCACATTTTTGCATCCAATAGCATAATATAATACAACTTTCCAGTTTACACCACATTTTTGCATCCAATAGCATAATATAATACAACTTTCCAGTTTACACCACATTTTTGCATCCAATAGCATAATATAATACAACTTTCCAGTTTACACCACATTTTTGCATCCAATAGCATAATATAATACAACTTTCCAGTTTACACCACATTTTTGCATCCAATAGCATAATATAATACAACTTTCCAGTTTACACCACATTTTTGCATCCAATAGCATAATATAATACAACTTTCCAGTTTACACCACATTTTTGCATCCAATAGCATAATATAATACAACTTTCCAGTTTAAACCACATTTTTGCATCCAATAGAATAATATAATACAACTTTCCAGTTTACACCACATTTTTCAACATTTATTTCACTTGATATTTAAATTATATTTATAAGTAAAATATTTTTTTTATGTAGCTAACAGGTGCTATGTCAAATAATTATTTAACACGCACCCAATAACAAGTTGCCATATTCTGGAGACATACGCGGCGGTACTAATAACGAAAAAGTAGCGAGGTTGAACTATGGAATAAAGTGACTAAAACCTAACGGCCAAAAATCTTACTAATAACCAAGTTTTAAAACTTCTATTTTATTCCATGGTTTATATCACCATGGTAACGCTAAACCATCCGGTCCCCTAGTTTAGTGGTGGAATAGCAATAGTGAATTCGTGAGCTGTCAAAAGTCAAATAGACCGCACGTATTGTATTTTGTCATTTTTAAAGAAATACTTTTTTTAATTATGGACAACAATCTGTTTGATTATAGAATCGGCGATTTTGAAAGATCGTTTCAAGAAATTGAGCAGGTGGAAAGTTTTTTGATGACGCAAAATTTATAAGGTGTGTTCATACATAGGTGCGTTGTAATCCGTTTGTTGATTACGACGACATTAATTTTAGAAAAAAGTACAGATTTTCAAAGGCAGGAGTTAGACATCTCGTAGATTTATTTGGAAGAAGGCAAATAAATGAAGATATTTATTTTCCATTGACAATTGTTTTAAAATAAATGTAATAAGTTATGTTGAAATAATTTAAATTATTGGGAATTCAACCAAAACGTGACGATACATAAACAGTAAACCGTCAAAACCATGCAGTAAAAAAACAATGACAAACATAGAAATACGATGATTCTCGATAGATGTCATAGATGACGGCTAATAAAGTCATAGAGAATAAACAAAAAAATAGCATAAAGTAAAGAAAAATTCCGAAATTCCCGTTAAATGGCTGCGTTCACACACCATTCATTCCGTATTCCATGGTTTACTTAGTCCTTGTACATTTTTACATTATTAGTAATAACTCACTAAACCACGAATTAGTGCCTAATACGTGGTTTACGTAGTGCGAGGTTTAGTTGGCTAAAACGAGTTTTAACGAAAATGTTATTAGTACCGCTGACGATGTTTAACGTCTCACAGACCCTTGGATCAGCATTCAGATACTTAACTAACTGAGCCACGAAGACCGACAAATTTTACATTAGATTCAAATACCCAAGATAATACTTGCAGTAATAATGTTATGGATCTTATTTTTTAATTTTGTCAATACTGACGGTGTTGAATATGTAGAATTCCATAAAAATAGGTATTTTAAATCAAACAAATGATTTGGTCTACATATATATATTTTTTCCTGAATCCAGGACGACCGTTTCAACTTATTAGGCCCTTATCAACTGGTAAACATAGAAACTCTGCTTTTTCTTATATACTACTGTAAGTTTTAACATTACTTAAAAACACCTGCATTGACGTAATTCCCAACTATAATACAACTTAAAAAAAAATAATAAGAATGTTGTTCATAATTTCACACATAGATGGCTGTAGTAAAAATCCTTATTTTCAAGCGAAAAGAATTTCAGTATTACAATATATATATTTTTCAAAAATTGAATCGATAGGGATCTCATTAAAAATGCATATTTAGTGAACGTTGCGCAAGCGCATAAAGTGATCACGTAAACCAGCCGATGACAGGTCGTAAGCCCTGTAGATTTCCCGGTTCTCCTACAGTAAATATTCCAACTTCGACTCTATTGAGATTATTAAAAATCTGTTAAAAAATATCTTTGACTCCCGACAGGGAAAAATCCAATGTTTGCGCATATGCAATAATAAAAATATTCGATACAATACAACTGTTTTGAACAATTCATAATTGCAAAATGTACCATATATATATCATATATATGAAAGTATAAAAGAAAGTATATAAGAAAGAGCAGAGTTTCTATGTTTGCCAGTTGATAAAGGCCTAATCAGCTGAAACGGTCGTCCTGGATTCAGGAAAAAATATATATGTAGACCAAATCATTTGTTTGATTTAAAATACCTACCTATTGTTATGGATCTGTATAATTTACATATTATGTACGGAGATTCTTGTCTAGGCCAGAATCCAAAAAACACAGTTCAACATTCCACATCACTGAGAAAAAGAACATAAAAAATAATTGTTTCTTTGCGTTGTATAATCATTTTTTTGTTGTTTGTTCCAAAATATTTTGTAATTGTATAATTTAAATGCGAAAATTACAAAAATTGTCGCGGGAGCTGTCTGTTTAAATTTTGAAATGTCCCTCATGAAAATGAATCCAATTTATTTATTTCGACCTTATGAGATTACCAATTATAATAATATATATTTTTTTAGCTTAGTCGAATACCGAAATCATGTCCTAAACTTTGAACGTTTTCTGGAAGTTTTGAAGATCCAAATAATTTATGTTGCTTTTTATTCGGCTTAATTTTCTTTGGTTTGTTTCAAAATGAGAAACTTTTTGAATCGCGTATAACATTTTTATAATATTAGTAACTTAAACGTTTATTTAATGGAGATTTTAAGGTGACTACGTCAAAAAAATACCCATATTTTTTGTACTTAATGAACCATTTTCGTTGTGAGTTAAAGACGATTCAGGAAAACTAAATTTTCATATATTAAAGTAATGTTTAAAAAATTTATTAATACACCTAATATTCATTATTATGAAATAGTCTCTTTGAAGTTGAGGTCACTTTTTGGGAAGGAAAATGTGTTTGCTTTAAAGCTTATATTACATGAGATATCTAAGGAATGGCTAAGGAATCTTATTCCTTTATATTCACTTGTGACATATTTCAAAGAAATATATTTTCTGGCCAAACCGTGAATGTCTCATTATTATCTAAATCATAGAGAATATATTATTCATTCTTAATGACGCTGTTGAAATTCTTTAAAAATTTCATTTATTTGTAAGGAACGAATAGGATTCGAAACGTCCTTTTTACAACGTCATATAAAAGAGTAAGGCAAGTAGCAGGATTACTTTACATTTTCCTAATATATCTTGTATTACTAGCCTTAATATTACAAGTAAGAATACAAGACGTACTTGGTTCTTGTTCCAATAAATTTTTTAATTGTCGATTTATTCAAGAGAATTCATTTCTCTTAACATATCGACAAAGTATCAAGCCAACATACGCGAGATTTGTATTCAGGGTCTATATTTTTCACGGTTTTTCCAACTTTGAAGTAAAAAAAAAACTAAGAGACTTCGCAGCATATACATAAATGTTCTATATGCATGGATTTACTCAGAATTCGGAGTGGAACATTTAGTGTGTCTGTGTGTGTGTCCCTTATAACTTTTGATCCGCTGAATCCACAGAGCCCAAAATTTCAGAATATATAGATTACTATAGGCCTTCAAAATTTTTGTACTCAGAATTTTTGCATTTTTTCAGGGGTTATCAACTATTGAATTTTTACTTTATTTTTGCAAATATCTCAAAAACGATAAAAGCCAGAAGTCTGAAAATTGGCATAAATATAGACAAATACAAAACTCAAATATGTTTTTTTAAGAAGTTGCTAAAACATTTTTTAGGAAGAAAAACATTCCCCAACTAGATAATTTAATTTTCTATAAAAACAATGATCATTGTAGTAGTACATCTCGAACTTTTTTAACAATTTTTCTAAAAATTGAATTTAGTGACGACATCGTTTCATACAATTTGTAGGGCAGTATCACTACACAATATCTCACTCAATAGTTTGATACTTAATCTCCAAACATACATGGATACCATCATGCTGTTTTCATATTCTGGGTAGATAAAACAGACTGACCTCCATACTATCCTATCCTGACATACATACCTACATGTTTTATATAGAAAACAAAGTATCTTAAAATATTTATAAATTTGTGTTGAAGTTTTTATAGATTGGTACGTATTCTTCAATAATACGTAATATCACCATCGACAGTTGGATCTCATGTGCTACGTGCAACTAGTGATATAATATTTCATTCTTACCGAAGAGTAAGATTTTTTTATTATTTCCAAATGATGTTTGATTTTTTTTTTCGTTCAAAAAACATCGTATGAAGGTAAAATATTTTCTTTTGAGTATATTTTTGAGTCATCATTTATTAGACTCCATGGCATTTTCTCGGTACTTCGAAGCGGATTTTGCTTGATGGTACGATTATTTTTTTTTCTCAAGGACACAAGTTAAGTCAGGATACTGAAATTGAAAAGGAAAGGAAGTAATTTCCTTTTGAAGTTAATTGTGCTACATAAAACTTTAACAATAAACTCAAAATTTGATAAAGCACTTAAGAAGGAGATACGGAAAACAAAATAAAGCAATATAAATTAATGTCTAAACAGTCATATATTTTCACATTAAAATCTCAAATGAAAATTTTCCATTAATGCGAATAAAAGAGCTATTTTTTTTAATATATATTATGGAAATGAGCTGTTTATACTTTTGAAGATAAAATTTTCTTCTACAATAGACAATTTTTTACGATAATACGAATTTTATGCATTGCCCGATTCTGGGTTTTTGTATAAATTTAATGTTTCAGTATACTTAGGTCAATAGAAAGAAATTTTGTGATGCTTTTACAGTAAATTACAAAAGATTCAGACCATTCAATCCTGTTTTGCGAAACAACAAATACATACAATCAACAATTTTACAAGTTTACACACATACACCCGTACACACGCAATTTACACAAACAGGCGTGGATTGACTGACTTATGACTACGAAAAAATTGGGTATTTTTTTTTTTTTTTTTTTAATAAAAAAATGAATATGTCCTTGTTAAACAAGTACGTATACATCTTCCTACGTTCCCTAAACTAAGCATAAATGCTTGTCCTATAGGTGAACGAGATCGGTCGAGGCAGGATTCGAATTTAAATCTATATTTGACGGCTAAATTCTTCCCTTCCCCCATACTTCATGTTTACTCCCTTGCCGTTTCGCATTTTACTGTATCTCAAAAAATATATTGTTTATATAAAACCAGGCGAATTGTTACAATTTTTGTTTAAATTGTGAATCTAAACCATTAAGGGACCAAATCAAATGCACGCAAAAAGTTACATCACTATCTGTCCAGTCGTTTAGGAGTTAAGTGACATACACACGTACTGATAATATCGGCATCAGTCTATTGAAGACCATCGTCTTCAACAGACCGAGTAGTATTTAGTACTACCACATATTCGTTAAAAAAAGCTCAACCGCTATATTTTCATTTATTTTTAATACATTTCAGTAGCGTATCGATTTGAGTACAAGATCGTTCCATAGATTATTATCTATAATTTTGAAATAAAGAATCCTAGCAGTGGTCTGGTCTCCTGTGATGTACATAATATATCATCCCCTCGGGGAAATATAAAAAATCCAATTCTGCAGATTAAATGTCAATTTGTCAGATTTACTTGGAGTAGGTTATTAAAGCTTCTTATGGCCAATAAAAGCTCCCTGAAGAGCCAACTTTCCCCACCCCTTTTCTCTCTTTCTCTTCCTTTCTTCTCCATTCATCCATGTATAAATACCTAACATAAAATTAATTTTCAGTTGCCATCACATACAAAAACGAAATTCGTGTAGGTATACATTATGTTCAGCTTAATTATGTAAGCACATTTTTAATGGTTATCTGAAATTGATCATTATTTTAATAATAAATTATATTTAAAAAAAATTATAAACTTGGACATACCTACCAACTACTTAAAACCCAGAATAATTATAAAACAAGGGCCTTACTTACTATTTGCAATTTGTATTTAAGCTGATACTTATCCAGTTTTTTGTATGACCGAAACTGACAGCATCGGTTTAAACTCATATTTTAAATAGTAAGTAAGGCCCCCGATGTTTATTTATTTTATTCATTTGATAACTTCTTCTTTTTCTTGATCTTGTCCTACTTTAGGTAGGGTCGGCTCTCCTAATCCTTTGCCGCCAGGATGCTCCGTCCTGTATTGTCGGATCTGTTATTTGGGCTTTATCAATGAGCTTACTCATACTACCCTACCACGTAGATAGTGGACGTCCTTTTCCTTTCCTGTTTTCTTCTTGAAGTGTTAGAGCAGTTTGCACTACATGATCATTTGATTCATTATATTTATTTTATTTATTTTATGCATTTTTTTGTACATGTTTAATTTATTTTTCTTCTTATAATTATTTTATTATTTTTTCTCTATTGAGATAATTAAAATCTGTTAAAAAATACCTTTGACTCCCGACAGGGAAAAAAATCCAATGTTTGCGCATATGCAATAATAAAAATATTCGATTACTTACACATTGGTACAAGTAGGTAAATAAGACAAAAATGACCTTAAAAGTCTGGCGCAATTCAGGGGTGACTTCTATGCGAAAAATGCATTTGTCACCTCAGGTATAAGAATTGTTGCTCTCATTATTTACAAAAAACCAATTCTCTCAATAGATGGCGTTACAACAAAATAAATCAAAAATAATATGAATGTTGTTCATAATTTCACACATAGATGGCTGTAGTAAAAATTCCTTATTTTCAAGCGAAAAGATTTTCAACAGTTGGATCTCGTGTGTTGCATGCAACTGGTTTGTATTTGTGGGTTTATAGTTTTGTACTTATTATTCAACTATACGTACTGTCGCTGTCGACGGTTGGATCTCGTGTGTTGCATGCAACTAGTGACACCGACTGGAAGCCTCGTAGCATGTATGTTCCCATACATGGAATTACTCAGAATTCTGTGAGGCATCGGCTTAGAATAGTGCTTCCACTCTTTTCTATTATTGTTTTCGAGTGTCCCGTAAGAGCCGGGTAATCGAAAATACAACCGGCAACAATTGTAACATCTCACATAGTTCAGCAATGAGGTTCACCACCCATTCTGAATATAGTGCCTTTTGAGGTGAGACGAGACTGGTGTGTGGGTTTACACATATATGTTGTGCTCCCTTTTATAAGGCAATGCACACCCGCACACCTTTCGCTGGTTACCCCACATTGTGGGATATGCCGTGATGGTATGTATGTATGTATGTACAATATATAGAACATTCAAAATTGAATTTATTTTATTTTTATTTTTATTTTATTCAGAAATACAACAGCTTATACAATAATATGATAGTACAGTAAGATAAAATTGTTGTTGATAACGCCAATTACAGTATTTCCTAGTGGGTGTTACAATATAATATAATATAATATAACATAACACAATACAACACAATACAACACAATACAATACAACAAAGTGTTACATAACATAATATAATCTTCACTGCTAGACTGCCCATGGAGATGGATACGACGTGATGGGACACACTGCGGGGAGGGGAAGGGGGGACGTATATATGTAGTAAATCGGCCCGCGCAACGTGCGACCACAAACATGCCACTATACAAAACATTCATACTTATGACGTGTAGTTCAAGAGACTATATATCCATTTATCGATTTTAATAGTTCTTTTTTATAGGATGCAATGTTTGATGAAAACAGGTCTATCTTTGTATTGGTCATACAGTTATTGTTGAAACTAATACACGCTCTATTGGCAAATGTGTTTAATATATAGTTTGTTCTACAGGATTCGATATAAAATAGTGTTTTATTTCTGTTACTTCTAGATGGACAGTGGAAACGAATTGCACTCAGGAGTGCACTACTATCGACTATATTATTTAAAATTTTGTACAAGTAGACCAGATCAATAGTCTTCCAGTGATTTTATTTTATAATGTGTAAGTGCTTGATCATAATACCGGAAATACCGACGGTTTCTGAAATTGTATTGTTTTATGCATTTTTTTTGTAATCTCTCTATGGCATTAATGTGGACAGTATAACTCGGGTTCCAGACCGCAGAGGCAAATTCCAAAAGACTTCGGATTCGGATTCGGAATTGATAGGGATCTCATTTAAAAGGCATAATTGGTGAACGTTGCGAAAGCGCATAAAGTGATCACGTAAACCAGCCGATGACAGCTCGTAAGCCCTGTAGGTGCCTTGATTTCCCGGTTCTCCTACAGTAAATATTCCAACATCGTCTCTATAGAGATAATTAAAAATCTGTTAAAAAAAAAAATATTTTATTTTTTTCATTTATTTAATTGATATTATTTATTTTATTTACCTATTTTGTTTATTTTATTCATTTTATTTATTTTATTTTCTTTATTTATTTTATTTATATTTATGTAATTTTTTTTATTTTATTTTATTTTATTAGTTAATTTATTTAACAGATGTTTTGCTAAATTACACTACAAGATATTATTTATACTTATAATAATATGTTTGCAATACATCACCAAAAAGAAAAAATGTTATGCTTGATGAGACAATCACTTGATTATAAAACAAATATAAAGAGAAAGTTATCAAAACAAGTAAAATATTAACAAAAATCTAACAAACATTCATTTTCAGGTAATCGAATCAATATTTGTCATTTTATTAAAAAAATATACCATGTCTAAACATACATACATGCACCATTTGAGTTGTTTGATGCATTTTTAGTTGAATGTTTTATTTATAAACATTTTTGATATAACCTACCATAACAGATAATAATTCAGTTTATAATTCTGTATAACTTGAATTACTTATTCAAAAAAGTCGTATTGCATAGCCAAATATATTTTTAATATATTTCATAATTTTTTTGTGTTAAAAGAATCAAAAAAACTTTTGTTTAGTTAATATATTTTAACATACTTTTTAAAATATGTAAACATTATTTAATACCATTAGTTTTCCTGTAACGTAGGAAACAAATTGTATTCTTTCCTTTCATATTACATGATGTGATTTGACGCAAACGTGAAACATATGTTATAGTAACAAACTCATTTGACGACAAAAAAAAATATGTGTGTAACTTATATCGACCAGTGTGACGTTACTTCAAATAGCTTTAATCGTTTAATATTATTATAAAATTATAAAAAATATAAACTTAAACATTTATCGTTTTAATTCACATCGACGGTGGTTATTTCTATAATAAATTCAATTAAGCCTCACTTATTTTAGTGTACGTTAGCTACTTCGTCAGATTATTATATACGGGGACAAAAATGCAGGTAATTTAATAAACCCTGATACAAAGAAAACTCCGTTATATAAATTACTCCCCCGAGTTAATGTATACAGGGTGAATAACCACCACTACAACCGCTCTGCCGCCAGAAGTTGCGTTTTAAGTCTAATGCAATTATTCGGTGTAGCGTTTTGACCTCGTTTATTCAAATACCTGAGAAGGGCCAGCGGTCTAGAAAGCGGAGATTAAAGCGGAATTATAATAACAGCGAGGAAATGAAGAAAAATATCATCCCCGGTACATTACTTTCTGGGTGCCGTGTTGTAATTAGAGCCCAATGAGCCGGCAGGGTGTTTGGGAATAGTGTGGTTCAACTTTACGACCGAGTATTTTTGGTCATGTTTTTGTATTCAGCTGGATCTTGGTCATTTTTGCTTGTTCCAAATATAACTTTGTCCCGAGCTTGAAATGAGTAATACAAACCATCAAGCCATGTCCCTCTCGGTATAGGCAGAGGGAACCGAACGCCACATGTTTTCTACCTTGGTACATATTCATCGCCTTGTCAATATTCATGAATCTTCTCATGATGTCTGTTGTTCACGCCCAAATGAATAATTTACAAAAAAAAAATTTTTTTGTGACGATATAAAATCCAGATTTTTTTATCTATTTTGATGAAGTAGGTTTAAAAATTAAAAACTTCGTATTTTCTTTCTTACAGTAATTCACCTTATACTTAAATATTATGTGGAATTTTCAAAGCAAGATCATTAAGGGAACTCAATATACCTACTAACATAATTCAATATTTCTTCAATTCAAGATATCTGGGCAAGATTCCCAATAGACACATAAGTTTTGACTGTGTTTTTATTCTAGATACGTGCAACTATACATAATAGAAGTATGTAGAATGTACACGCAACTTTGGGGTGCGTGTTAAATTAAGCGTGTAAGCTGCCTTAGAAGCAATGCAATTAATAAACGAGTGGGTTGTGGCCAACACTAAACTCTCCACTACACAATGAAGCTTCCCTGCTAATATTACACTCTAATATCAATATGAAATCAAATATGTAACTAAACATTGCTAAACATAAAAATTCTCCTATATATTTTTCATACAAAATATCGATTAATAGAAACATAATTATTGAAAGGATATATATTTTTCTTTTAAGGTTGGCAAACTCTGAATGCAGTTTTGTGAAAATTCTTTTTTTTGCATAAATAATTCAAATAAAATGAAAATATCTCAAATTTCCAGGTCGTAAGAACATTTTTTAACAGATGAAATCATAGAGAAATAATTAGTTGTTGTCTATGGAAAACTAATCAGCTCTAAGTTTATGTACTTCACACATATGGTATCAATATGAAGTTCATCAGTCATTTGGTTTGGGCTGTACAGAGGACACAAATTTTCAAATTTGTGTACGGCATACGGCATACACACAAAAACATCACAATGAAACTCAAAGTATACACTCTCTACATGATACCCATTGAGAAATTGATGTAAAAAAAATACGCTTAAAAATTGTGAAATCATGACTCTCCACTATTCCATAGTTGGTAGTGGAGAGTAAAAACAAATCATTCAATACATAAGTAGATACTAAGCGTTGGTCAGCTTTGGTATGTACAGCGTTTCGAACTGACCCAGCCATGTCTGGTATCGGCCATCACTAGTAAACAAAAATATTCCTTAGACACCTCGACAAAACAGATACTTTTGAGTCATGCGGAAAAACGGTCACGTTTGGCACACACCCAAATCAGTTTTGTAATATTATATCGTTGTGTTGGTGATACTTTACCTACTTTAAAAACAGATTTTGTGTCTGTGGTATCTGTGTGAATTGGTTATGGACGAAAGAGACACCAGTGTTGTGAAAGAGATGGATGGTATAAATGGCGCGTAAGTTGGTGAGCGGCCATTTCGATATATGGCTCTATAGATAGCAGGTTAGATATAAGTATATATTGTAAATAGAGATAGATACATTGTAATCTTCACTGTGTAAATTATTGGGAGATTTCATCCCCCATAAAGAGAATACAAGTACCTACCTGAGATAAATATTGTGAACATCTCCCCTCATTGAGAGGATATATAACGCTAGACCTAGTGACTGAAAACATGATATATTAAAACCGCCTAATGCTTTATAGAGTTACGCGTTAGTAAGGGTAACTATCACGAGCGTTAAAAATGGTTTATATGTGATTCAAAATTTGTTGATTTTTTGCATTTTAAGAACAAACCTAACTTTATTGAAAAAAAATATCGGTCATTCACTTCGATTTTAAGCACTCTCAACATATTAAAGATTTGGAGTAATAGACATGGAGTAATTTTAAAAAATGTTGTAAAAAATGTTGTAAATCCGTATCCGTAAGTTTTTTACTGTGTGTGTGTATGGAGACTTACGATACTAATCGTCTCACAGATCCAGACTGAAAACACAATTAAAAACTGTGTCTCCACCGGGACGAACCCGGGACCCTTGGATCAGCAGTCAGGTACCCAACCAACTGAAAAACGAAGGCCGACATTATGAACTGGGTATTGTTTCCGTTCTTCGTTAGGTAGGCCACTACTTCAATAAAAAATATAAAAGACTTATAGCTCACGCAAAACAGCTCAACCAGTTCAAAATGCCCATCATAATAATACTAGTCATAAATCCAATCCCCGACGCGATATGACATTATTTCAAAATCATACAGACACGATACAGACAAGATACAAGTACATGACTATACCTTGATTCAACAAGATGTCAATGTTATATTTCAATTATATAATCGGATAACGACGAGGGATGACATTAATAAATACTTCGTGGGGGGTGTAAGAAATATCACTTTTCGATTTTCCTTTCCATATTCGTCTTCCTTTCTTCTTATTTCATGTGGAAATTTAATTATTTCTTCCCAGACAGTTTTCCCTCCACGGGTACATTTTTCAAGTTTATCATAACGCAACTTCCTACAAAACTTCTTCCAATGTATCAGAAAAAGAAAGAAGAGGGATGATTTACTCTCGAGAGGGAGGGGGTTGAAGGGGAAGTTGGGCGGGGGGGAGGGGACTCGCGGGAGGGGGTTGCTGAAGTTTTCCTGTTTGATTTATCGAGAAAGCGTTTGTGTGTAAAATGAATATTTTAAGCCACTTCTTTTTTTTCTTAATTCTTTTTTAACGCTGCAAACTTTCCCTCCAGACCGGGGAGTGGAACATTCGCGAAAAATAACCTTTTTATTATTTTACCGGACGGAGATTCCTACACTTGTGATAGCCAAAGTCTTGTTATCATTTATACAATTTAGCGTAAAATAATATTTTTCCTCAGTCGTAACCAAACATGTGTAAAGCAACCTATGAACGAAACAATAAGCATATAATTTATTCAGTTACATATAAGTCATATGAGATACAAATTGACACGGTAAATAATATTCCCCTTTTAAATGGTAGCTATAAACAAAATATTATAAAACATTTATGCTTTATTTAGGGAATATATGAGGATGTTCATATATGTACTTGTTTCAAGGACTTATTCATTCTTTAAAATTGTTCCAATGACATTATTTGTTTGATTTGTTGAGTATTGATTATATCATGATCATTAAAAATATGCAGGCATTTATAAAATCGCATCCATAAAAAAATATTAAAGCATCTTTAAAAGAGCATGCACAAAAAAAACTAAGTCATCTTTAAAATCGCATCCACAAAGGTTAAAAGGTTATACATCTAACAATGTTTGAAAGCACATAAAGTGATTATTTCGGCTGGTCGATGAAAGCCTTAAAACGTTGAACTAACTTACTCAGTCTCTTCTTGAGTTCAGTATTGGACAAAGGCCTCCCGCTTGGACTTCCACTGGTCTCTCTCCTGTGCCATTCTTCTTCATTCTGGACCTGCCACTTTTTTGATGTCATCAGACCATCTGGTCTGGGGCCTTCCCACGCTTCTGCTTCCTGTTCTTGGCCTCCAGTCCATCACAACTTTTGTCCATCGGTCGTCCGACACCTGAGATATATGACCCGCCCAACTCCATTTTAACTCCGCTATTCTTTAAAAACTTTAAATAAACCCTTATTCTTTATTTATATTATTCTTTGTACCAACAACAATTGCACAAAGGTAGGTATGTTTGCCATAAGGCGATTTCTTCCAGCCAAACCAAGCAACGTGTCTCTATTTATTTATTTATTTATTTATTTAATATACAGAGACACCAACAGAACACAGAACAACACAAACAAAAAAAAACATGAAACAAAAAAATAGAATCTCCAGTGCTCCAATAACAGGTATCTCCAGCATGGCTATTGTGCATAGTTAGGTAGGTACAATCAACGTCTCCTGACCATTCAAGTTATAAAAAAGACATTACTTTGCACAGTTAAAAGGAAAGTTTAAAATACACATATACATATATGTAGGAAAACAAAAAGAAAACAAATGTTGAACTAATAAGACAAAACAAAAAAAAGAAGGAATAATTGAACTGAGACAAAAAAAATAGATTTTAGCCCAGCATATTTTAAAGAATAAAAATAAGCAATTTATCATGGATCAATTTCTATGAAATATGTACGTCATTGTCATTACATTAAATCGTAACAACGATTCAGACGCAACGTCTGAATCTACCAATACAATGACACTCTGACACGGCAGAATGTCACTGTATTGGCAGGTGCCTACGCGAGTGCAATGTAACAATGTCTCTATGTTGAAATGTATGAAAAACCCCGATCAAATTAATTTCATACGAACTTTATTGAATAAAATATACATTATGTTTCAATATGCGTGTATAAAGAAGAAATCTTATTGTTATTCATATAAATATGATGCTGTGTAGCAAAATGTTCGTTACAAAAAATGATAATAAAGCAAGAGAAACATTAATTTGACAGTCATTTCATACGAAATTATTTTATTATACCCAAAGATTTTTTCCCTTTATTTCGTACAAAAATCTGATAGCTTTGACAAGCGAGGAATTTTAATAATAATAATATGAATGTAAACACGTAACATGGTGGGCATGTTGTATGAAGTTATAAATTCAATTTTGTTTTGTATTCGAAGCAGAAAGCAGGATTTTATTAATTTGGAGTTCGTGTTACGTTTAAAAATTAATTTAGCGTTCGTGATAACGCGTGTCTACGTTTTTATACTTGTAACGTGAAAACGCCTACATAATGATATTGTGTAAAGTTTTTATCATTACTTGCGTCATTAAAATATATTATTTATTTATTTTCAAGTACCATCGCTTTAAAGGGACAAATATAAATACGATGTAGACACCAATGTATATAATATGTAAGGATGAAAATATAAGCACGGATTGTTAGTAATTGTGAAACTATTTTGTGTAATATTTTGCGTGCAGCAGTGTCTCACTTCTCGTAAAATATGTGAAAATACGTGCTTTCTCGATGCTAGTTGAAAGAAAACTGAGACGTTTTGTAGCGTGGACATAACAAATATGCAAAATACGGCTATCGTCATTTGTAGGATGCATGCATCCTACAAATGACGCATCCCTGGAGGATAGCCTAGTCTTCACACCATTTTTTTAAACATAACCTACAAAAGTATGGTAAAAATACCAATTAAGTCATTTATTTTAATATTTTAGTTACTTTTTTTAATATACAGTGCAACTGGCTCACGCCAGTCGCAATTATAACTACAAACAAACCTAACCAACCTATTTTTACCAAACTTTTGTAGGTTAGGTTTACTAAAATGGTGTGAAGACTAGGCTATCCATCCGTGGACAGAAGGCCTAATTTTTTCAATTTTTACATAAACATTACGATATCTACACTACATAGCCCACATGTATATGCATATCATAATGACCTTTATCACCTTTCTACTCTGTATGAAATAGTTTAATTTATATAGTTAAGTTACTTGTTTAAATGTAAATACAACCTATATGGTCAAAGCGTACCCCGATAGAAACGGGACAAAATCGCTAAGGGTAAAGAAGACAACCTATATATCTCTTTCTCCTGTGAAATAGTTTAATTTATATAGTTTTTAGTTTAATTACAATTTTCTTTTTGTGCACTACGAATGATTTATTTGTTACGACCGTTTTTATAGCGACTGCCCCTTCCTCGAGATAATAATATCATCGTTTTATTTTATAAATCTTCTTCTTTTTCGTGCCATATCAAGTCCCACAACGTTGGCGATGATTGCTGAGAAGCCATCTTGATCTGCTGCAGTCCGGAACGATTCGCCAACGTTATTTGATTTTATACATATTTTTAACTATTATAAATAATATGAAATCTATGTATGTACATTGAGAGCCATGTATGGTTAGGAGATTTTTGAGTAAGTAGGTATATTTTAATATACCCAAAATTCAATTTTCTACCCGGAAGACTGCGAAAAAATGGAATGACAAAAAAAAAATAAGCAAGCAATATAGTCCATTTTCGAATCCTGCCACGATTGATTTCGTTCACCTATACCTAGTACATTTATACTTAGTTTAGGGAATGTATGAGGATGTATATGTACTTGTTTCAAGGTCATATTGATACTTTTTTTTATTTAAATATAAACATAATGTATTTAGGTATGTCGTCTCAGAAAGCCACAGCTTAAAGTTATATATTTTAATAATAATGAACACTTCCTTGCACTCTGCGCAAGTGGCGAGTTTAATGCCGTATGGCAATTTTTAATTCCAACCAACCAGTGTTTACAGCCCAGAGAAGCAATATTTGCGTGAGATATAAATTTAAAAAAATATACATTTCATTGTTTGTACGAAAGTTGAGCCAAAAATGCTTTCTTCAATTTAAATTAATGATTTTACAAGAATAGATAACAAAGTTTGAAAAACTCATAAAATAGTACATGAAAATACAAAATTATAAAAATATATAAAAAAAAATATTCATATACAGTTCACAAGTATGTTTCAGGATGAGGAAGAGGGATCTTTAGTGAATGAAGAGGGGATAGTTGGATAAGAACATCTATATCTGTTTTTGATAATGTTGCGAAGTGTCATGAAAAATATCTGTATGTTTGAAAAGTATATTAATATCACGCTGAATTCTAAACATACGTGAAGAATATCTGTAATTAGTGTGGCAAACTGGTATGACCTATTTCAAGGTGAATACATGAGAAGAAAATGATTTTTAATATTTGAATATCTCTTTTAAATTAATAAATCTGAACATTAAGCAAAATGTGGCATATCAAACTATTTTATTATAAAATCCAAAAAGAAACAATACTTATGATTTTCAAGAAAATTCTTTGCTTCACCTCTGGTTACTAGAAAAGGCATGTGTCACAAAATAGAGTAGTCACATTTGAAAATATCATATTTCCTATTGTGCTCTTCATAACGAAATGCAGTTTCTCGTGTTTTCCGATACATATCTACATTGTATAACATAATGCTTAACTCCCATTGTTATCTAAAATGTACCTTACGCAGCATTCTTCTGTCTCAATGTGAACTAGGATTACATATGTAATATATATTACAATTCATAGATATTTCACTATTTATCAGTAATGTATTTCATGTGAGTCATCATCAAAAGTCTCAACCCTATGGATTGGTTTGCAGAAGAAGTCTACATCTCGCTTTCCACTTCTCTCTATCCTGTGCAGCCCTTTTCAGCTCAACATATGTGGCGCAGTTCATGTCCTCGCACACCTGGGCAAAATATTCCCGTCGGGGGCGCCCCCAGTGGTTTGTCCCCTCAACCATTCCCTCCATTAGGTCATGTAGGAGTCCCTCGTGGCGCAAGATGTGCCCAATCCAGCGACCACGTCTCTCGGAGATGGTATTGAGTAGGTGTCTGCCTTCTTCAACTCTGTTGAGAACCTCGGCATTCGTGATGTGGTCCCTCCAGGAAATTCCCAGTATTCTTCTGTAACACCACATCTCGAAAGCCTCAAGTCTACTTCTGTCTCTTTCGGTAAGACACCATGTCTCACAGCCATACAACAGTATGCTCCACACATATGTTTTTGTGAGTCTCTTACGGAGTTTCAAGTCTAGGTTGTTTGACTCAAGGATCTTCGACTTCTTGTTAAAAGCCAACCTTGCCTGATGTATTCGGCTGTCAACTTCTTTCATGTGAGTATAGTTTATCAAATAACAATTACAGTAACTGAATTAAAATATGATTTTCGATGAGAAATCAGATATCTAGGACTCGACCATTTATTTATTTATTTAATATACAGAGACACCAACAGAACACTGAACAACACAAAAAAAAACATGAAACAAAAAAAAATAGAATCTCCAGTGCTCCAATAACAGGTATCTCCCGCATGGCTATTGTGCATAATTAGGTAGGTACAATCAACGTCTCCTGACCATTCAAATTATAAAAAAGACATTACTTTGCACAGTTAAAAGGAAAGTTTAAAATACACATATACATATATGTAGGAAAACAAAAAGAAAACAAATGTTGAACTAATAAGACAAAACAAAAAAAAGAAGGAATAATTGAACTGAGACAAAAAAAATAGATTTTAGCCCAGCATACTTTAAGGGATAAAAATAAGCAATTTATCAAAGATCAATTTCTATAAAATATGTACGTCATTGTCATTACATTAAATTGTCACAACGATTCAGACGCAACGTCTGAATCTACCAATACAATGACACTCTGACACGGCAGAATGTCATTGTATTACATTTAAAGTTGGTTCTGTGAAAAGAATAATTATAATCTTTCAAATGTTATTTTTACTGATAAAACTTTTAAACATCTCAGTAGAGACGAAGTTGGGATATTATAGAAGAACCAGGAACTCGAGGCACCTACAGGGTTTACGACCTGTAATCGGCTGGTTTACGTGATCACTTTATGCGCTTACGCAACGTTCACCAATTATGCCTTTTTATTGAGTTCCCTTATCAATGTGATTTTCGAAAGTTCTATATATTTGAAAAAATGTGTAACAATTCACCTGAAAATAAAACATTATTACTATTGCCATCTATGAAGTAACCAGAAAACCTTTTTGTAACGCCATCTATTGAGAAGTTCGTTTATTTGTTAACAATGAAAGCAACAGTCCTTATAAATGAGGTGACAGTGTTCTCGCACAGATGTCACCCCTGAACTGCGCCAGAAATATTATTTCATTTTTTGCTTGTTTACCTACTTGTACCGATGTGTATGTAAATCGAATCTTTTTTCAATTGCATATACGCAAACATTGTTTTTTTTTTCTCTGTTTCAAATGTGATTTTTTTGGTTTTTCAATCTCAAAAAAAAACATAGGTTCTCTCTATGTGTACATTCATACCATCACGTCATATCTCAGAATCGGTGGTGATTCTCATTGTTGAACTAAGTGAGATCTTATTACCCGGCTTTTATAAAGGAACACCCGATAATGATGATAAAAGAAAAGCGTAGAACCACTATTCTAAGCCGGTGTCTTGCACCACATTTTTCCTCGGAAAATCAAATTACTTTTCGTGTCCAGAATACCATCATATTCGTAGCCAACCGGATTCCTCTAGTTTTTGGTACCACTGTATCTTGGTGCGTGCATGTCGCTTCCATCATGGGACATGACAGAAGTTGTACGTTGTCCTACATCATGATTTTCCCCTTGTGTAACATTTTTAGGAATATAATATGTCCTATTCTGATTCGTTTCAGAGGAAGAAAACCTCTGTAACCAACGAGCGAACCTGGATAAAAGGATTATATCCGCGCGCTGTGACTTGATGAGTCCCGTATAAATGCAGTCAACTTTTTGACATTTTTCATGTACTAAAATTCAGATGGATAAATTTAGACGAATCATAATAGGACATAATATTATGTATTGTAGTTTAGACGAATAGTACAGTCTATACAGGTGTGGGTCTCTGATACGCTTCGAGTCAATATCAGGCATGAGGATAATATCCCAACTTACACACAGCTGAAATGTAACATTTGCTAAATTGACATTTATAATCCTTAGTCAAATGTATGGAATCGTGTGCAGAAGGTACATACACTACATACAACATAACATACAGTGTGGATACACGTGTGGCGTGAAAGGATACGTCAACAGTCTTAGGATTTAACTTCAGTGGTGGTATACAACATATGTAGCTTTAGTTTCACTGTAAACCAGAATCTTGTACTATTCACTGTTCATGTTTACACTACATATGATATGAACTGCAAACGATAGTGCACGGGCGTGGTTACAAAATACGAGATCCTTGTTTTATTCATTTATTTTTTTATTTTATAGCAGCAATAGGTAAGTACTAATCTAATATGCCAAATGTTAATTCAACCCGAAGCTAATACTTACTTATGTATATAATTGTCACATTTTGATGTCTAACTATTTTATTTGTATTTAGAATCTGGACTTAAGCACAATCACATGCTTCTTCTTTGTCATGGGTTAGGTTACATTATGACCCATTCGTAAAAGAAATATACAAACAGTTTTACAGTGCTTTTCGAGTAGGCCAGTGAAAACTAGGTACTATAGTTACCAAGGTACATATTATGTAGGTAGTGATTATTTCGAGTATGCCAGTTAAAAATACTATAGATACCAAGGAAAATATTATTTGGGTAATGATTTTTTCGAGTAGGCCAGTGAAAACTACTACAGGTACATAATATTATGTAGGTAGTGATTTTTTTCGAGTAAGCCAGTGAAAACTACTATAGATACCAAGGTTCATATTATGTAGGTAGTGATTTTTTCGAGTAGGCCAGTGAAAACTACTATAGGTACCAAGGTTCATATTATGTAGGTAGTGATTTTTTCAAGTAGGCCAGTGGAAATTGCTATAGGTACCAAGGTACACATTGCGTAGGAAGTGATTTTTTCGAGTAGGCCAGTGAAAACTACTAAAGGTGCCAAGGTACATATTATGAAGGTAGTGATTTTTTCGAGTAGGCCAGTGCAAACTACTTTAGATACAAAGGTACATATTATGTAGGTAGTGATTTTTTCGAGTAGGTCAGTGAAAACTGCTATAGGTACCAAGTTACATATTATGAAGGTAGTGATTTTTTCGAGTAGGCCAGTGTAAACTACTTTAGATACAAAGGTACATATTATGTAGGTAGTGATTTTTCGAGTAGGCCAGTGAAAACTATTATATGTAGGTACCAAGGTAAATATTATGTAGGTAGTGATTTTTTTATTACATAGAGCCACTTTAACAAGTAATACTATGTACTTACTACAGTACACTACAGAACAGAATAAAAAATCTACTGATTATTCACATTGTTTTTTTGACACGTGATTTAATCCAATCTGCATATGCCATTATTTTATAGTTGCGACAAATATGAACAAAATTCATATTTATTCATATGGTGATTATTTTTTAAATTTAACTTACTGATTAGATTCAAACACTAGATGATGTACACTAGAGCTCAAAGGTACCCAAACTTTTTTTGTCTACCGCCTCCTTTTCAAAAAGAAAAACACTAACCGCTCACTTCTCGAAAAATAAAAATATCTACTTACTGCTCCCTTTTCAGAAAAAAATAGCACAAGAACGAATTGCCGCGCAGTGAAAAAATATTAGCTTTGTAATATTTGTGTCAACAAATAAAAACAAAAATTGCCGCGCATCGAGAATGTTTCAATCTTGCAGCGTTTGTGTCAACAAATCAAAACTCTTTTGTAATGCGCGAATAATAAATATATATTTTTTATATGTACGTCACGAAAGTTATCCTTTGACACTCCATTGAAGTTTTAGGTTTACACTTGCTCTGCCTCACATACTCTGCACTTGTGTTAATCTTATCTCTACGCACGGACTATGCTTTGACTCTTTCCATTGCCTAGGAGAGCAGCTTCTAGTCCTCAATGCCCTCTGAATTTGTCTTTAACCAAAAACGCACACATAGATCTCTTCAGCGCCCCATGATGGGCGGAACCGCCCCCGTTGAGAACCACTGCACTAAAAGCTTATTGACAATCATAAATTTCTCTCATCTCGCCATAATTGAAGTTATATGAAAACAAAATAATCTCATACCTTCACAATGCCAATAAAGTTTATAATGAATTGTATAAAACACTAGTTTTGAATTTATATACATTTGATTTAATGAAAAAAAATAACGCGACATGAAACACGCTTTTTGACATTGATAAAAGATCAAATATATTCAACATATATATAGAAAGGTATTATTTTTTAACGTGTTCTTCATTTCTGAAGGTCGCGTCCAAAGTTGAATAGATCAAATAACGATATGCTTCTATAACAACGCTTAAAATTGAAACGAAAGAGAGTTTACGATATATTACGTATTTATTTCTCAAAATCGACATTCTTATATAAGTGTATTTGACATCTCGAATCCCGAGAAATAGGTCCCGGTTTTGAGTCTCGATAATTCATATAGAGAAAATGGAAAATCCGAACTCTAGAATTCTACCCGAAGAAATGAAAGAACAGTTTGACCTCCTCCATGAATATCTAATACGTTTTATACATTCTATAAATAACTCGCATCTCTGTAAGCTCTTTTAGTGCATTTAGGACAGCTATATCTTCTTATTTCTTATAAATATTAAGTAATTTCTCATGTCCTGTTCTTCTTCTTCTTCTTCAGCCCTCTGTCTTCCACTGCTGATCTCAATACCATCTCAATATTTTAGGGGTCCATCTTGCGGGTTCCTGTCTAGCAATATGTCCCGCCCATTGCCATTTCAATGTAGCTACGCGATCCATGACGTCCGCTACTCTGGTCCTTTTCCTAATTTCCTCATTTCTTATTCTGTCTCTTAGGCTTATACCAAGCATGGATCTTTCCATGGATCGCTGTGTGCATTTGAGTTTGTCCTGTTAAATATCCTAAAATATTTCAGTACTCTGTCCCTTCATAACCTGAGAATATCTACCATAGTTTGATGCCATTCATCATTTCCACTACAATTATATGGGCTAAAATAATTGAGAGATCACGTTATATTTTTCTGATTATTTTTCTTTTCTGTTTATGTTTAACTATTTCTGTTAATTATTTTTCATTCAAAAACATGTAACCTTAGACAAATGTAACAGACCAGTGAAGCAGTAAATTTCCAAATAGGAACAATTCTATGTTTAAATTTTGAGCGTACTATCAGATCTGTATACTCTACAAAGCGCAAATACGTCCAATTATTGAATATGGTAGTCACCTCTGGAGTGGCGCCCCCCAATACCTACTGAATACCCTCGACGCTGTCCAAAGGCGTGCTATACGTCTGATTGATGATCCATCACTGACTGATGGATTGCTATCACTAGAACACAGACGCAGAGTCGGTATTTAAGTTTATTCTATAGATACTAGGTACCACGGGAATTGCTCAGAAGAACTTGCGTCTTTGGTCCCTCCTCCACCCACTCGCAACAGAGTCACTCGCTTCACTCAATCGCAGCACCCATTCACAGTGGACCTTCAACATATACGAACAAGTCGCTTCTCGAACTCCTTTATTAATACAGCAGCCCGACTGTGGAACGATCTTCCGAATTCTGTGTTTCCACCTTCGTACAACCCGGGTCTTTTTAAAATCCGAATTAATATACTCTTTTCTAGATTGCAAACCCCTCCCAACGCTACGTAGTGCGCTTCTTCGGAAGAGTAGAATGGACCCAAGTCCTTATAGCTGGCGTCCCCTACGTGGACATGTTAAAAAAAATATATAGTTAATTTTTTAAGTGTAATATTATATGTGTAAATAATGGATATAATAATGTCAATTTAAAAATCATTTTTTTAATTTGTAGTATACAACCCTATCATTCCATATTATAATAAGAAAGGAATTATAATATGTAACTATTATTTATCGTTGTATATGATAAGGTATTAAGATATTAAGTTTAAAAAAACAATAATAGGCATGATGACTAATTTTGAGAAACTATCTCACGATGTTTTTACGCATCCACTGTTTTCAAAAATATATATATTTCTACATAAAATAAAGGTTTAGTAGCAAAAATTGCCATTTCAAAATCCAATTTGACATTTACGTCAAAAAACGCTTGCAGTGTAATGGCGTCCGTCGGAGCTGACGGTGACGTCACGGTTTCGTAAACCGCATATCACTACTATATGTACTATATGTATTCTAAGACGATTTGTGTATTTAAAATAAATTCAAAAGTGCATAAGTGTTGTGCGGTCTAAAAATGTACAAACACATCGAAAAAAACACTTACTGAGGTAGTTGTTTTCGTCACACGCGAATATAAACGAGAAATAAGTGGTTAAATTTGGCACGGCAATACCCAGAAAGTGTATTTTATTAAGTATGCGTTTACAATGAAATACAGTATTTGTTCACCCACGTTTAGCTCTCAATACTATAATTCATTTACAAAATATTTACCATTAATAAGGCAATAAGCATAAAAAGAACTTCATGAATGTCCAAACGTCAAAATACGCCATCTTAAGTTTCCCGCGTATTAGGCATTAGGCCTGTGTAACACCACTGCGTTACGCCGCTCAATTGCATCGACCCAGTTCACTGCGCCGGATGTGTTAAGTCACTCCTTCGAAATGTATTGACTCACGGCGCAGTGAGTCGTGAGTGCTAGACCGGGAG